>LPNX010279938.1:214949-237602 GCA_001517045.1 Pseudotsuga menziesii
ACAACTTAGGTGGCAACAGGATGTAGGAACAAAGCCCAGCATACCAATCCCTCCAGTCACCAATGTGGTCGCTGGCCCTAGTCAGAAACAGCAGAATGACCCACTTGAGGAAAGTGAAGAACAAAGTGCGTTGCAGTAGAGTGAAGGCGATCAGGGTGGAGATGACAAAGATGAAGAGGAAGCAGAGGATTCGATCAAAACAGTCTCAAACCCTAATCGGCCAGATAAGCGCAAGTCGCCAGAAGCAGAGGAAGTGACCAAACCCCAGTCCCAAAAAAAATGAAGGCGTCAAAAGATAAGAATATCGACGAAGAAACTGCCTTGACCACTAAGGATCTTGATCAGGCTCCGACGAAGTCCACAGCACTTCTCACCAAGAAATGGTCAGAGTTTGCAACTGCGCACCTTGATGCACTCACTGGCATAGCTCGGGGAATTTCAGAGCTGAAGGACTTGGCAAAAAAATCAGCAACGAGTGCTGCAGCAAGCAGTACCCCAGTAAGTGCGTGGCCAGACACAAGACAATGGCCAGCTAGAGAAAACAAGGGACAAGTGTCAAGCACAACACTCATAATAATTGACGCAGCATCTCGCTCGGAGATGAGCATGATAGTTGGAATCGATTACACCAAGATGTCCATGATGGAGTTGCATCTTTGCCAAGTAGCGATCATGAAGGAGATCCAAGCACGAGACAACTACTCACAGATACAATTGGAAAATACCATGAAGCAGAGCGAGAGCCTCAAAGCGCAGTTGAAGGAAGCAGAGCAGAGGAAGAGCAACGCAGAAAGTAAGCAGGTCACATTGGCACGAGTATTGGATGAGGCCTGTCGAAGTCTTCCTAGCTTTGACATATAGGCTGAGGAAGAGCTGGAGCAAAGAATTGCCAAGCTGAAAAACTACGTACAGCAGACTTGCAGTGAAGTAGAGAAGCTTAAAGCAGAGCATGAGGCTCAGATTGCAGATCTTCAAATTTGCATCAGCTCGGAAATCCCACTGGAGGTCAGAGAGCAGCGCCGCGCAGACATTCAGGCCTTAGCAGCAAAAATCTCAGATATTGTGGGCAGCACAGCAAAACTGCTGGAGGACAGCGTTGACGCCTGGACAAAACTGCAGGAACATCCAGAAGTACAAAATCTGCAAGAAACTATCAAGCAGCAACAAACAGAGTTGGATGCAGTGAAAGTAGAAATTAAGACTCTGCCTCCTATGCAGAAAATGCTCAAGGTAAAACAAAGCAAGGAACCCCAGCAGGAGATTGAGTCATACAGAACGAAAACAACATTGCTGGAAAATTCTATGCAGCCCCTTGTCAACGAGGCCTTGGAGTTGAGTACTGCTACGGACAGTCAGCTCAAAGTTCTGAAGGAGTATGATGCATTTACATAGGAAAAGGCTAGCGAAGCGTCAGCAACAGCATTGTAGGAGTTGGTGGAAAAGGAGCAAGCAGCTGAAAATATCATGCGTGGCCTCAACAAGCAGTTCACTATCTTCGCCAACAAAGTTCTCCCACCAGATGAACAGCAGAGTGTCCCGAGACAGGACACTGGTGAGTCTTAGGGGCCTGTTGGGGCACACACCTTAACGGTCCTCAATTTTGGTAACTCTGTGGTTTTTGTGGAAGCTTGTAAGTGGAGTTGCGACTCAAAATAGTCTTAGGGGTATCGGAGTTGAGTCAAAGCCTTCTTTTTCTAATAAACCCATGGTTTAAGTCCAGGGTTTAGGGATCGGGGTGCCCATGGTTTAAGCCCATGGTTTTGTAATAAGTGCACTTGTATAAATAAGCACTTTTGTAAAAGAGTCGAGGTAGGCTTTTGATGTAAGATGAATTGATGAGAAGCTAAGGCTTGTTTTGTAAGGAAGGTTAAGTCCCAGCTATGTGCGTGGACGACCTCTGCAGTTGTGTGCACAGAGGGTTTTGGGTGATTAAGAAGATCTGCAGCTGTGTGCGCAGAGATCTGCAGCTTAGTGTGCAGCTTTGAGGAATTGAAGGGATCTGCAGCTGAGTGCACAGATCAGAACTGTGGTTTTTGTAAAGAGTTGAATAAAACACAATTCTGTGGACGTATCCCCTAAACTGGGGGTGAACCACGTTATATCGTGTGTTGTGGTTTTTTTGTGTTGTTGTTATGTTCTTTTATGCATTGATAAATTTATAACTGATAAGTAAGATCACTGCTAAATACTAACTTCGCTGTGAATTCCCAGTAAATGGTTAAGCAAGGAACTGTTTGTTTATCTAACCGCGAAGCTAAATAAGTAAATATCAAAGCTCTGTCTTTTATGATTATCATTTGTTAAAAGCTAAATGTACAGTAATATCCCTCTTTCTGCTTGTAGAAACCTGATTCTGCGGCACCCCATAGCTATTTCGGGTGAGACTACAACCTGTTCGCAGGTTGTTGCCAAAAGGGCCAACACTGTGGGTCTTTTGTTGGTGCGAAGACAAAAGTATAGAACCCGGGTCTGCCCTAAGCCCAACAAGTGGGTGTTTTGAGAGTAAGAGGTCTCAAAGCATCCACGGGTAGCATAACAATAGGAAAGTGAGGAGTGTTTCGAGAGTGACCCCCCACTCTCCTTTTATAGTTTTTCCAAGGGGTTTTAGGGTTTTAAGCCCTTGGTAAAGGCTTTAGCCCCTTCTGCCCTAACTTTAGCCCCTTTCAGGGTTTTAGCCCCTTTTTGGGGGCTTTAGCTTTTAGGGGTCTATTTTGGGCTCTTTTTGGGGGTTTTTAGCCCTTTTCTTCATCCTTGGGCTCTTTTGGAGGTGTGGGGGTCAAATGGAAGGTCATGGAAGGTCTTATGGAGTGAAATGAGTGTTGTGAGATGCTGTCATTGGGTAGTGTAGGAAATTGAGAGCTATGTGGGGGATTTTTGGGTTAACAAATTGCCCCCTAATGTGTGAGGGTAGGAGCTCAACGTATGGTTGATGGACATCATAGGATTTGCTATCGAGAGGTGGTGCTTCTGGGGCTGGGGCACGGTGGCTTTTGGTTTTGTATTAATTTGGTTCCCATCAATGGGTGAGATACAATAAATGTGTGACATGTATCTGGACGAGGCGGGCATTCCCATGCTCGTGACAATGTCAAAATAATAATTTGATCTATTCTCTAAAATACAAGAGCCGATCATATACAACTGATGTTACAATGCTGGTTTCCTCTCATGTAAGGCTGAATACAATACTGATTTGGTACATTGGACCCATGGCATTCTCATGGAATTCTATATCTTTATGACTAATGATCTGCTGGATCTGGAACGGTATATAGCTATATGGACTCGCTGATTGAGAGTCGGAGTCTCTGTGGTACAAGTATGTTGCATCAATCATCAAGGTATACCGAAGCACTAGTGGGGCTTCTAATCGCTGTCTCCAACGTAACCTGTAAATCACAAGGGACATAACCTATTTAGGTCCCTCGAGTGGACTCACCAATGTGCTAGAGTCGGGTGACATCCGGGGTCTTCAACCAAGTACTGTGTGGAAAAAACCCTGTACGAATCTCAACGGTGCGATAATGGAGTTGAAGTCGAACACGTATTAAGATGATGCCTTTGTTTTTTTCAAAATGAAAGTGAAGAAAGGTGCTTTACTTAAATTTTAGAATTGTAAAATTATATATTCAATATATAGTACAAGGAATGAGAACCATAGAGAAAGTATTGAAGCTGAATATCTTATGTAAAAGAATTATTTGGATGGTTTACAGGATTGTAAGAATCATAAATGATAGTATAGGTACCAAATCCTTACTACTAATGATTATAGAGATGATTACAACTAACCATGAAGCCAATTCATGAATCAGGACAATGACAATGAAGACACATTAAGCACCAAGGTGTGTGTGTCACAAATAGTCGAAGGTTGTAATTAACATTAAAAACAAATAAGGAAAATACATTCTATGGGAGCACAATGGTGTTAGGCAATTAATTGCCGTGTGAGCACATTGGTGTTAGGCATACATGCTGCGGGAGAACAATGGTGTTAGGAAAGTAATTGTCATGTGAGAACATTGGTGTTAGGCATACATGATGCGGGAGCACAATAGTGTTAGGCAAATGATTACCGTGTGAGTACATTGGTGTAGACATATGATGTGGCAAGAAAACTGATGATCTAACTCTACCCTAATTTGAGTGGAAAGGAATTCCTGGACTCAAGTGAGGAGGATTGAGGGGAACCATGAAAGAGTTATGACATCAATATCAAGACCTAGGCAAAGCTGGACATATGGAAGACAGGACGTTGTTTGATGTCACTGAGGAGAAAAATTTTGACCAGTGGTCAAAAGGGAGAGTAACCTCAGAAATATTCATAAGTCCACACAAGAATTGGAAAAGAAACTCAAGGGAGAGTTTGAAAAAAAAATAACAAACGTAAAACGTGTTAACAAATTTTCCAAGTAATTAGACTGTTACATGTCTTAATGTGTAAATGTGAAGAAATGATTTCCTCAGGTCGAAGTCTATATAACTATCCAAGGCTTGGAGATAAAACGACCACCCAAATAATAGTAGTTACATTTTACTGATGAATCAACTGCATTATGGAAAAATAAGTGGGTATTATGATACCAATAAAAAACTAGAATATGTTCCATAAATTGCAAATTGTTATTAAGCAAAAGGATCCATGGCTTATTTTAAGTTGAATTATAATTTGGACATGATTTACTTAATAAAATTTGGGCTAGACCTGATCTTGTTGTAGGAAACTGCAGGTCTTGCATGATATCGACTTAAGAAGATATGGAAAGATCTTAGGTGATCAGAACAAAAAAGACGAAAACAAGAAAAGATGACGAAATAGAAGAAGGAGACTGGCTGAAAATAGGAACACCGAGGATGGTGTTATTTTTAAGGGGAGGAGGATGTAATATCCCTCCTGCATACCCCTAAATACCTTTTAATTATGAATGATTATTGTACTTGTTTTGGTGAGGAGCTCAAGGCCAAGGCCCCACCATAAACAAGACCTAGGAATCTATTAAATTGTCTAAGCAGTAAACTTAGGAGACTGAAGGATTGGACACAACTAAAACTATGGACAACTAAAACCACTAGGGATAAAAGCGGATGGTTAGGGAGCCACCATTTTGATATTTGAAGTCTTAGCTATCCTCTAAATTATGGCACTACTAGGAGTAAGGTTCACCCGATAGGGATTCCTACTTTGCCAAAAATGATCCCAGCTAAGATACTATAGCCTAGTTATTTAACTAAAATTACGACTAAGCCATGATAAAAGGAGAATTACAATCATCCTAACTTCGACATAAAATGGTTGAGTGGTGATAAGTTTAAAAGAAATAACATAGAGAAAACGATCAAGTAATTAAAATTGTTAAGGGACTAACGGTCATGGTCACCTTAAAATAGAAAGGAAAATTATCAATACCTCTATATCAACATATCTCAAATAATAAAAATAATGGCCTTATACCATTTAAATATATGATG
Source organism: Pseudotsuga menziesii (assembly GCA_001517045.1). Classification (NCBI taxonomy): domain Eukaryota; kingdom Viridiplantae; phylum Streptophyta; class Pinopsida; order Pinales; family Pinaceae; genus Pseudotsuga; species Pseudotsuga menziesii. The sequence continues at coordinate 220,422 of LPNX010279938.1, forward strand.
ACATATATTTATTATTATTGAATGTTACAAAAATTATCCATACCTCCATACGATCATAATCTCAAATAATTATAATGGAAATTATACCATTATATGATGACATATATTTATAGAGTGTTATATATATAGTCGCAATGTAAGAAAGAAGTCTAAATACTAGTTGGAAGGATTTTGAATCATGGAGCGTAATAATTACTTTCATTTTGTATGTATTACTAATGAAAATCTTAGGTATTGTTAAAGGGATATGAAACATATTAGAAAAATGTGAGAGACCACCCAAAAGGGGGAATTTGTTCCTTCGGAGACAATCTACCTCCTTTAGTGAGCCATGATACTTTGAATGTTTTATTAACAGCATTCCATCGGTGTGATGGAACATTTAATTATGTAGTTATATTATGGGCAGAGTGGAAAGGGGATCTTCCATTATAGTACCCACAAGAATTTAGGTATTTGTTGGCAGCATTCCATCCGCGTGATGGGGTATTTACGTGTAACATATAAATATTTTATGGGACTACGCTAGAAGGAGAAAACTTAGGAATGCCACTCAAATTATGGGCATTATGTCATCGTCCTTACCGAAAATTTATATCCTTTACCGCGATATTCTAGACTCGCATGATCAATTGGACTGCTAATGAAGTTATAAATTTGATGGTTCACAGTCTGCAGGGGTGGCATTACTGATTACTGTGACCAAGAAGGAGAGGGGCGAGTGTCTTTCAAGAGAGGTCTGGTAGCATGAGAACCCTACCTGTATCCTTACAGATCCTAATGGGGCCTCGAAAATTGGAGACCATAAGCATCTCATCTTTCCTGCATTGTATCTAAATCCAAGTAGAAACTGTGTTGTCTGTGTGTTTCAGTAGGGTACCCGTTTATTTGTGCCTTCTTCATTTGGTGTAGTAAATGAGCCTCTGAGCCTCTGTCTAAGCATATGTTGCCTCAATGGCTTTCTTACAAATTGGGTTTGTGTGCTTGTTGCATTCCAAGTCTTGATTCAGTATTGCAATTAGGTTTGATCTGTTGAAAATTGTCGAATTGTTGCAAGATATGGGCAGCTTAGAATGTTGATGGTTGTCATGGCCCAACTTATAGTTTTGGCTTCTATCAAGTTGTTTCTTGTTTTTCTTGCAAGAGAAATATTTCGTTTTCAATCCTTGCATTGATGTGTCTTTCTCCAGGGAGGGAATGGTTTCCTTTTTGTTTGTCTTACATGGTCTGCTGGATATATTACGCCTTCCTGTAGTTTTCCATGGAATCTACCCATTTTGAGATTTCAATATTTAAAATCTTGCTAGGGTCTATCACTGTCATCGATAGGTGTTTACAGAGTTGACATTTATTTGTGTAAGGTTCACTGCTAGATGCACTATATAAATCCAAAGAGCCCCCGTCTCTACTTGCATCCATACTTTGTTTTTCATCTTCCTTGAACTGCTCCTTCATCATGGAAGCTCTCATATCCGCGTGTGTATAATATGGATATCTTTCAAACCAACGAGAATATCTACGATTTGTTTAATCTACAGAATGATGGTCCCTACATTAGTTATATCAGTCTATTCTTGGAATCAATAGAATGGTTTATGCTCGGCACTTACCGAGCCAGGGAAATGTATATGCATATCTTTCTAGAACCCTTGTTCATGCATTTCTTGATGAAGCGGATTGGGGAACAATGTGAAAATACATACTAGTCGTTTCCCATAGGATATTGCCTGGTTGTTGTCTTTTTCCTAAAATTGTCCCTATTTATGCAATGCTTGCAAACTCGAGTTGAACAATATATGGATTGTGGCCTTGGGTTTTTCTTTTCTAAATGTGATTTTGGTAGCGACTGAGATGAGATCGATGTCTTCCCTGTGTAAATAGCTCCGTTAGGATATGTGTGCCTATGTGTAGTGTAAAGGAAAAAGAATGCCAAGCTCTTAGTGGTTTGGGATCTCAAGCCACGTTCATTGTTTAATTAGCATGAAATCCAAGGATTCTTAAAAATTTTGAGGCTGTGCCCTCATCTTCCAGTTCAGGTATAAACAGTTCAATTCATGAGAAGTAGGTCTTCCTTGGGTAGGAAAGTCGCAGATTTCCTTAGGGACCTTTACTCTGCTAAATCGCACTTACGCTTCGTAAGTTCTAGTTCTTATAACATCGATACAGATAAAATATGCTTTATCATTATCAATTTTGTGCTTTCTACCTCTTTTGAGATTTGACCCAAAATAATTCAATTACAGGTTAGTATAATATGATTAAGGTCTTCATGTATATGATGGGTTGTTTACAATAGGAAATTACGTTATGGCTATGTATAAAGCCCGAAGTGTGATACTCTTTTTTTAAAGTCCTTGTTTTAAAAGCTATTTGGCTATACTAGAATGCTTTATCATAATAATTGATATATATGCAAAATATTAAGAGAAATTATATTATTCTTTATGATAAGGGCTTTCCTTAAAGTTCCTACATTAACCTAGTACAGGAATATGAATATTTGGTTGATGGGAATCTTGGGAATAATAACAAGTAGTGTGATATACCTTGTACCTTAGGATTGTATAGAATCTTGGCCATATCCTGATAGTAGTAATGAATAGTTGGACAATACTCTCCCAAAGGGAGAGAAAGTAAGGCAACAAAGTTGTTGTGGATTGTAACCTATTATTTGTATAAATATTACACGATGAGATAGTTTGGTGTACATAACCCATGGAATGGGTGAACCACATACATTGGTTCTACTCTTATGTGCTCTAGATGTGTTTGTTACTTTATGTCCACTTGATGTTCTTCTTATATGCTTTATTCTCCTCATAATGAAGTTGTAAATAGTGGAGCAGTGCCATGGGAGTGTTCTACATACAAAAGAAGTTTATTCTGATGTTTATGGGGCAGTCAGTCTAATATGGTGAATATTGTTTATTTCTATAATTATAATATGTTAGACCACTTATTTTATATGGAGTAAAAAGCAAGAAGTACTCAAGGGTCCCTCCCTAACATGTTAAGAATTATAAGTACTAGTCTTAATAAGGATTGCAATGAATGACCATTGATTTATGATGCTTAGGTGGTTGTTTTACCTTATGTTTTAACATGCATTTTACCACTCACAAATCTCAAGGATGGTTGCTCAAGGATGGAAATAGTTTTTCTAAAAGGAAAAAATTTGTTTCCCTAATTTGGGTTCGTTACAAGGCACCAGACGTAGCTTTTAATGCAATACGATCTCATGCACAAGTCAAAAAGGGGTTAGAAAGATATCGTGCCTTCTTAAGAATTCGAAAGAATTCTTTGATGGATGCTAGTGCAGCAATGAATCCTGGAGCTGATCTATCTTAGTGGCCAACCATAAAAGAAACAATCACAAACAAGCTAGCCGATAGGGATAACAAGATTAAAGAGCTCAGATTGAAAATACTAGAGGATAGATAATCACAATATTTGGTATGTAAGTCTGAGATAGAAGATCTAAAATCCCAAATTGTCACTCTACAGAAGAAAAAAATGCTTCAGCGAGTAGTAATTGTGTATACTCTAGACAATATAGAATTGAGGGCAAAAGAGTTGGAGACAAAGACAGAGCAGCTCAGGAAAAAATTGACCCAATTTCAGTCTGATTTGAAACATGCAAATGATCATCTTCAGCAAAAGGAAAAGGAACACGAAGAGAAAAATAAGAAGAATGTGGAATTGATGAAGAAGTACATCCAAGATAACGATAGATTGAGAGAAAGTTTGCACAAATGTTCAACAAAAGAGAAAGAATTAGAATGAGAATGAGAACATGCACCTACTACAGCTTCTGTAGAATGAGAAGCTTCTAGACAAGACAAGAGACTAGAATGTACAAATTTATCTTCTCTAGAAAAGGAGGACTTGCAGCCTAAACCTCCCAATCAGCCTAGAACTATGGAATAACATTATTTATATATGTTGTGTATGTAAATACATTTCAAATTTTAATACATAAATTTATATATGTGTGTGTGTGTGTGTGTGTATTTCTTGGTAATATTGTATATGTTTTTTATGCATTTAATGTGAATGGTAATTTTGAATTTAACTTTTCAGTAAGTGTACATAACAGGCTAGAAAGTTAACAATATCAAAATTGAAAACTTAACTTGTGTACTGTAGGCATATATATTTAAAATTTTAAGAAATTAAAAGAGTGATAGTGATTAGTGGATATGACATGTCAGTAGATTTGGTGACATAGGTAGATCCTAGCTGTTTTCTTGGAACTGTTGATATTATAGGGATATTATGGGGATGATGGATTGAGAACTCTCAAGTTCTTTATGATAATTTTGATGCTATGTATTTCTGTATTTATGTAAGTTTCTTTATCTAATGAAACTGAAATTCGAATTTTGGAACAATCTCATACAATTCTACTCATGCAACCAAATTTTAGCGAATAGCCCAAAGTTGTAATGCCTATAGAACTGGCCTAAAAAAGACAGAAATTTGCAAAATATAAGCAAACACATAAACAACTATAATTTTATTATTGAAAACAAAAATTAAATATTTAATATGCCTTCCATCATTTGTTACATTTCCAAAATTTGGTAACATAAATATTAGCACAATAGAATAAATTTTCGGTATGGCAAGATCACTAGAAATGCTTATTGCAACATAAGTATATATATCCTTTCCATGCTCAGCTTTCTTCATAGCTTCGCCCTTTCTTTTGGAAGAAACAAGCTTCTGCAGTGGCTTGTCATTCAAGTACTCCTCACCACCTCAAAAAAGGTTGGCGGACGGGGTGCATGAAAGCTATGATGAATACCTTAGGCCCCTGATGCTTGCTAGTACAAGCATTCGTCCCCATAGAAAATAGGTGCATCTCTCAAAGTGGTGTATGACGTCTGCTCCCCGATGGTTGGTGCTTCCCTGGTGTGAAAAACTAGGGTGATATATGAGCTTGGAATCAAGCTCACCAACCAACAACACACCCATAATAACAAGCTTCTTGAACCAAATTTCCATTGCAAACATATCAAAATCCTCAGAACCTCTTGGCAAAATGATACCGCGAGTTTGCTTCTACACTAGCTCATACTATGCACCTTAATGGCTCTGAAAGGTGGTGTTTATATAGGATTGGAAAACTGGACAAAGGGATGGCCTGTCAGCATATTCACACATTTCATCATCAAGTAGCATGGTCGACCATGGTGAAGACGATGACGACAACAACGACGATGATCATGATCATGATCATAATGATGATGACGATGATGATGACGACGACGATGATGATGATGATGACGATGAATAGGATGCGTATGATGATGACGAAAATGATGATGATGAAGATGATGATGATGATGAAAGTGATGATGATGAAGATGATGATGATGACGATCATGATGATGATGATGATGATGAGGATGGGGATGAGCATGATGAGGATGAGCATGACGAGGATGATGATGAGGATGATTATGATGATGATGATGATGACTATGATGATGAAGATGTTGATGATTATGATGATGATGATGATGAAGATGATGATGATGGTGATGAACATGATGAACATGATGAAGATGATGATGAGGGCGATGATGAAAATGATGATGATGACAATGATGAAGATGTTGATTAGGAAGAGGGAGATGACGATGATGATGATGTTGATGAAGATGATGATGATGATCAATGATGGTGGTGGTGATGACGACGATAACAATGATGATGATGATGATGAGGGAAAGGCCCGAGGACGATGAGGAGGAGGAGGATGATGATGACTAGGATGAGGATGATGAATATGATGATCATGATTATCATGATGATGATTAGGATGAGGATGATGATGATGATGATGATGATGATCAATTTGAAGATGATCATGATGGTGATGGTGATGATGATGAATATGCTGATGAAGATGAAGATGATGATGAAGACGTGATGACAAGATCTTTACCTTGGTCTTCACTAAATTGTTCTGAGCTTCTCCAACACTATAATAGAATGGTTATGAGTGATTATTCACTTCTATAAAGGATGCACTTTATGGAACTACCAAACTACTCAATTTGGATCTTCCTCTTTTAAGACACTGGACTAGGTCCATAGGTCTTGATTCTTCATGTGCACAAATCTAAGAATAAGAGGCTTCACAGGGCCCAATAAGTTGTATTTTTTTTTACTACTTCCTCAGATCATATTGAATTGTCAAATTAGTCCTTGGAATGGGTGTTAGGAGCAATCCTTAATTTTTCACTCAACTGGTTTCTCCCCCTATCATGTAGACGTCTTCATTCACTGAACTCCCCCTAAAATTGTGACAATGAAGATGATGATGATGACAAATATGATGATGATGATAATGAAAATGATGATGAGGAGGATGATGATGACAAAAATGATGATGATGATGAAGATGATGATGATGACGATCATGATGATGAGGATGAGCATGAGGATGATGATGATGATGATGATGATGATGATGATGATGAAATTTGTCGATGATGATGATGATGATGATGATGAAGATGATGATGATGGTGGTTGTGGTGATGAAGTTGATGAACATGATGAAGATGATGATGAGGAAGATTATGAAAATGATGATGATAATGATTATGAAGATGTTGATTAGGAAGAGGGAGATGGCGACAATTATGATGACGATGATGATGATGCTGATGAAGATGACAATGATGATCAATGATGGTGGTGGTGATGATGAGGACAACAATGATGATGATGATGAGGGCAAGGATGAGGACAATGAGGAGGAGGATGAGGATGATGAGGATGACGATGATGACTAGGATGAGGATGATGAAGATGATGATCATGATTATCATGATTATCATGATGATGATTAGGATGAGGATGATGATGATGATGACGATGATGATCAATTTGAAGATGATCATGATGGTGATGGTGATGATGATGAATATGCTGATGAAGATGATGATGAAGATGTGATGACAAGATCTTTACCTTGGTCTTCAATAAATTGTTCTGAGCTTCACCAACACTATAATAGAATGGTTATGATTGATTATTCACTCCTATAAAGGATGCACTTTATGGAAATACCAAACTGCTCAGTTTGGATCTTCCCCTTTTAAGACACCGGACTAGATCCATAAGTCTTGATTCTTCATGTGCACAAATCTAAGAACAGGAGGCATCACAGGGCCCAATAAGTTGTATTTTTTTTACTACTTGCTCGGATCATATTGAATTGTCAGATTAGTCCTTGGAATGGGTGTTAGGAGCAATCCTTAATTTTTCACTCAACTAGATGCTCCCCCTATCATGTAGATGTCTTCATTCACTGAGTTCCCCCTAAGATTGAGATGATGAAGATGGTGATGATGATGATGATGATGATGATGACAAATATGATGATGATGATGAAGATGATGATGATGATAATGAAAATGATGATGATAAGGATGATGATGACAAAAATGATGATGATGATGAAGATGATGATGATGACGATCATGATGATGGTGATGAGGATGAGGATGCAGATGAGGATGAGGATGAGGATGAGCATGATGAGGATGATGATGATGATGATGATGATGATGATGAAGATGAAGATGTTGTTGATGATGATGATGAAGATGATGATGATGATGATGATGACAATGGTGGTGGTGATGAAGATGATGAACATGATGAAGATGATGATGAGGGCGATGATGAAAATGATGATGATGACGATGATGAAGATGTTGATTAGGAAGAGGGAGATGACGACGACGACGATGATGATGATGATCAATGATGGTGGTTGTGATGAGGATGACAACAATGATAATGATGATGATGAGGGCGAGGATGAGGACAATGATGAGGATGACGATGATCACTAGGATGAGGATGATGAAGATGATGATCATGATTATCATGATTATCATGATGATGATTAGGCTGAGGATGATGATGATGATGATGATGAATTTTAAGATGATCATGATGGTGATGGTGATGATGATGAATATGTTGATGAAGATGAAGATGATGATGAAGATGTGATGACAAGATCTTTACCTTGGTCTTCACTAAATTGTTCTGAGCTTCGCCAATGCTATAATAGAATGGTTATGAGTGATTATTCACTTCTATAAAGGATGCACTTTATGGAACTACCAAAATGCTCAGTTTGGATATTCCTCTTTTAAGACACTGGACTAGGTCCATAAGTCTTGATTCTTCATGTGCACAAATCTAAGAACATGAGGCTTCACAGGGCCCAATAAGTTGTATTTTTTTTACTACTTCCTCGGATCATATTTAATTATCAAATTAGTCCTTGGAATGGGTGTTAGGAGCAATCCTTAATTTTTCACTCAACTGGCTGCTCCCCCTATCATGTAGACGTCTTCATTCACTGATATCCCCCTAAAATTGCACATGATGAATATGACGAATATGATGATGATGATGATGATGATGACAATGATAATGAAAATGATGATGATGATGATGATGAAGATGATGATAATTATAATGGAGATGCTGATGAATTGGATGACGATGATCTTGATGATGAATATGACGATGAAGATGAAGATGTCGATGATGATGATGATGAAAACGATGATGATTATCAAGATGATGATGGTGATAACGAAGAAGTTGATGATGAAGGTAATGATTATGATGATGATGATAAGGAAGATGAAAATGATGAAGAATATCATGATGACGATGATGGCGACAACAATGATGAAGATTATGAAGATGCCAATGATGATATTGATGAAGATGATGAATTAAACGATGGTGATGATGATGGCAAGGATGATGATGAGGATAATGATGATGATGATAATCACCATTGTTGTCGTCATCACCATCATCTTCATCGTGTTCATTGTCATCATGATTATCATGATTATGATGATCATCATCATGATCATCGTTGTCATCATCGTGTTCGTCCTTAATGGGACTTATGTATAGGATCTCACTATAAGTAATGCAACCAATACAAATTATGACAAAATCCTAGATAAATTAAATTAAATTAAACTACAGTAAATTAAAAACATAGAGTTGTTTAACTATAATTAATTTAAAATGCAACAAAATATAAAATATGCAAATAAAAAAACCCAAAATAAACTAAACAAAAGGTAAATATGCAAAATAAAAAAAACAAAAGAAAACACAAAATAGAAAATATGCAAATAAACAAAACAACCATAGAATTCAAAAACACCCGTGCACTAGCTCATTAGCAAAACAACAATGAACAAGTTCACTCCCATGCACTAGTTCATTAGCAACATCTAGAGCACTGGTAATTTGATGAGCAGAGCCATGGTAAATCAAGGAGTAGGGGATACCAGTCCAGAGGATAGCAACGTTCTCAGTGGAGGCAATCAGGCGGTAGTCCAGAGGATAGCAAAATAATCCGGTCGTAGTCTAGAGGATAACAAAATAATCTGGCCATAGTCTGGAGGATACCGGCATTCCCAGAGGAGGAAATCCAGACACAGTCCAGAGGATAAAAAAGGTACCAACGAATTCTGTAAGCCTATTAACCCTAGCAGCATAGGAATTTGGTAAACATACGTCAAATTTCTCAACCAATACAGATTCAGTATAGTCATACTGAAATTATAATTTTTTTGTTGTGCTACCATCACTTCTATTATTGGTGGATCTAGTAAGGGTTTTCTATTATTGGAGCATCTAAAGCTCCTCCTTAAATTCGAGGAAAAAACATATGGGTTGAGCACTGCAAGCCAGTCGTGCTCTTGTATAATTTTATGAATTATGGCACAATTTGCAAGATTTTGTAATTTTATTCTATTTAATGGTCCAGAACAGTGTGCAGAGTCCTATATGAGCTATAATATGAACTGGTTCATCCGATTCTGTCAAAACTTTGAACCTAAGACGTGTTTCTTCCAAGCATTTAATTTTTCTTTAATAATTAGTTTTACCTTGATTATGGTACAAATTACAAGATTTTGTTATTTTATTCTACTATATGTCTGAAACATTCTATAGAGTGCAAGCTTGTGCAATCTTATTCTATTTAATAGTCTAGAATGGATTCCTCTATGAGCTATAATTTGAACTGATTCTATCGAAACCTGAAAGTGAGACCTCTTTCTCCTTTAAAGACGCATTTAATTTTGCTTTGATTGTCATTTTTACATGGATTATGGCACACATTTCAACTTTTTGTGATTTTTTCTATTATGGGTCTAAAACATTTTGTAGAGTGCCATAGGAGCTGCAATTATAATGATTGTGTACAATTCAACCTAAGACCTATTTCTCCTTTAAAGAAGCATTTTATTTTATTTTTATACTCACTTTTACCTGAATTACAAAACACTTTGCAAGCTTTTCCCATTAACTGGTTTGGATTTTGGAACAATGTATAGTTTCATGGGACTCGTGGGCTATAATTTGAATTGACTCCAGTAAATTGACCCTCATACCTCTTTCTTATTTAAATACACATTTGATACAAGTATTATTTTTCAATGACACTTATATATTTTTTCCTTTGTTTGGCATATACCATGGTAGTTAGTGTGGTTGCCTCTGTTTGGAATATCTCAAAGAGTCTGAAGGTTATCAAGAATATTGTAGCATGCATGTGTCTTCATTAAACCCTCTACGAGCATTTCTTCCTTAAATATATGCTATGTAATTTCGATCACATCATATCTTCCAAAATACTATCCTAAAATCCTTCTCAATATATGCAGAATTCCCTTTATAAATTTTTGTTTATTAATTTCCTGTAGCTTACTCTTTTATTTCACCAATACTGTATAGGCATACTTTTCTAACTTTTGGAAGACTTATAGTTTTCACATCTTGACCATGTTTAAACAAACTGGGGGTATGGCTAGGTATCCACCTCAACTAGGAATAAGACCATGTCACCTTAAAACCTTACTGACAAACACACAGTCTTTGGAAGTCACTTTAAAATGGTCTTTCAAACTGCTCAATTCAACACTTAGTGAATTTTGTCAAGCCCTAGTCATTACTGTGCTAGGAGGCATTTTGGCAAACTCATATCTCACACATGTGAACACCCAAAGGGAAACTGAGATCATGAGCAGATGCCCAAATCATTAAAGAATGGACCCATAACATCTGATGAATTTATCAGTTAAAGAGATAACTCTGGTGTGCATTTCCAAGTGGGCTCTCAACCTCCTGTTTTCAACACTAAGTCAGTTTTTCATATTTTTGGATATGCAAGCTAATGCTTTTAACTCTTTTGGAAGGCTAATATTTTTCTCATGTGGTCACCATAATAAAAACTAAGAACATGGATGGATATCCAGCTCATTAAAGAACATGCCTATACCTTCTGATGAATTTATCATCACTCAGACAGGATTTGGTGGGAATTTCCAAATGCCTCTTCAACCTTGTGATTTGACACTTAGTCAATTTCTTTAAACCCTATGTCTCAAAGGTGATTTCAACTTTTCATCAAAATTGGATTGTAAGACATCCCATGGATGGAGGACAACCAGATGAATCCATTAATACTAGTTTAATCCTCTGGAACTACAGTCTCTCTCCTCAGTGGGCATTTTACTGAAATATGATGTAAACGCTGCTTAAGACCCTGTTTTGGAAGATCCATAATTTCTGCCTCAGGTACTTTCAGGTCAAAGTAAGAACATGGTCAGGTAGACAACACAGCCACCTATGGGATGCCCATATTCTGTGGGCATTTCTTTCAACCCACAAATTATGGCAAGCATTCTCCTAGAACAACTTGTCTAATTTAACCAAAAAGAACTTTTGGGAGGCATGTATCTTCTTCCTCAAAGAGTTGTTCTGAGAACTAGTGCCCTGGCCGGGTAGATACTTCAACCAAATATGGGATGATAGGCCATGGTGGGTATTTTCTCCTTCTTATGAAATATGGTGGGCATTTTCATAAGACTACTTCTTTAGGACAATTTTTCACCACTTAGTCTTTTTCCAACTTTATCATACATGCCTATGCCAATCAAAATTTCTTTTGTCATTAATGAACATCTCTAGGATATGTTTGTCCATAATCATCAGTTCACCAAATGTCACCAATTCTCAATACTACCTATAATTGGTCTAAATTTGGTGACATTTCACAATGTTATCCTATTTAAAAAAAATCAGGCACATAGTTAGAGAAGGAGTACCTTGCACGAGGAAACTTGCATATCAAATCATTGTGGAAGAGGGAGTATTAGAATAAATTCATCGAGTTTCATTGGGAAATCCATGAATGAATCTATATGACCACCATGCGTTCCAAATTGAATCCCCAACATGATCTATATGAGGGGGAACCCCATACCTCTTTGCATGCATGAACTAATCAAGTGGCCCAAGAAACACACTTCTATATCTGTGTTGTGAACAAATTCCAAACCAAATCAAATTGTGTCTTATACTTTAAAATAATTCAAATATAAATAAATCTAAAATAAATTACACCTTTGAGAGAAAAATAGCTTTTGGCCCAAGTTTTTGGGAAGAAAAAACTTTTGATATTAAAACATTACAAGTAAATATATTTGCACGCTAAATTATATCCGCTTGGTAGCTTATATTTTTTTTTATCAAGTGTAGGTACCACCAAATAGGTATCTATCAGATCTATCTTCCTCGAGTGATGGTGAAGATATGCTAGGAGAGGTTGAAAGTGATACATGTTGTACTAGATCTATCGGTTCTATATCAACTAGATCTGAAAAGGTAAGGAAAATATTCCATAGACGCATGCAATATTTTATTGCCAACGGCGGGTAATGTAATTATGATGCTAAGAGCATAGGTGGCATTGAGTTTCCCTTGAGGTATAGACATCTAGTGCAATGATGGGTACCTAATAAGCTACCTCAAGTGGAAACAGATTTATTCATCAATGGGAGGATGTATCGCATGGATCCTTCGTCCTTACATGGATTGGGGTTATTTTCCATGGATGGAATAAAGGTCGGCTATGGCACTATAACTAAATTGATGGAGTATGTTGGACCATTATACAGATACAATAACTAGTTGATCTTGGTCCGATATACTCGAAGCATGAGGAGATACGGAGTTGCCGCAAATTATATACAACTAGCAGAACACAATAAAAACAAAGGGGTGACTATGTATATTGATGGGAGCCAAAAGCATCCAGAAACATTGTTGGATTTGTAAATAGTACACGGTCAGTGACAGAAACTAAGAAACCAAATTGCAAATTTGAGGGACGCAAAGAACATCGTATACTTGTATGTGCAACAAAAACAACATTTCCAGGTGAAGAGTTGTTGATCAATTACAACTTAAATCGAATAGATGTGGCTTCCATGGTCTAGGGTAACCGTGGAAGGGCACACGCTATGCCTCATCGGGTAAATTCTAAATATAGTAACTAAACATGACTAAAATAACTAAATGTTTCGATTTTTTTTGTTAACATTCCATTTCCACCGTTGACATTCACTTTTTTCGTGCATATTATGAATATTTCCATGTGATAACATGCTTATCACACTGTTATGCTTATCCCAAATTTTTTTTATGTTACAATTATTGACTCAACTTTTATTTATTGATTTATTTTGTCAGGGTTGCAGCAGTGGAAAGCCACATGGTGCTTCTATAGTCCAGGGTGACCATGGAAGGTCACAATCTATGCCTCGTGAGGTAAATGTTAAATATAGTAAATAAATATGACGTCAATAGCAAAATGTTTTGATTTTTTCAGTTAACATTTGATTTTCACTATTACCATTCACTTTTGTCGTGCTTATTGTGAATATTTCCATATGATAACATGCTTATTACATTGTGGCAGGGGTCTACTCATCCCCATGGAGCAAAACATATATCTCTTCCTTCGGAGATAAAAGTAAATATTATTGCAGTATCTCATTTTTGTTTATGTTACAATTATTGACTCAACTAAATATAGTAACTAAATCTGACTACAATAACTAGAAACTCCAACCCCATAAGTTTTCCATGTGACAACATGTTTATTCCATGGTGGAAGGCCCATGGTCGTCATGCAAAAGAACACGTGTCCTCTACTTCCATGGTCCAGGGTGACCATGGAAGGTCACACTATGTTCCCCATTAGGTAAGTGTTAAATATAATAACTAAATGTTGAGATTTTTCTGTTAACATTCAATTTCCACTGTTACCATTCGCTTTTTTCATGCTTATTGTGAATATTTCCATATGATAACATGCTTATTACACTGTGGCATGGGTTTTCTCATCACCATGGAGAAAAACATGTATCTTCTCCATCGGATATAAAAGTAAATATTATTGCAATATATCATTTTTGTTGATGTTACAATTATTGACTCAACTAAATATAGTAACTAAATATGACTACAATAACTAGAAACTCCAACCCCAAAAGATTTCCATGTGACAGCATGCTTATTACACTGTGGCAGGGGTCTCATGCCCATGTTCATCATGGAACAGAGCGTGTGTCCTCTACTTCTGAGGTAAAAATAAATATTATTACAATATCTCATTTTTTATTATGTTACAATTATTTTCATAACGTTTATTTATTGATTTATTGTGTCAGGGTGGCGCCAGTGGAAAGGCACCTACTGCCTCCATGGTCCAAGGTGACCGTGGAAGGTCACGCTCTGTGCCCCGTCAGGTAAGTGTTAAATATAATAACTAAATGTTTTGATTTTTTTTGTTAGCATTCGATTTCCATTGTTGACATTCGCATTTTTCTGTGCTTATGGTGAATTATTGATTGATTTATCATGTCAAGGTGGGGACCGTGGAAAGGCATCTACTACTTCCACGGTCCTGGGTGATCGTGGAAAATCACCCACTAGAAGTATATCATTAGGGGGTTACCGTGGGAAGTCACTGGCCACAACACTGCATCAAGTAAGTGTTAGTTCTTAATAGTAACTAAATTTCATTACAATAACAATGTTTGAATGATGTTAAAAATATTTTTCTTAATTTTATTATTTGATGAATTTAGTTGAGAGCACTTCATCTGGGTGATGAGGAGCTTGAGGATGAAATTTACTATTACATAGACCCTATGGATACTATAAAGAAGGCCCTGAAAAAGGAAAACATAGAGATGATCTCCTTGGCTTGCATAAGGCCCAGCACACAGGATATCAGGGAAAGGATTGAAGAGATGAAAGAACAAATAAAATCATATGGGGTAAGTGGCATCTTCACATATTTTTTTAAGCTATGACATGATTTCATATCTGATATTATGTTTTCTATTTTTCCAACTGATCTGATAAAGTAAAGTTTTTCATTTGTAGGAGTTTTTACAACCCGTTACTAAATAAATTGTTGAGATAGGTATAGGTAGTAGTCATGCACCAATGCAACAACACCACCGACAAAGCAATGTACCAATGAATATTTTTGACACTCCTCTGGTTGGCCTCGAATCCATTGATGAGGGAACCAATTTTGATCAGCATGACATGTCGAAGCTGTTGATGTATATGTAACTTCGGAATGTATTCTTCTATGTATCTTATGTATTGTAACCCGATGTTTATTCCGGGATTTTTCTATTATGTATTTGAGTCATGTGGTCATGCCCCGATGTTCCGATCGGGAGGATTAATAATGTAAACAAGTCATACCAAGTCATTAGGTAAGTCCCCATAGTTTAGGGGCACTTGAGTTATTATACACTAATTAAGGTGTAGGCTCGAGTAGTAATTATTAGGTTGAGTGCACTTCAAGTCAACGGACTAATATAAATAGAGAGGGTGTGTCTCTCTATTTATCACTTGTGACTTAGCTCTCTTGCTCTCTCAAGTGTGGCGCACTTTTGGAGAAGGAAATACTTTGGCTTGACAGAAGACAGAAGGCTGCTATTATGAAGGGAGGTCATCTTACTGTTTTGGGTTCACATCTTGTGGTGATACTATCTTAGAGGAAGTTGAGGGGTTTTCTCCATTTATGGTTTCCCCTCCTAAAATCTTTGTGTCTCTTGTCTCTTGTGATGTGCTTATGTGAATGATGTGCTTGTTATTCTCTCAGTGAAAAGATCTTGTTATAATGCTAGCTTAAATGTTGAAAAACTAACATGGTATCAAAGCTAACCTGAGAAGAAGATATTGTGCAGCTACAGGAACTAGGGATTCCTATTTTGTGGATCTTCCTCCATAGTTTTTCAGCACAAGTATGCTAGGATGACTCTCCATTGAAGGGTACATCTTTCTGTCGATGCGGAATTCAATTTCAAGCATTTTTAGTTTTGATGCGGAAATTAGGGCTTTCTACAGAAGAGGAATTTTTGAGTGAGACCAGCATAGAATTTTTCTCCTCATCAAAACCGAAATTTAAAGACCTGGATCAAGAAATTTGGTTGGGTAAATCTCTGGGAAAGTCAAACCCTAGTTTGACCCTGAACTAGGAGAAACCCTAAATACTAAAACTGATAAGTTTTGGTACAGTCGCTATATTCCGATATTGGTGAAGTCTCAGAAGCTGAAAATTGCAAGGACTGAATATAAAATCATTATGCACACTCTATCCAAATATCAGCCTCAGATTCGCTATATTCTGGGAGATATGATCTCTCCAAGTTAGGGTTCCAACCTCTTCCAGAAATCATCCATAAACAGGACACCTGGGGAGATCTGCAATATCTTGGGCTACAGAGGTCCAAATGGAATTCCTGAAGATTTTCCAGAAAGGGCATGGAATTTAATTTCTGTGATCCTAAGAGAAGACTCAGAAGATGAACCTGACACATGGCATGCCATACAAATTCGATGTTCTGAACAGTCCTGTAACAGGTCACCTTGGGAAAAGGATCATAAATCCAAAATGGTGAAACCAATTCTGATGAAATCTATGGTGTTGGATCGGAGACATGTGAGGTTATCTCAGTGAGAAATTTCAGACATAGAGGATTAGTAATTTCTGAGATATCACAGAAACAGTAACAGGCATTTCTGCAGAAGAAATCAGAAAATTAGGGCTTCCTGTTCCGGGAGCTTCCCTCCACTGTTTTCAGAAAAGGAGTACATTGGACAGCTCCATTTGAAGAGATATATCTTCTCATCCTATCAGATCTGAAATATTCCAAGTTTTGAAAATTAGGGTTTCTGCGACAAACCCTAGATCAACGAACTCCGGGACAAGGACGGATACCTCAAATCGATTGG
>LPNX010279938.1:241441-321794 GCA_001517045.1 Pseudotsuga menziesii
TGGGAGGATTAATAATGTAAACAAGTCATACCAAGTCATTAGGTAAGTCCCCATAGTTTAGGGGCACTTGAGTTATTATACACTAATTAAGGTGTAGGATCGAGTAGTAATTATTAGGTTGAGTGCACTTCAATTCAACGGACTAATATAAATAGAGAGGGTGTGTCTCTCTATTTATCACTTGTGACTTAGCTCTCTTGCTCTCTCAAGTGTGGCGCACTTTTGGAGAAGGAAATACTTTGGCTTGACAGAATACAGAAGGCTGCTATTATGAAGGGAGGTCATCTTACTGTTTTGGGTTCACATCTTGTGGTGATACTATCTTAGAGGAAGTTGAGGGGTTTTCTCCATTTATGGTTTCCCCTCCTAAAATCTTTGTGTCTCTTGTCTCTTGTGATGTGCTTATGTGAATGCTGTGCTTGTTATTCTCTCAGTGAAAAGATCTTGTTATAATGCTAGCTTAAATGTTGAAAAACTAACAGAAGCATGATGAGACGAATCATAGGACTCCACATGACACCGGAGATGAACCTACTGTAGATGACCAGGAAACATTTCCTGGAGTAGCACGAGTTAAAAGCACTGGATCACTAGATCTAACCTTTCTAGTTGATGACACTTGTGTTTTGATCAAGATTCAAAAGATTGCGGGTATTTATTAATTAATTTATTCATTTTAATCATGAAATTGAAATGGACATGTTCTAAAATTATTATAAATTAATGGATTACACGTTTTTGCAGGAAACAAATGTTTTCTACAGGAATTTGAATGACAAACCATCGGAGTTGTTTGGCCCCACCATTTGCACAAAGTGGAATAGCCAATATAGCACAAAGAGAGATGTATTGATAGACCACATGGTAAACTTGTTCGGCATTACATTCAACAAGAAAGTGGTTGCAAAGTTAGCATGCGAGAATTTAAAATATACCAGGGCCCAATATAGGGATAAATTGCAACTTGACCTCAAGCATGAGCACCCTCCCATGGTTCCAAAGAAAGAGTGGAAGGCACTCATAGAGGATGCAAAGGAGAACTTGCTAAAAAGACAAGTAAAACAACCACGGCCTGGAAGAGCAAGGTACAACACATATCATCTTTTTAGTGAAATATGCTCATTTTTTTTCTTTTTTGTTTTAAGCAAGAATTCTGATATCTAACGATTTTCAAAATTTTCATATATAGGCTACCAGAAACCTCCAAAGCAACCAAGGCTAGAGTGGAAAATCACACGCAACATAGACTAGGCCAGGGTTTTTATAGAAAACTAAGAGCCCGAATCGTAAGAATTAAATGATTAACTGTGGGGAATATTTATTTCAATGTAGAAAACAAATATTTGTTTTTGATAGAGGGAATTTTATATGTGTTATGCATTGCAGGGAAATACGTTCCAAGATGCTGCCACCGAGGAAGACCTAAAGCTTGGTTTCAAGTATGGTTTTAAAAGTGTCATTAAATATTGAAAAAGCTTGGGGCAGACTCCAATCTCTCCAATGACGCAAATGCAGGTAAATAAAATGAATAAGGACATCATTGCAGTATACTATTAAAGTATATTCAGTTTTTATTATATCACCCATAACTAAATATTTATGTTTTCTTTTAAGCAACATTGCAACCGCAACACTGAATCCAACGATACTCCACACGTACCAGCTGATGTTGGGGTGTGCATGTCCCATGATAGTGGGGAGGAGAGTGGCCATTCTGGTGTGTGTGCTTTGGAAATAGAAGTATCAACTGTGATTATAGATATTTGTTTCTTGATGTATACTTTTAAATTTTCTTCTTTCGATCGAAGACCGTGGAGCTCAGGAGGGTGAACCGCAAGAGGAATTAGCAAGTAGAGAAACAATTAACACACCAGCTATCACATCTACACAGACAGGTAAAGAGAAATATTGTAATTTTAATCAAAATGATGAACTATTAATTTCAATAATATTTCAACATATCGATATGCCCATTTTTGTTGTTGCAGTTCACGCCCCTTTAGAACTGCCTCCACGACCTAGTCAACGACGTACAAGAAGCATGATACATGAGGGCATGGAAACAAAAACACTAGCAGGACATGGATTTGTAGATAATCCACCAAATGATGATGATAATATCCCAATTATCGCCACTTATTTCAATGCAAAAAAACAGAAATCAAAGAAAAAGTAGATGTATAAATTCATGACTTGTATTTGGATGTATATCGATGTTGTTAGTCTAAAACANTTACCTCATTATGATTCAATGTTTTTATGTTTATATGTTGTGATGAATAGCCTATTTATGCATGAATGTTCAAATGTTTTCTATGTAAACAACATCATTTATTGGGTATGGGGAATTGAGATCAATGTGAGGGGGGGGACAGGCCATATGAGCTTCCACCTTCATGTGGTTGGCCCTGTTCAGTAGGGACTATAAAACTGTTCTTGAAACAGAGAGGAGCTCAATAAGGTATAAATACTCTTTTATTACTATGTATTAAAGATGGTTGCAAATTTTTAAATGCATGTCTATTTCTTAAAAAATTGTTAATAAATTTAACATTTCATAGTTCATTGATTTCTACATGACTTTATAGTATGATTTAAATGACTGTTTATTTTCTTATATATTATTTACTCATATAAAAATTATGTCTTTGATTATTTATGTAGGTCTTGGTGATGGAAATGCATCTTGTGGACAACTCTTATCAAGTTGTATGGGTGAATGGATCTGGCGAAAGGACAATGATAAGGTAAGGGTTTTGGCATGCTTTGTATCCTTAATTTGTTTTTCTTTATCCTTAAATTCTATTTCATTCTATTAAGATTCAAGGGATACAACCAATAGTAAATAACTACTTTTAGACTATCATCCAAACTAGGAGACAACCTTCTACATAAAACACAAATTCTTCTTAGCAACGTAGAAAAATAGAAGAAAAATCATGTAGAAGAAATTAGGCTTTTTCGGCCCTTCTTCCTATAATTTCGGCATGATGAAACCCTAAGTTAAGAAATTTTAATTTTTCAAACCCTTATTGTTCATCTATCTTTCAAAACTAAATTTTCTAATTTGTATACTTGTAAATATTATTCTTAGGTTATTTTTGTTTCTCTTAGGTTTCAGACTTAATTTTTATGTGTTTTTGTAACTTTTATTTTATCAAAAAAGAAATCCCTAAAAAAAGAATTTATGTGTAAAACCCTAAAAATGCAGACATGTTTCTCCCATAGTCCGAGCCCTCTCCTTTATCAAACACAGGTCTGCAATATGTATTGCAGACCTCGTATGCCCTAGCTACCTTCTCTGCACACTCAAAATAGAAAACACGTTAGTATTTCAAACTATTTAGATGGTTGTGTATTTTGTATAAATATATCTTATTGATTTGATTAGTTTCGTATTAGTTTTCTGGGTAAATGTAATTCTGATTTTTTACTGAGATCTGGAACCTTGCATCTCTAAATGCATAGTGATATAATTCTGACATTATTTTACTGAGTATTGTTTTGTATTTTCTTAGTACTAATTATTTCTATTGAGAGCTGGGTGATGGTAAGGGACTTGATGATTTTATATTTCAGAGCTTACATATAGGATCGAGTGAATGATAATAACATTATGGTAGCTTGGCACTAAATTTTCATTAAGTTAGTATTTTATATCTATTCTATCACATACACAGATCTGGAAATCATATGCTAAATGGCACTTTAAATGATTAACAATGGTTATTGGTTGCACTATTTTACACATTCTGATTACTATGATGATAAACTTTCAGATGTTGCATGTCACATATGCGGACCATAAATTCATATGTCTAGATTTTCGAAGGTAGTAGATAAAGTGATGTTATTACATGAGGAGTGTCTCCAAGGAAATTATGATATGGTTTCTAAACTACAAATTGCATGCTCAACAGTGAAACCTACTTCTTAGTGCCAAAAGGTAATTTATGATTGAGTTTTTAGCTACATGAGATCAATCCTAGTAATAGAATAGAAATAAGTTGTCAATTCTTTGTTGACTAACATGTCTCTTTCCCATCATGTGCTTAGGGGACTGTTTTTATCTTATGGGCATATTTGATACTAACTTGACCAATTTTGGCCATGCTTGAGGTGTTTTCATAAGAAGGATAAAAATTTTATATTCACCTCTTCCAATAATGAGAAATATCAAAACAACTTACCACCAATTGGCACTACAAAGATCCTACACAGATTTTCCAGGTGAACAACTACTCTTTTTCCCTAGGGGTTGAGTTATTATTTTATTATTATTTTTTTCAATAAAGACTAATTCAATGCACCATATTTTTTTTGTAGTATGATGAATTATCACTAGTACCTATTCACACGTAGTAGAGCAAGTGATGATATTTTACGAGTGTCTCTAAGGCAATTTTGATATGGTTTCTAAACTACAAATTGCATGCTCAACTTTGCAACCTGCTTCTGATCAATGCCAAAAGATGATCTATGATAAAAAATTTGTACGCATAGTAAAAGAATAGAAATAAGTTGTCAATTTTTTGTTGATTAACAACGTCTCTTTCCTATCATGTGCTCAAGGGAATTTTTTTTTCTTTCAGACATATTTGGTACTAACTTTGACCGATTTTGGCCATGCTTGAGGTGGCTGCATAAGAAGGAGCATTTTTTCATTTTCATCTCTTCCAAAAATTGCGGGCTTAACCATCTCTGGCTTCATTTACACCTACGGGTTTCCTCAGTCTTCAAAGATCGGGCTCCCTCCATCTTCAGAACATGGTCTTCCTTTACTTGTGACTTGTGGGCTTCTTTAAGATTCTATGGGTATCTACAAGCCTCTGCAGGCTTCTTCCATGCTCTATCGGCATACTTCCAAGCCTATGTGGGATCTTTAAGCCCCAATGGGATTAAACTGATTTTGGATAACAATAAGTTGATCCGAGCTCAGTGGTGCCTACGTCTTTTATCGATGGTATTTTTATATATGTACCCCCCTACCTTATCATAGAAATTAGCTCTCAGTGGTGCCTAGAATATCATTCAATTAATGTTTATACGATCCCTGTGGTGGTCACAACATATTTTATCAATGGTATTTTTATAGACGTACCCTCCTACCTTGTCATAGACTCTGCTCTAAGAGGTGCCACTTTAGCCTCTAATTATTTATTTTAGCCAATTATTATGAATTTGTGCATCCTAATTGGAAAATGGTTTTTGAGGCAATCATTAGGGTACTTTTGGGCACTTTTTAAATCATTATGCCTTATTTTTTAGAGTCAGTTAACACTTTTTGACCTTCCCCTTGAACTTCCCACTTTTTTTCCTTTTACTTCAATATGTTTTTTCCCATATCTCACTTTCCCCATATATTTATTTTCTATAAATCACCTTTCCTTTGTTATATTTTATCAATTTCTTTGTTTTTAAAATGTAGTATGTATTTGTTCACAAGCACTTATTGAAGATACAAAATCATGGAAAGGAAGGTGTCTTTCCACAGTTTTTATAAAAAAAATTGAAACCTCCAAGTTTCATCTCAATATCAACTAAATTTCATCGCGGGTACTGTAAAACCGTTGAAACTTGGGGTGGATTTCCAGGAATACCGTCGCTATAGAGATGCAGTTTCATGGAACAATTATCGTTCAGCTTGCATATTTCATCAAAAGTGTTTGGTTTTTCATGATTTTGCGTGGAATAAATTTATGTTCAAATCCCAGAATTCGTCGATAGAGTGACCAACTTTCGTCGAATAAGTTCCACGGTTTTACGTGGAAACTAAATTTTGTCTAGCAGTTTTTGGCCATATTTTCGTCATTCTAGGGGCGACAAATTGGTCGATGGAGCGACGACTGCGTGGAAGAATTTTTTGTTCAAATTCCAGAATTCTTCGATAGAGAGACAAATGATCGTCGAACGTTTTCCACGGTTTGTCATGGAACGTATATTTTGTGTAGCATTTTTTGGCCATATTTTTGTCGTTATAGGGATGAAAACTGTGTTGATAGAGTGACGAAATGTAGAAAATGAATTCTAAAAAATAAATTCCAAGGCCACCATATAGAAGACATGTGGCGGCCATTTTTCGTCCCTATATCGACGGCTTATAAAGTTCGTCGATATATCCACGCAAAAATTTCCACGAAACGTTGTGACCATTATTGTCGTGAGTGGGACGATAAAACGTGGGAATAGCAACAAAAAACCGTCGCAATTTTGATATTATGTATTAGTGTATAATTTTATTGCATGTTCTTAACTAATTATGTTGTATAGCTATGGGACTCTGCATCCAATAGACAGGTAGAGTAAATTACTACTTTCATGTTTTCAATTTCTTTTTGTTTTGTTTAAACAGTTCCATTCCATGTGGGAATTTTGGACAAAGTTGAACAATTGTGGGAGATTTAATAGTTCTCTTTCGAGGTATATATTATAGTGGGATTGGCATATTATATCTTTAAATTTTATTTTATTTTATTTATATACAAATTTGAACATGGTTTCTTTCCTTGATTGCAAGTTAGTGGTTTTTTAAGTCACCTCTGAATAAAATGATCACATAAGTATTCATACTTCTTGTCAGCAAGAAAACTCGAAGGTATTGTTGCTAATATATCATCTCATTTCATTTCCATTTATCTATTTGCTAAGAGTACTTAGAGATAATTCCCATTCTTCTTGATGTGAAGTGGAATTAGTAGTATACTTATTTTTTCTATTCTATATACATTTTTGGTTATGAGTTGCTCCATTGGAGACTAAAGAAAATTACAAGGGATCCTATCTTGTTGATTCCAAAATTTCTATCTGATTTTTTAAAAATATTTTAGAAGTTACTTTTTCCTAGGATGGGCATATACATCCTAGGAATGAACATACAAATCTTATAAAAGCTCTCCAAATGTTGTCTAACAATATGTCCATCCATTCTAATATCATGCAATAAATAAATGATGCATTGGTTTACTAGATGTGAAGATTTTTGTCCATATATTTTAAATATTCCAATTTACTAGTTCAAGTTTTTGTCCTTTGAAGTTAATATGGGCATCCAAATATGATTGAGACTATCTTAAGGTTGTGTAATATGTTCATGGAACCTGAGAGAAACATGCACTTGTGTTCATTTTATAGGGGATGGTGGCTTGACCCACATTGGAGGAATATGAGTTTGAGAGACCATTTT
Source organism: Pseudotsuga menziesii (assembly GCA_001517045.1). Taxonomy (NCBI): domain Eukaryota; kingdom Viridiplantae; phylum Streptophyta; class Pinopsida; order Pinales; family Pinaceae; genus Pseudotsuga; species Pseudotsuga menziesii. The sequence goes on from LPNX010279938.1 coordinate 248,625, forward strand.
CTCATCCTTTGCTTCTATATAAACTAAAATTATCCTTTACATGGAAACCTCCACCATTATCCTCAAGTAAATTATGAATTTTTAGTCAAATTCATATATCTTGGCATGACTCTAGATGACTCGATAGATAGTTTAACAATGGATGCATGCTTGTCATTCCAATAAATTATGGGATTTTTGCATTTTACATCATTCAAGCATACAAAATAATGATTACCAAGTTACTATAGATCCATAATGGATTACCTTGTACTGGTCCTTCAAGTTCTTCAACTTCTTTTATTAAGTGAAAAAATATATTTGCACTTAATAAATGCAATTGAAAGACTTGAAGGACTAGTACAAGGTAAGCCATTATGGATATATAGTAACTTGGTAATCATTATTTTGTATGCTTGAATGATGTAAAATTTGTTTCAATATCAACATTTTCAAGAAATAACAACTTATTAAATAGTGTTAGCTCAATGGTAGAGCGCCTGCCTAATTATAGGCAAGAGATTAGTGGTTCGATTCCTCCATACCCTATAATAAATTAGTGACTAAGAAAATGACTAAATTCGCATATATACGTCGTATTAGTAGCTAATTTCCAGTATCATACAGTGGGACTAACGTTTAGTTGTATTTAGCTTAGTCATTAATATGTTATCATCTAGTAGTTTATTTAGTCGTATATTTGGTCATTAATTGTGGCAATCAATGACTAAATCAATGACTATCAATGACTAAATAAATGACTAATAAGTCAACCAATTACCGACTAAGTGAAATAGGATTAAGTTAGTCAAGCTATAAGATAGTGGAAATTAGCTATTATTAGTTGTCGACTCAAAAATAGTCGTTTATAGCCAAATTTTAGTCATTTTTTTAGTCATTAATTCCTCATTTTGTATTAGTGTTTGTTGATGGAGTTGACATGCCAAATGCCAGGTGGATTGATATTTTTTGCTAAATTTGGAAGATATTGACTAATGTACATCATGGATTGATATACCATATATCCCTGCACAATAGAACCCTTGGGACGTGCTCTTTTTCTAACAAAAGTCTTCAATGACTTCAAATTCCTCTCCATCATCCACATTGATCTTGTGTGTACAGGTCCACACAATTCAATCTCCTCAACTTGGTGTATGAGATAGTGTTGTTGTGCATTGAAAAATCTTGGAGGTAAATACTTCTGCATTTCACACATTAGACGAGGAATTTCTCTCTTCCATACCTAATATCTTCTTTACAGATTTCTTTATATGAAATACACCTACAAATTATGCAAGAAAATAGCCATGATCAACAAGATTGAGGCATATATAATAAAGTTCCAAGCTGTAAAACACAATATGTAAATAAGTTATGCAACAAAGTGAAAAACATTTCCATGCATATAAATTGTTACTTACCTCATGTATTTACCAAGATCATATATAACTTGTTTTATGTTGTCGTCAAAATCTATTTGGGAGAGATAGAGGTAGAACGTTCTGTAACAAAAAGAAAATTGTTATTTATTTCCAAATAAGAGACAACAATTACTAAAAAGATGTACTAAATGGAAATTATATATGTAAATAATTACCTTAATGAATGTATTCCAATCATGAATTTTAACACCACCAAAATCACCTTTTTTGTTAAGATATTCCGTATGTTCGATGAAAACCCCATCGGAAACCTTATTTTCTAAATGACCTCTTTTGTATCATTGCTTTATTTCTCTGTCAACAACCATGAAAGACTAATATTTAGGTCCCCTTCTTTGGTATCGGAATTAATTACACTTTGCAATGCGTGATTGGCTTATGCAATGTCACTACAATTTTTTCCAATTTTATCTTTGCCAGTCCTACCATCTAATATTCCTCATATCATTTCTGTAACATTAATCCCGATATGCATTGTATTGAACAAATGATCTATTTGTAAGTGCTCATAGTAAGGAAACCTACTGAATTGTATGGGGTAACTCTTCATTCGTCGTGGAAGCCCATTCATGCCTTCATGACATTCAATATTAAACATAAATGAAAACACATTAACAATAATTCATGACACCCATGGTAGAGAAAATTCAATAAAAATATAAAATTCATAATATTACATATTTATATGCTACATATACAATTTGCATACCATGACGATTTCTATTATATTCCAACTTCCATAGGTGAGGTGTCATTCTTTGTGGTTTCTTCCCATTCTCTTCTTTACCATTGAATTTTGTTTTCTCAATAGTTCGGTACCTATGGTTCTTAGGGAGTAAGTGTTTGTACTCATCAAACACCGCATTTCCTAAATTTCTTGAATGACGATATTTTATCCTAGGACCAAAGACTGGACATTCAAATTTTCCCTTTGTTTGAATACCTGGGAGATATATGTATTAATGTTATATAAGCATCAAAAGATTATTAATTTAAATAAAAAAATGCATGATATTTACCTTAAAAACATATTATTTTAAAGTGCAACAGAAATTTACATACCACAAAAATGTGTTAACCCAGGAGCGTCATGAATTGTCCATGCATGTATTCCATGGAACTGAAATTGTTTCTTCCCTATTGGTCTAGATATTTCATACATAGTGATGCCAACCCATAACATCAATAACTCAACGATAAGATGCTCAATATATACATTCATATCTTTAACTTGGTACTTACCTAATTTATTCAACATACGATGACATTTAATTATGTGTCCAAATATATAAAAGGTGTTCTCATGCAGCAATGAAACAAAGAAATTCAATAATATAATTACTTTTTAAAAAATACATGGAATAATCATTTCCAACATTGTGTGCTCTCTCTTTCTCGACATCCAAGGAGGAAGGTTATTGTTTATGACGAAAACATGCCACATTGAGTAAGTAGAACGAAGCTCTCCAAATGGATTGAAACCATTAGCTTCCAATGAAAGTCTAACATTACGAGATTCATATTTAAAAATTGGCCATTTTTTTTATGTTCTTCAATGTAGAACCATCTACAGCAATTCGAAGAACACCATCTTTTTTTTTTTCTTTGTGTGGTAATCCATAAACTCTGCTATACTTTGGCACCTGAAATAGTCGTTGGAAATGTGGAATTATATGAATATAATGAAGAACTATACGAGGCACCTTTTTTGTTACTTGATCAGTTCAATATCTAGTAATTTCACATTGTGGGGATTTGATTTCTGATGCATATTGTCCATAATATATAATATGATCATTAGGGCATGCATCAATAGATTGATATTCCAATCCAATTGCTTTCATAATCAAGAATACCTATCGACATGTGTGTGGTAAATTATTTGATGGTGGTAATAGAAATTCACCCAATACTCTGTAACATTGACAAAAAAAATGAAATGTAAACAATATAAATCATAAATATTGCTTATCCCTAATTTATGAATTAATTAGCACTAATTTATTATAGCAAAGGTTAGTGTTGTCCATTTCTAAAATTCAAACTTTCGACGGCAATTTGGCAGCTATAAGTTTGTTCGCATGGTCATTTATTAAAGTTTCTAGGTTTTGCTTGGTTGAAATATGCATAAAATTTCCAAGGTGACGAGAAAAAGAAAAAGAGAGATTTAATGGTTGTTTGAGCAAAAGAAAATAATTTTTATGATTTTATTTAAATAAAAACATTGGTTATATTTTTAAATTTGGCTCTAGAGTCAAATTTTTATTTTAACCAAAGTTTATTATTTTAAAATAACATGGACAAAAGAGATTGATTTTACAAGGCCTCTCAACAACGAGACTTTTTCACCAAGTATCCTACACATCATCAAATTCCAAGCAACCAAACGCCAAAGCTCCCAAAGTGCACTACACATTCTTCCTTGGCATTTATGAAAATGGTTAGTGATTATAAAGTTCAAAATAAGCATGCCCCTTTTGCATGTGGGATAATATCACCATAAAAAAGAACAAAAAAACATTTTCATTTCAATGTTGATATGAGGAAGCTGCTATGACCACGAGAGACATTCTTTTTTTTATGAAAAATAAATTACGATCATTGTTGAAGAATTTATTAAGGAAATAATAGCTGATTTGATGTTGAATAATGAGCATACATACGTGAAGATGCAGAATTCAATGAAACAAGTGAAAAATATTTTTCCATTGTTCAACTCATGCTTATATAAATAGGCATCATAGAACAACTACATCATTTTTGAAGTGGGTGTAATATTTCTACGACAAATTAGTTTGATTGAAGATCAATTGAAGTTTTGGGAGGATAAAAAATTAACCTTGTTATCTCTCCAGGAAACTCCTCTAGGTTGCAGCTCGAGGATGCCTGGTATCTTAAATATTTTTATGGTTTTCTAAGTGGATCAATTCAGGTGACTTATAAAACTCACACTCTCAAGACATGCATGAAACTCAATCAAGGATAAGGCTTCTAATTACCACTGTTCAGAGGTTAACAATATGGTGCAGGGATGAAGAACTTATCATTCTGGTAGATTCATACATAAAACAAATATATATAAATGGATAATCATGACAAGGAAAGAACTTATAATTCAAATCACATCAATATGCCAATAGGGTGACAGCTATAGGACATCAATTAATCTGAATAAAACCTTAATAACACATTCAAGCATAAGCACAGATAAGACAGAAAATGGAAGCTGAACATATGATAAAAAAAGAGCTTATATTAGGTCATGAGCAATATGAGAAGCTTGACAATAGTATTCATATACAAGTCCCCGAAGTCAAACCCTTTCAATACCATAGTCTTAGGATTTATAGCCTTCACAAAAATATTCAGATCCTGAAAAATTGGATCTGATTTACTAAAAATAGACAAAATAATTGTTTTTGCATAATTAGGTCAAAAACCCTAATTTAACTACTAGTCTATCTAACTGTAGAACTCGTTCACTGTTTGAACCTTTTGATAACTGAAGTGAGTACTGGGAATAAACTTCCACTGGTCCTCTACTAGATAAGTCACTGTTTTACTAGACAGTTTAGTGTTTGTGACCCTTTTCTCCATGGTTGTATCCTCAAAACTGGAACAGACCTCTCCCAATGGTGTTTTCCAACAAATTTCAACTTTATATTTCATCCTTAAGGGAGTTGTACTCACCAAAACTGGTTTTGTGTGCCAAAACATCTTTTTGCACCCTTTTCTTCTTTCAGTGGTTAAGGAGACATAATCTTGGGTCTGTTAGCTATCGAAAGCTCTTCTTTCAGTGGCTAATGAAGAACTATTGTGTTTGCCTAAGCCACCGAAAGCTCTATTTTTTGCAAAATTTTATTTAGCCTTTAAATCAGACTTTTACACTTTACTCCTGTCCTTTTGGTACTGTGTCAACCTGCATAAGATTTGGAATATCAGCAATATCATGGGCTACCTCCGGATTCTGAAGGCTAATAGCTACCTCTGCTAGGGTTTCCAACACAAGGTGTGTTCTAGGGTTTGAATCTTTCTTCTGCAGCCTTGACCTTCTTATCATCTTGTATAGTGTGGAGTTATCCTTCATCAATCTCAAATTTCTTCAACCTGTATAATAGCAGCATCATGGGCTGCCTCTGGATCCTGCAATATTGTTGCTGCCTTTGCTAGGGTTTCCAGCTCAAGATGTGTTTTAGGGTTAGGGTTTGGATTTTACTTCTAAGACCTCTAGTTCATGTATTTTCCCTAATAGCCAGTTGATTCTCTGGTACCTAGGTTTTATCTTTGAACTCTTCAACATCTGCAGCAAATCTTCATGGACTGATAGATGAGGTCGAAAATGCCACCTAGAGGACTGACAGGTCATCTTTTGCCCTAAAACTTTGGCCAAACTACTAAAAAATGGGGCTCAGAGATGGATTTGGTCCTTCAAGTATGTGACACCTGTGTATAAACCAAAATAATTTTATGTAGAATGTCTTGTTTTGAGAAAAAACCTCTCTCATGTTTTTGGAAGTCATTTTAATTTGCCTTGGATCTGGATTTCAAAAACATGTGTCAAACAGGAAATTCTGAGATCCGAAAATTAGGTCTCAGAGATGGATTCAATTCTCCTAATATGCAACACCTATAGGGAAACTGAGTTTATTGTTTTTTGACCTGTTAGGAACAAAAACCTCTAAGAATTTTGCAAAATGATTCTCTAGTCGCTCACAATCATCGTTTTAAACGGATGCCTTTTCACAATGAAACGCCACTTTTGGTGGCTTGGAGCGGCCTGAAATTTCAGTCTTAGCTACCAAAAGCAGGGCTTTCGGTGGCTAATGAACCATTTGTATGTTCTCCTAAGCCACCAAAAGTCCCTTTGCAATAAAATTTTATAAAAACGTGATCAACAAGATTTCGATGGTTAACGTGGTCCTGAGTCGAAATTGTTAGTTGTTGAAAGCTGGCTTGTCAGTGGCTAATGAACTGTTGAAAAGTTCACCTAAGCCACTGAAAGCTAAAACTTTCAAATTTCTTAAAAAACAAAACACCAAATATTCCAACCTTGTTAGTCACCCCAATGTCTTTCATAATATGACTTGAAATCTTCATCCTATCAAAAAATAAATTGTATGAGTGAATTTATTGAAAATAAATTTATTTTGGGAGATAACATCTGGCTCCTACTCGGGGATGCGAACCTCCCTGTGAGGTCCCAACAATCCCAGACCAAAATCTCTTTCCTGAAAAATAATAATTAAATCTATCTTCTAGTGTTCCATTGGGCATGGAGTCATTTGTCTTTTATAACTGATTCACTGCACCCTGCCTGTAGCCTGCTTTGCTTATTCATGAAAACATTTGAAAATGACCTAGCTACTCATATTAAGAGATTATTTTCCTATATATTCCTACTCCTAATTCTAATTAGTAGAGGCTTCTTATCATGTGACATCATGCTTCCAATGAATCCATGTCAGAAGTTGCTCTGCTAAACTTATCCTTGATCTTGACCCAAAAAATAAATGAAACCCTAGCATGCAGCAATGTAGTTTCAAAGGGTGATGGAACCAGCTATCATCTGACAAAAATATTTTGATATCTATGCTGCTTATAAGTTCTAGATAGTTAGAATCAGGGTCGTAAAAACCATAAAGGAATACCTCTCTGTGTTGTTGTTCCAACTGAATGAAATGTTGCTGCTGGTTGCTTTCAGTGATCTCCATGCTAGTTGTAGATTGCTCAACCTATGACTGGGAAGGATGAGTTATGCCCTGTTGTTTTGGAATTTTTAGATAATCATCTTCCTCTTCATATCTATTGCATTCTTCCTTTGTCTACAAATCAGAAAATTGAGGGTTGTCTTTAGTATTTGATGTAGACCCAAATTTGTTACATGATGTTCCTTCAATCTGCTCATTATCTTTCGGGCTTCCAAAGGGGACAAACTGATCTTCTTGACACCATAAGTCAGCAGATGCATTTGGTACAAAGTCAAAATCATATATATTATGGTTAACATTCTGAATATCATTAATATCTCGATCACAATGAGAGGTGTCCCCTATTGCAGCATACTCTTCATAGCTATCATCAACCACATCATGCATATGTCTCTGATCATCTCTTTGCTAAAAAGTAGAACTAAAATAATTCCTAGAAGTGGAAAAATCCTCACAAAAATTAAAATATTCTTCTCTTACCTTTTCATCCTTAGAATGTAACTTATATTCTTCATAACAATTATCAAATGCAAACTCATTTGAATAGTACCTTTTACAATGCTTAGTGAATGCTTTGTGAAAATCCTTCAATGATGAAATACTGGAAGAAGGTAAAGAAACATACCACTGACGTGCATCACCATATAATGAATACATGAACATGTTCATGTTGCTGACTAACAGATCCATGCATTCATGAAACTTGAGGAGGTGTTTTGCAGGATTGTCTTCTTCCTCCTCTTTGAAGACAGGTAGAAAATCTCCCCATTCAGACATATCAAGTACTAGATGTGGGAAACCAGGAACTGAAGAGAAGTCAAGAGGTGCAAACCTCTGAGCCAACAGAGCAACAAATGCTTTTGAAATATTAATATTGTTGAGTCACCACTGAATTCGTCCTTCATGGAGTCACCAAGGATGAGACCTTCACAAGCAATAGTGCTTGAAGATTCCTCAACCCTAAAATTTTCTGATTTACTTATAAACTTTTGAGAACTAGATGCTTTAGCAGAAGAAGATTGAAATGGAGGTCTATTTGATATAACAGCAGAAATCCCTCTAGAAATACCTGATGTGGCTCCCCTTGCAGCTCTAGAGGTCTATCTTAGTGAAGCCCTAGCTCTTCTTAGAATCTCTTCTGGATCTAAAACAGGTGTTACTGGTGGCCCTTTAGGGTTTGCTTTGGCACTTGGTCTTCTTGAAGCCACCTTATTCCAATGGAGTCACCAGATAGATGATTACAACTAGAATAATGTCCAAGATTTTTCTATCATCAAAGCAAGGATATATGTCATCTCTTAGGGAAGCTGAGCTTCAGTCTCCTCTCCCTGACAACGGCACCAATTTGTTATCACTACAGGAAACTCCTCTAGGTTACAGCTCGAGGATTCCTAGTAACTTAAATATTTTTATTGTTTTCTAAGTGGATCAAGTTAGGTGACCTATAAACCTCACACTCTCAATACATGCATGAAACTCAATCAAGGATAAGGCTTCTAATTACCACTATCCATAGCTTGACAATATGGTGCAGGGATGGAGAACTTATCATGCTGGCAGATTCATACATAAAACAGATATATATAAATGGATAATCATGACAAGGAAAGCACTTATAATTCAAATCACATCAATATGTCAATAGGGTGACAGCTATAGGACATCAATTAATCTGAATAAAACCTTAATAACACATTCAAGCATAAGCACAGATAAGACAGAAAATGGAAGCTGAACATATGATAACAAAAGAGCTTATATTAGGTCATGAGCAATATGAGAAGCTTGACAATAGTATTGGTATACAAAAACCCGAAGTTGAACCTTTTCAATAACGTAAGTCTTAGGATTAATAGCCATTACAAAAATATTCAGATCCTGAAAAATTGGATCTGATCTACTAAAAATAGACAAAATAATTGTTTTTGCATAATTAGGTCAAAAACCCTAATTTAACTACTAGTCTATCTAACTGTAGAACTCGTTCATTGTTTGAACCTTTTTATAATTGAAGTGAGTACTGGGAATAAATTGCCACTGGTCCTCTACTAGATAAGTCACTGTTTTACTAGACATTTTAGTGTTTGTGACCCTTTTCTCCATGGCTGTATCCTCAAAACTGGAACAGACCTCTCCCAATGGTGTTTTCCAACAAATTTCAACTTTATATTTCATCCTTGAGGTAGTTGTACTCGCAAAAACTGGTTACGTGTCCCAAAAAATATTTTGGCACCCTTTTCTGCTTTCGGTGGTTAAGGAGGCAGAATCCTGGGTCTGTGAGCTACTGAAAGCTCTGCTTTCAGTGGCTAATGACCAGCTGTTGCGTTCGCCTAAGCCACCGAAAGCTCTATTTTCTGCAAAATTTATTTAGCCTTTAAATCAAACTTTTACACTTTACTCTTGTCCTTCTGGTACTTTCTCAACCCACATAAGATTTGGAATATCAGCAATATCATGGGCTACCTCTGGATTCTAAAGGCTAATAGCTGCCTCTGCTAGGGTTTCCAACGCAAGGTGTGTTCTAGGGTTTAAATATTTCTTCTGCAACCTTGACCTTCATATCATCCTGTAGAGTGTGGAGTTATTCTTCATCAATCTCATATTTCTTCAACCTATATAATAGTAGCATCATGGGATGCCTTTGGATCCTGTAAGCTTGTTGCTGCCTCTACTAGGGTTTCCAGCGCAAGATGTGTTTTAGGGTTAGGGTTTGGATTTTCCTTCTAAGACCTCTAGTTCATGTATTTTACCTAATAGCCAGTTGATTCTCTGGGAACTAGCTTTGATCTTTGAACTCTTCAACATCTGTAGCAAATCTTCATGGACTGATAGATGAGGTCGAAAATCCCACCTGGAGGACTGGCAGGTCTTCTTTTGCCCTAAAACTTTGGCCAAACTGCTGAAAACGGGACGCAGAGATGGATTTGGTCCTTCAAATATGTGAAACCTGTGTATAAACTGAAAAAGGTTTTTGTATAATGTTTTGTTTTGAGAAAACACCTCTCTTAGTTTTTTGGAATTTGTTTTACTTTTCTCGGAATATGGATTTCAAAAACATGTGTCAAACATGAAATTCTGAGATCCAAAAATTAGGTCTCATAGATGGATTCGATTCTTCCAAAATTCAACACTTGTAGTTTAAATGAGAGAGGTTATTGTTCTCTGACCTATTAGGAACAAAAAAATTTGAGATTTTTGCAAAATTATTCTCCAGTCACTCAGAATCACCATTTTAAAATGATGCCTTTTCATAGTAAAACACCACTTTTGATGGCTTGGAGCACCCAAAAAAATTCGATCTTAGCTGCGGAAAGCAGGGATTTCGGTGGCTATTGAACCATTGGCACGTTCGCCTAAGCCACTTAAATTCCCTTTATAACAAAATTTTATAAAAACATGATCAAAATGCTTTCGGTGGTTAACGTGGTCCTGAGTCAAAACTGTTAGCTACCAAAAGTTGGCTTTTTGGTGGCTAATGAACTGTTGAAAAGTTCGCCTAAGCCACTGAAAGTTAAAACTTTCAAATTTCTTAAAAAACAGAACACCAGATATTCCAACCGTGTTAGTCACCCCAATTTCTTTCATAATATGACTTGAAATCTTCATCCTATCAAAAAATAAATTGTATGAGTGAACTTATTGAAAATAAATTTATTTTGGGAGATAACAAACCTCGTGCCAATTTATTGTGATAGCATTTACACCATACTTTGATCCATGTTCAGAGAATATTTTGCTTATGCTCTAATTGTTTTAGGAAATAAGATGGATTTTCTTATGCCCATTATTATGAAATTGAAGGCACGATGTTATCATCGAAGCAGGGTTTTAGAATTGGTCTCCATTTGGCATAATGACCTAAGAAAGGTGGAGCACGTGTTGACTGATAGGAATCAGTTTGCAGAAGTTGATAGTTCGTGATTGATTATAAAATTCAGCAAAATGGTTGCATCCATAGTTCAGATCAAACTTCCAACAAATCAACGGCATAAATCAGAGTTAAATTTCATCTAATGACACACATTTATTCCGCTGCAAGAATAAGCACGGGTTAATTAAAATATCAGATTTGTGGAATGGTGTTAAGACGTGAATAAAATGAATTGCCAGATTTGTAAGAGAAAAATATTAATGTCTCACAATTATTCTGCATTCATATTCACGGAATAAACTTGCTCATGGTCAAATTGAAAAAGCATGTCCAACATCCGTCACCCAGCTAATCAAATCCACGGATGAGGAAAATTCCGCATTACGAACTTGCAAGGAGAAATGTAGTTTTAAAATCTGCAGAATTGTATATGGGGAGCAGCATGGAACATGTGTTGGCCCCTCTCTTGTTTCGATAAATGGATCGACGGTAGTCAGGCGTTAAGAGAAGGATAGATATAATCCATACTTGAAAGCTCACTTTGAAGACTCATAAAAAGATTTCGTCAAATCCTTCGACAGCTTATGCAGATTCAACGATTTTATGTAGTCAGATATATTTCAGCCCATGATGTTGTGATGTAAATATCATATTTGTTATACAAATTAAATTCAATGCCAAGAACATCCTCACAGAGCATCTACAGGAATTTGTTAAAAGAAAAGAGCATGTTTTAAATGAAAATGACTGTTTTAGTCATTTCATTTAGAGAACTTCTTCCAGAAAAAAAAAAAAAAAAAAAAAAAAAAAAAAAAAAAAAAAAATATTTTCCAAAACTAGAAGAGGTTTTTCATCATAACATGATGTTCTACAATAATCTCTCACCATTTTTAGACAGCTACTAAGTATTGAGAGAATCGAGGTTATCTTTAGAGGGAAAATGTTTAGATTTCTAAATGACTATTCTAGTCATCAAATGCAAAGATTTGTTTCCATCAAATGAAGATGAATTTTTAGAACTTGAGAGAGGATTTTCTTCATAACATTCCTATCCACAATAACCTCTCTCCTTTTTCACACAAGCTCTATGATTTAGGAGAAACAAAGTGAGTTTTACTGGTAATTGTTCAGGTTTTCCAAAGGACTATTTCAAACATCAAATTCAAAGAATTGTTTCAGACAAATGGAATTTAATTTTACAAAACTGAGAGAGGCTTGTATTTATAATAGATCTATATTAAAAAACCTCATTCATTTATACACAGGTATCATAGTTTGGGATAATTTAAAAGATCTTCACAGGGTAGTTTTCCAGAAATTTACAAGTTTACTATCTGAGTCATCAGTTTCAAAATCATATCCTGAGGATCTGGAGCTGAATCAAAGGAAATGAAGACATGGGTTTTCTTGGTAACATGGGTAGTTACAAAAACCTCTTTCTTTTTGTTCACATCTGTTACCATTAAAGGAGGGGATTTTAAGCCTATTTTTCAGTAGGCCACATTTTATTTTTGTTTTATGTAAATCGTGGTAAATATGCAATGTTAGAGTTTGTTAGAAGTTTTTTCTTTAGTTTGTAACTAATTTAGACCCTGAGGTCAGTCTAAGTGTTCTGATACATTATAAATTGACTCCCCACAAAGGGGAGAGGGGGGGATTTTCAATGAGCAAAGAGGCTATTCATTGTAATAGGTTTCAGTTTTCTAGAGATGAATAAAATTGCATAGGAGGAATGTTAAAAACTTTCATGGCAGAGATTCTTGAGCCATATTTTTATTCAGTAAGTAATTTATTTATGTGATTATTTTTTGATTTTATCACTCCATTCTGTATCTTCTTTCATGCTTGAGCAATAGGGTCATGAACTAGAATTCATCCTATATCCTCTAGGTTTAGTGTTCAAGCATTTTTAAATAGTTTTTTTCTAAAGTCTTGCAGAAATCACCCAAGTTTGGTGATCTGCTTGATGGGATGTCTCCAAAAGTTTTCTAATCAACCTGATAATACCCCAAGACTGAGGAAATGGTGCCTACCTTGCCTCTATCCATAAACCTTTTCAAAATCCTACCTCCTACAACCTATTTCAGATCTGATTGTTGACTCCATTGCCCAATGGTCTCCTCCATGATTGTCCCACCAAAATTTATAAAATCAAACTTGTTCTATTCATAAATCTAACATTTTGATTGTCTTTGATTGAATATCTTGAGTATGAAAACTTTGTAAACAGTGAGAGATCCCTCTCTGACTGTATTAGGTCAGAAATATAGTCTAAAGTGGTTTTTGTTCTTACCTCGAGATTTACCTTTCATAACCTGGGTACATTCTGAGTGTTAACAAACTGATGCCGATGCCGGGGAACGAAGCTTTAAATCTTCCCTGGGTATGAATGACATAGTTATATATTTGATTGTTGATGGTGAACAATGGTCAAACATCAAGAAGGTTGTGCATATTTCACCTGGTGACTCCATTCACAGAGAATCTAGCTTTCAGTGACTCCATTGGTGACATGATCGAGAGATCAAGTTTTCAAAGAGAACCGAAAGACTCTACTGGGGAAATGAGCTCATTGTAAAAACATGGAAATTCATGATGAAAAGATAAGGTACTCAAGTTTTAGTTTTGTCCAAGATGTCTTATCCTCTTTTGTAAATTTTTTCCTATCTTTTCCTAAGCTTGTCAAAATAGTTTTCCATTATTCATTGAACTCAAAACAAAACCCTAAATTTACTCTTGTATATCCTTCTTTATGAACTGAAAGTATTTCATCATCCTGTACATTTGATTTTGGTCAAGATCCTTCATTCGAACCACATGACATTAAATATCACCCTTGTGAGCCTCATGAAACCACAGTTGATAATACATCCATTCCACATAGCTCAGTTTCTTCCAATATCCCAAACCAATATAGACCACTTCACTTACCTCTTATTCTTTATGATTTTTCTACAAAGAACTACAAGTACCTTCCTAAGTTTGATGGTGTTGAAGACATTTACCATCATACACACTCTTTTGGTCAAATTGGCCTAGTTAAACCACTATCCTAAGTTTAATTGACATTAGTGGAGCATTAATTTCCATCATCCAGTCACACCCACACCTACCTACAGTCAAGGAGGCTAACTGAGCCTTCTCCTACAATCAAGGAGGCTAACTAGAGCACTCCGGGGGTGATCTGAGTGACATTAATGCACCTAATTCCTAACTAGTGGTTACAATCAGTTCAACCAGTCAGTTAAGGTGCCTCCAGTCATTAAATATATTATTTAATGATTATTTATTATTATTTAATGATCTGGAGTCAACAAGGCGCCTCCACCAACTTCTGATGGTCAGTTCAGCTTTAGTTAACCTCATCGGGGTTCATTGAAGTCATGGAGCACTAGCACTTGATGGTTGGCTTGCTATGACATGTGTTTGATCTCCTTTAGTTGAGATTTAGTCATTTATTGCACTCCAACTTTAGTTAGGGTTTGGTGAGTCAATTAGGGTTTTGGTCAAGTGGTTAACTGAGTGTGAACCAATGGTTAAGAGTCAGTTAAGCTAGACTCACTCACTGAATTCGAATTGTCTCCTTAGGTATTCAAATTCTTCATGGAGTTAAGCTATTGCTTGACATTGGTATTGTAACCATTCATTGTTTATTAAATATACAGAAAGGAAACCAATTCCGGTCCCGATTAACACCATTTCATGAGTATTTGTTGATTATTCTTTCATGAGATTGATTCTTAGTTCCTAGATCATGTGCAAGAATTAATATGGTATCAGAGCTCACGGCGGGACGAAGATATATCTCTCAAAAACAAGATTTTTGACAGATTTCTCCATGAAATTTGAGCAATAGCTCAAAAATCCAGCACTGCACCAGAAGCCAAGGCTTACCACTCAATATCCCAAGTAAAGAACTTGTTGATCAAGCTTGCTTGATTGACTAAGCTGAGTGTGATGAAAGCCTAGAATGTGCAGGCTGTCTGACGTTACGATGCCCTTTTTGTTTTGATTTGCAGGTCTTAATAGGTACAACTTTGAATGGACTCATCAATCCCTCTTCTCACCCCATTCACAAGCTATTCGAAATGGAAGTTGAAGATGATTGCATCTCTGAAGAGACAAGGTCTCTATAAGGTGTCTATTGGACTTGGAAAAGAGTTTTATGAGAATTAGAATGACTGGCTGAATGATAGTGATAGAGCTATTGGAGCAATATGTCTAGCCCTTTCTCCTAGCTTGTACTACCTTATTCTTGGTTCTACAGAATACCCAAAGGAAGCCTGGACAATATTGGACAAAACCTTTGGTAAGCACAATGAGGATCATAATAGTAATTTGGAGATCATAGCCAGCACCACAAGAGTTCTTCACTCAAAATTCTCAGCCTCTACTCTCTCTGATGAAGTTGTTCAAGATGAAGATGAAGCAGAATCTTCTACACATTCAATTCAAATTGAAGAAAGTCCCCATGAAATGACTCCTTCTCCTGATGCTCAGGAAGTTCATGAGATCTCTGATATCTCATCTTCTCATATTTTTGAAATAGAAGAAGACATTCAAATCTCTGATATTGAAGAAAAACACTGCTGCACTTCCATGCAAACATTCACCGGTGATTTTCCTTTGAATTCTATGCAAAATTTACCAGTAATTGCTTCCGAAAGTGAAGAGAAATTTGATTTTTCTCCCTCTAATGTTGCTTTTGGTGTGAAAATATGTAAAAACTTGGATATTTTGGAAGAAATATCAAATTATAAGAGTGACACATTCGCTCCCCATGATCTAGATCTTCTAGCAAATTCCTGCAGGATTGCATGCACCAAAATTCAAAATTTTGAAGAAGAAGAAAACTGTGCACCTACCGTCTCGATTGACCATAATTTTGGATCTAATATGAACCTTATTGGATATGATATGATCTTATTTCTATCTAACATGATATTTCTTGATTCAAAATTTCAGGTTCATAAACCTTCAGTACTGCTTGTAGCTGTTCTCATCAACGGTGTGAAGAAACAAGTACCACAAGTCTCCTACAAAACTGCTGCTGGGGATTTGATTCCATTTCATAGTTTTGGATCTGTTGTGAACTTATTTAGATATGATTTACATTCTGATATTAAATTATTTGGTTCATATTTTAAAATCCAAAATCTTTCAGTCATGCTTGTAGCTGCTCTCACCAATTTCGGTGTGAAAAATCAAGTACCGCAATTCTTCTTCAAATTTGCTTATGGGGATTTGGTGTTAGTTTCCTCTTATGAGGTTGCTGATATTTTATTTTGTGATTTATTATCTATTTTAGAATATATATATCATATTGTGGATCTCAAGCATTCGCTCTCCAGAGTCCCAAGGATTCTCTACCTTTGGTCACAAGCTCATCTCCTCACAGAACTAGTAAAGAGGAAGACATTCTGCATCTGCATGGACACTTGCTCCTAAGATTTGGGGCTGATTTTACCACTCATGGTTTTCTGTTCAAGGCTGCAACATATCAGTTTCTTGAGTGTTCCACACATGGTTTGAATCCTCAAGAACCTTTGCTCTCTCTTCAGATGATTGTAGCTACTCTACATGGGTCCAGTTTTCACCGTGCAGCTGTTTATATTTCTGATTCAGTTGAGTGCATTGTTCTTCTTCCAAAGTGGAATATTCCTCTAGAAATATTCATTTAGTTTGGATTCAGAGGTTCACATGCATAGTCTCAAGATGCTGCTGCATAGAAGAACCAATTCTTGATTTACTGCTTAGTTTGAGGGGGGTATTTTTCCCATGAGGTTTTCCCCGTTTCCTTGGTTATATTAAGCAGTTAATTTATTGTACAGGGTGACCTATGGCCTTTGTTTCTGGGGCCCTAGAATTTTATGTATCTATGTTTTCTAACTCTTCCTGAGTATAGCTTAAGGGGGGGTGTTGAAGACATTTGCCATCATACACACTCTTTTGGTCAAATTGGCCTAGTTAAACCACTATCCTAAGTTTAATTGACATCAGTGGAGCATTAATTGCCATCATCTAGTCACACCCACGCCTACCTACAGTCAAGGAGGCTAACTGAGCCTTCTCCTACAGTCAAGGAGGCTAACTGGAGCACTCCGGGGGTGATCTGAGTGACATTAATGCACCTAATTGCTAATTGGTGGTTACAATCAGTTTAACCAGTCAGTTAAGGTGCCTCCAATCATTAAATATATTATTTAATGATTATTTATTATTATTTAATGATCTGGAGTCAACAAGGCACCTCCACCAACTTCTGATGGTCAATTCAGCTTCAGTTAACCTCATCGGGGTTCATTGAAGTCATGGAGCACTAGCACTTGATGGTTGGCTTGCTATGACATGTGTTTGATCTCATTTAGTTGAGATTCAGTCATTTATTTCACTCCAACTTCAGTTAGGGTTTGGTGAGTCAATTAGGGTTTTGGTCAAGTGGTTAACTGAGTGTGAACCAATGGTTAAGAGTCAATTAAGCTAGACTCACTCACTGAATTTGAATTGTCTCCTTAGGTATTTGAATTCTTCATGGAGTTAAGCTATTGCTTGACATTGGTATTGTAACCATTCATTTTTTATTAAATATACAGAAAGGAAACCAATTCTAGTCCTGATTAACACCATTTCATTAGTATTTGTTGATTATTCTTTCATGAGATTGATTCTTAGTTCCTAGATCATGTGCAAGAATTAATAGATGGAGAATCTAATAACCTTGTAGCTGAGAAACATTTACAAGTCTTTGAGCATTTCCTTGACCTCTTTGAAGTAGAACATGATGATTTCTGAATGAGGGCTTTTTCCCAATATTTGCAAGGAGATGCTAAGGAATGGTTTAATCACTTGCAACTTGAATCCATCAGTACATGGGAAGAGCTTTCTGACATCTTTTTGAAATTTTTGGGTAAGATAAGGCCATTAGACCAAATACTTTCAGAGTTCTATTCCATGAAGAAAAAAGAGGGTAAAACCATGTCTAGTTTAACAGGAGTTTTGTAAGCTTTTACTATAACATGCCAAAAGAAATACAACCTCTTGAAAACACTGCTAAAATTTATTATGCAACTAACTTTCCTCCTGAACTGTCATTACTTCTTTTGGAGAGAAATTCAGTCACATTGCAGCACATGTTTATTGATTGTTTGGAGGTTGAAGACAATCTTAGGATGTCTAAAAAAAATCCATACCAAGATAGTGGTGATAAAAAAGAAAAGAAATTAGACTTTATTGAGAAACATAAACAAAAATAAACATTCTATGTGCATCTCAAACCTTCTCTCAATACACAGAAAAATGATCAGCCCGGTGATGTAAAAGAAGATGGTCTTACTAACTTGTTTTCTGAAGATTGCAATCAGCCCGTTACAAAAAAAATTAGTGGTGATTTTAAAAAGGATTTCAGTATGCCCATATATGATGAATATGAGTATGAAAACTTGGATGTTGTACCCAAAAAACCAGCTATAAATTTTGTAAATTCAAGTCCTGTTAGTGAAGAAAATCTGACTGTAATCCAAAGTCAAAAGGTTGCAAAAAGAGAGGATAATGAGTCTGCTGAAGGTGAAAGTTTACGTTTGTGTTATTCTTCATTTTAATTGATAAGACAAAGACTTAAAGCCTCTAAACAAAAACAGAATTTTGAGGATACGGAAAATTTCATAAACTTTTTAGAAGTGGGAGATGAGGAGGATGAACAATCATGCAGCCAATATTAGCATGTGGAAAAATCAACGGTTTGTGATGAGGAAATGAAACACAAAGAAGGAGATGAGGATTCTCAATGGGATGCTTCTTTTGAAATATTTCCAATTCAGAAATTTTTTGTCAGGAAAACATGTTTTTGCTTAATCCTGTTGAAAAGCAAAATGATATTCTTCTTGAAGCGATTGAGAATAATGGATTTATAAAGTTAGAAATGTTAAATGAGATTGTTGATATTTCATTTAAAAACAATCATGACAATTCCTTTCAAAGTTCTTTTGAAGATCAGTTTGATAGTATGCAAGAGGGGTTAGTTTTTGGACATCCTTTTCATGACAAACAGGTGATTAAGTATGTTGAAATTTGTCATGCTTTTTATGATCCAATAGCAGAATACATGGATAAATGTTTCAAATGGGATAGTTGGTTATGTGTTTTCAACAAAGGACAAATTTTCATCATAAACTTTTGCCATTATGTTCCTATGTTGTAATTTCAATCAAGCATGAGGAAGAAACTGAATTATTGGATAAATTGCTTGATCGGATTCATTGGAAGTCAAAGTTTACTTGATTGGGCATCAGTGCTCTGTTAAGTAGGGTAGATAAGTGTGAATAAGCTCGACATGGTGAGCATTTCTTTCAGTATTTTTCAATTTAGTTTCATTTTCAAGTGCAATTCAGTTACAGGTTAAGGTCTGTAGTTACAATTGTTTTCAGTCTTCAAAGGATGGATGGGTGATAAGTGAAATGTTGATAAGGATTTGTTTGCAGTAGTGGTTTAGTAGATGGTTACAGGTCATAACAGGTTGAGGATTTTAGAGAAGGATTGGGATCAGCCCATTGGATTTAGCACCTGGTCTACGGGGTTATTTTCTACCTCGTAGGGAGGATAGCATCCCAAGTGGAGTTAGCTGTTAGCACTAATTTATTTTAGCCAAGGTTTGTGTTGTCAATTTCTAAAATTCAAACTTTCGGCAGAAATTTGGCAGCTATAACTTTGTTTGCATGGTCATTTATTAAAGTTTCTAGGTTTTGCTTGGTTGAATAATGCATAAAATTTCCAAGGTGGCAAGAAAAAGAAAAAGAAACATTTAATGGTTGTTTGAGCAAAAGAAAATATTTTTTATGATTTGATAAGATTATATTTAAATAAAAACATTAGTTATATTTATAAATTTGGCTCTATAGTCAAATTTTTATTTTAACCAAAGTTTATTATTTTGATATTGATTTTACAAGGCCACTCAACAAGGAGAGTTTTTGGCAAAGTATCCTACACATTAACACACAGGTTAGTATTCAAATCAAAGCGCACCATCAAATACCAAGCAACCAAGTGCCAAATCTCCCGAAGGGCACTACAAATTGTTCCTTGGCATATATGAAAATGGTTAGTGAGTATAAAGTTCAAAATAAACACACCCCTTTTGCATTTGGGATAATATCACCATCAAAAAGAACAAAAAAGCATTTTCATTTCAATGTTGATATGAGGAAGCTACTATGACCACGGTAGACATTCTTTTTTTTATGAAAAAGAACTTACGATCATTTTTGAAGAATTTATCAAGGAAATAATAGCCGATTTGATGTTGAAGAATGTACATACATACGTGAAGATACAGAATTCAGCGAAACAAGTGAAAATTATTTTTCCATTGTTCAACTCATCCTTATATAAATAGGCCTCATAGAACAGCTGCATTGTTTTTGAAGTGGGTGTAATATTTGTGCACCAACTTAGTTTGATTGAATATCAATTGAAGGTTTGGGAGGATAAAAAATTAACCTCATGCCCATTTATTGTTATAGAATTTACACCATTCTTTGCTCCATGTTCAGAGAATGTTTTGCTTGTGCTCCGATTGGTTCAGGAAATAAGCTTCCTTTTCTTATGCCCATTCTTATGAAATTGAAGGCACGATCTTATCATCGAATCAGGGTTTTAGAATTGGTCTCCATTTGGTGTAATGACCTAAGAAAGGTGGAGCGCATGATGACTGATAGGAATCAGTTTGCAGAAGTTGACAGTTGGTGATTGATTATAAAATTCAGCAAAACAATTGCATCCATAGTTTAGATCAAACTTCCAACAAATCAATGGCATAAATCAGATTTAAATTTCATCTAATGACACACATTTATTCCAATGCAAGAACCAGCACTGGTTAATTAAAATCTCAGATTTGCAGAATGGTGTTAAGCCATGAATAAAATGAATCACCAAATTTTTAAGAGAAAAATATTAAAGGCTCACAATTATTCCGCATTATCAACCTGCACGGAGAAATTATGTTTTCATATTGGTGGAATAAAATTGCTCATGGTCAAATTGAAAATGCATGTCCAACTTCCATCACCCAGCTAATCAAATCCACGAATGAGAAAAATTCCACATTGTGAACTTGCAAGGAGAAATGTAGTTTTAAAATCTGCGGAATTTTATATGGGGAGCAGCATGGAACACGTGTTGGCCCCTCTCTTGTTCCGATAAATGGATCAACGGTAGTCAAGTGTTAAGAGAAGGATAGATATAATCCATACTTGAAAGCTCACTTTGAAGACTCATAAAAAGATTTCGTCAAATCCTTCGACAGCTTATGCGGATTTAGCGATTTTGTGAAGTCAGAGATATTTTAGCCCATGATGTTGTGATGTAAATATCAGAGTTGTTATACAAATTAAATTCAACACCAAGAACATCCTCACAAAGAATCTATGGGAATTTGTTAAAAGAAAAGAGCATGTTTTAAATGAAAATGATTGTTTTAGTCATTTCATTCAGAGAAATGCTTCCGGAAAAAAAAATAAGTATTTTCCAAAACTAGAAGATTTTTTTCATCATAACATGATGCTCTACAATAATATCTTTCCATTTTTACACAGATGCTAAGTATTGAGAGAATCGAGGTTATATTTAGAGGGAAAATGTTTAGATTTCTAAATGACTGTTCTAGTCATCAAATGCAAAGAGTTGTTTCCATCAAATGAAGATGATTTTTTCAAAAACTAAGAGAGGATTTTATTCATAACATGTCGATCCACAATAATCTATCTCCATTTTCACACAGGTTCTATGGTTTAGGCGAAACAAAGTGAGTTTTATAGGTAATTTTTTCAGGTTTTCCAAAGGACTGTTTCAGACTTCAAATTCAAAGAATTGTTTCAGACAAATGGAGTTGAATTTTACAAAAATGAGAGAGTTTTGTATTCCTAAAAGGACAATATTAAAAAATCTCCTTCAGTTTCTACACAGGTATCAAAGGTTCAGAGAATTTAAAATATCTCCACAGGGTATTTTTCCATAAATTTACAAGCTTACTATCTAAGTTAGCAATTTCAAAATCAGATCCTGATGATTTAGAGCTGAATCAGAGGAAAAGAATACATGGGTTTTGTTGGTCACATGGCCAATTACAAAAAATTATTTCATTTTTTTCACAGTTGTCACCAATAGAGCTATGCAGGAGGTTCTTTTAAGCCTATTTTTCAGTAGTCCGCATTTTATTTCTGTTTTATGTAAATTGTGGTAAATATGCCATGTTGGAGTTTGTTAGAATTGTTTTCTTTATTTTGTAACTAATTTATACCCTGAGTTTGTTTTAATGGGTCTGATACATTATAAATTAGCTCCCCACAAAGGGGAGAGGGGGGAATTTTCAAAGAGCGGAGAGGCTCTTCATTG
Organism: Pseudotsuga menziesii; assembly: GCA_001517045.1. Classification (NCBI taxonomy): domain Eukaryota; kingdom Viridiplantae; phylum Streptophyta; class Pinopsida; order Pinales; family Pinaceae; genus Pseudotsuga; species Pseudotsuga menziesii. The sequence continues at coordinate 271,019 of LPNX010279938.1, forward strand.
TAATAGGTTTCAGTTTTCTAAAGATGAATAAAATTCCAGAGGAGGAATGTTAAACCTTTTCAAGGAAGAGATTATTGAGCCATATTTCTCTTCAGTAAGTAATTTATTTATGTGATTTTTTTTCCAGTATATCACTCCATTATGTAGTTTCTTTCATGCTTGATAAATAGGGTCATGAACTAGAATTCTTCTTGTATGTTCTAGGTTCAGTGTTCAAGAATTTTGAAATTGTTTTATTCTAAAGTCTTGCAGAACTCACCCATGTTTGGTGCTCTGCTTGATGGGTTGTCTCCCTCTGTTTACTAATCAACCTGTTAATACCTCAATACTAATAAAATGGTGTATACCTTTCCTCTGTCCATAAACCTTTTCAAAACCCTACCTCCTGCAACCTATTTCAGATCTGATTGTTGACTCCATTGTCCAATGATATCCTCCATGATTGTCCCACCAAAATTTATAAAAAAAAACTTGTTCTATTTAGAAATATGACCTTTTGACTGTCTTTGATTGAATATCTTGAGTATGAAAATTTTTAAATAATGAGAGATCCCTCTATAACTGTATTAGGTCAGAAATACAGTCTAAAGTGGTTTTTGTTGCTACCTCGGGATTTCCCTTTCACAAGATGGGTACATTCTGAGTGTTAATAGGATCATTAATAACTCGTTCTTAAATATTATGATCTCCATGCTCCTCACCTTGTAAAGTAGTATTTCTACTATTATGTGGCAAATAGTTCTCTAGCAGTCGACATTTAAGGGGCATTGTCTTTATATTTAGAAACAATGTAATAACATTAGTGTATAATATACAACAAATATATTTAAAATGATGAAACATTTTGTGAATAAATGATCAATACTATTATAAGAAGTACATTATGTAATGAATAACGTCTTACCAAGGGATGAAATTCAAAACCCCCTTCAGCGTGCCCCTTCTCCTTACAATGTTTCTTACCACTTGCTCTTAAAATTATTCTCATTTTCAAACCCCTATAATCATTGCAAGGGAAATAACACTTTTCATCGCCCTTCGCCTCCAATGTTTCCTTAAACTCAGCATACCTCTTATTATTTTCTTCCCAAGTATATTTCTTTGACATTCTACTAGCCTATAAGAACCAAAAAAACTCAATCAATGTAGAAGTAAATTAAATAGAGTATATATATATAAATATTAAAGTATGTGACATGGAAAGTGAAAAATCTAATTAGTAAATCCAAGTTGACTTTACTTTGACAAGTTACATATCACAAACACCCCTCCTTTCCAAATTATTAATGAATAAGTTAGTATGGGGGTCTATTCTTACCACCAACCATTATATTTTCGATATTTAGTGATAAAATTTAAATCCCCCCCAACAGTTATGTTCTCCCAGGTTAGGAAACATGATATCTCACAAGCACATCGGATCACAATGCTTAAATAGTTTTTCACATAGGATATTACCACATGCTACTTTACCCCTCTAGAAATAAGAAACTAAACAAATAAAACATTTCAAAAGCAATGATGTTGCTTCCCTAATTAGTTATCTTCATCTTCTTTTTAATCAGACAATGATTAAGAGACCAATCCCGATGACATTATATTTACTCATTGGAAAAAAATTAGTTCACTAACCACAAACCTCAATGCAAAACCAAAATTTTACAAAGATTTTGAAATTGAATAAATTTCATGTTCATCTAACCCTGTTATCTATTTTAAATAAGAATATATAGTATTACCTAAAACACCCATTAATCTAAGACGAACCCATTATTTCTCATGTACTTTCCCTAACAAAGTTATAAACTCTATCATGATACATTCAAATCAATGCCTCCTAATCATCCATCTCTCGCCACGTTGGAATTGGATGTAATAGTATTGAGGAGAAAATGAATAGTTGACTCACCTTATGTATGACACTAAGCATTAAAGGAGAAAAAGAATTTAAAAATACTAACTTGGAAACCAAAGGAGATCAAAAATTTGATGTGTTAAATCAGTACGGGACTCTTGAAATCACAGATCAAATAATCAATAGAAAAATTGTTGCAACTATAGCAAATAATTTGATGAAATATGTCTTAAGAACATGTATTTATATATCAATGATCTTGGCGATTCCAGCGAAAATGCACAACGATCAAATTTCAGCAATAAGAAAAAGGCAATGACCGTTACAGTGATCACCGTTGATTTTCAAGTGTTTAGATTTATGTCACTATCATGACAAACATGTGTCTTCGTCACAATAGAGACAAACTTTTGTCACTATAAATACAAGCATTCCTTTATGTCGTAATAGCGACAATTATCGGGGGACAGAACACTTTCTTTTCAAAAAATTTATCTATTTATCCACGAAATTTTCCATTTTAACTTATTCATGGCATATTTCATGGAAATTTTGAGCCATATGTACTACTGGGTATTATTGCTCCCACTTTTTGTGGTTCTAGGAATTTCAGCATTGTAGGTCTAGGTGAATCTATGAATTCATAACGGTGGTTATGTGGAATAGTTCAAGAGAAAATTGTTTCTCCATTAGGTTTCATGATGCTCTTGTCCCCATCATCAGAATCATTGTTGTTTCCTTCACCATTTTTTATTCCAAAATCCATGGGTGCGAGCTTTCCCATAAAATCCCTTATCTCTTCTTGACTTTTCCTAACACTCTCTTGATCCTTAGCCAATCTATCTAAGCTTTATAAAAGATCCTTCATGAAGAGATACTCCTTATGCTTAGTATTAACTCTTCCAGAGACAATATCCATACTTCTATCTATTCTTGGTTCTTCTAATATTACACCTTCAGTAGAACCTATTTCCTCTTCCTCCCAAATAGTTTTGTTGTTCCTATGACTTCTAGGGGTAACATTTTGTAGATATCGGTGAACAATTTAACTACTTGGAAGCCCAAAACTTTAAAGGAACATGCTATGATACCATTTTAATATCCCCAATTAAAAATCAGAGATATTAATCCCAACTGGAACCCTAGGGAAGAACTAGTTCGAATTTTTTAGCAGAAAATCCCTTAGATTTGAGCTTTTGCAAACACTGCCAAATCTGCTCAAATTTGATTTAAACCACTTCATATTGACCATAAAACTCCCAAAAATAACCAAACTGAACTTTATCATACTCTATCATACTCTAGATAACTTTGATGACAATTGTTTGCACATAAACATTCAATTAGCATAACCATTTGTGCTAATATCTACATAGAAAAACTAGTGCTTAAATATGGAGCACAGTGTGAGGATTATATTGACGATTTTGTTATGAAAAGGAAATTATCAGATATTACATATATGTATGATAATAAAAAAATTAATATATGAATATATCTTCTACAAAATGGAGAGGAATGCATGCTAGAGAACCACAGAGAAAAGAAAGGGGAAATACTGCTCCACTATTGCACCCTCCACAAGCAATATTTCAACCCCAAATTGCATATATTCCTCATACAATGATACCTCCATTATATAATGAATAAATACATCCCATACATTAGTACCCATGAGATATGCACAACCTCTCTTGTTCCCTCCTCAATCAGGAACACCAACAACACACTTGTAACTACCGAAAAAACACCAACAAACTATTGTTTCTACAAACTAAGATTCAAACACACCAAGATGGATTTGAACCAAAAAAATTAATAGGGACATAATATCAGTCAATGAATCTCAATATATAAATCAGGGTGATTCCTCCTCTCATGGCTATCTAGGGTGGAATCTTTCACTACTGAAACAAGTTACAGTTGCAAGGGATACATCTCCTAAGCTTGAGAAGCTCAATAGCTCTCCATTTCGAATTAGAAATGATAAAAATACTTTACATAAGGTGCCTACGTCCTTTTTATAAACTTAATTGAGGAATTCTCCCTTCATTCTATAATTATCTCTAAAAAATAATAACAAAACTCAAATTATTGGAGAGAATAATCATTCATGACACATCAACTCCCTCTCTAATGTATTTTTTATTAATTGGACCCTTATCCCTCCTTGGAAATTTGATTTAGATACTCTTTCCTTGATTTTAGGGGGGTTACAAGCACCTTATGGGCCCTTCTTCCCTCATTCTCCCTCCTTAGCTACATTTAGACCCTACATTGTCATAGATTGTCACATATATTGTCAAAGGTTGTCATAGAAGTTGTCATAAATTATCATATATTCCTTGGGGATTACACTTCCACAAGTGCACCATCCTTGCCTATTTTTATCCTAATTTCACTTCATGAGATTACTTAGGAATTACTCTTACCCTCGTGCACCTTTGCTTATTTTTATCACGGGAAGTTACAAATCATGGGATGCCCTCATGATTAGATTCCTTCCACATTGGATGGGAGTTACATATAATGTGGTACCTAGTCATCCTCCTATGCACCATACTAGAATGATTACACTATTTCCACCTCATTTATGAATATTTGGACATTATTATTCCAATTTAGTGGACCTTATCACCCCTCCTTGGTTTCTAAATTTATTTGTATGGTGACTATAGGATGAATAATTCCCTAGTGCATTTAATTTCCACTCGAACCTATGTGAATCAAATAGGTTAGTGGAAAGACCCATGGTTGGGTTAGGGAGGGGACATTATAGATAATGTGTTATCATTTCAACCATTGTATCCACCAAGGAGGAGAGTTTGGGTTCAGTACCTTATCATGTTCATTCTTCTTTGATAGAGTTCCCACATTGCAACCCCATGTTCCTATCCAAGATGCAAAGACGATAAATCCATGTATGCACCACTAGGGGGATATGATGATATGGAGTAGATGCAGTGCCATTGGAAATGTATTCCACCAGGCCTTCTTCACACGATGATGACAACTTGAATTATTTATTGAGGACTACCTATATGCCAAGATGGATTTTCAAGGTGATCCATAATTACCGTGGCCACTAGGTCAGGTGTGGGGACCCGATGGTATGTATGATTATTTTTTAAGTTGTATTTACTTACTAGCATAAGTGGTATCCAGATATATTTATGTGAAACATGGTAATAATTACCCATTTCTCATGTGTATGTAGATGTTAGACTAGTTCCACCAAAATTCTTTAAGCAATGACAAGTCATGGTTGATGGGGTCGATCTTGATCCCTTAACATAACAACAAAGGTGTGGGGTCAATTCCATTCTAGAGGGGCTCCACCATGACATTAATAATATACCCAAGGGGATTATTAATTATGGTGGTAGTACCTAGACAATAAGTTTAACACAGTATATTACCAAGCAACACTTGAGTGGAAATCCACTATGAGGTGGATAGCCATGCTTACCAGGGAATCTGATATATAATGAGGGGGGATTTACCTCACATTGCTAATGATGATGAGGATAGCGGGGGGAGGAAAAATCCAATGGCCCTACTTATGAGGTTGATTAATACATAATTACAAAGGACTTCCCCCATGCTATGGACACTTGATTTTTTTATTATGTAACATATATTTTGGATTGAGTAGTGGGATCATGAATGTAAACAATTATTATTTTTGGAAATATGCTTATATATTTACATATGAAAATGGATGCATATTTATATACATGATATTTATTTTATGATGCAATGTGATGTATGATTTTATGTACATGTGGATGTAATTTATAGACACATGAATGCACTACAACAAAAATACCTTGTAGTAGAGGTTATAGTGGAGGTATTTAGTGCTACAAGATTGGAAAACACACCAGTGAAGTTGACTCGGATGTCGATGTTCATTGCATTTTAAAATTATGTTGTGATTACAATATATTGTTGCTCAGATGCACTATTATTTTGAAATTTTTGGTGCATACAAATAATAAAGCTTCATCGAGGCATATAACTACCACGTTGTTGCATTGGTGTGATGGTATTTTAAAAGCATCGGTGCTTACATTTAATCATTAACTCCATTGGTACCACTTTTACTTAAACTCATCGGTATGATTAAAACGATTAAAAGCACTGGTAATAATTTTCTCATTGGTGACCAATTTCCGATGACTATTATAAAAATTACAAAGCAGTGATATATATATATATATATATATATATTTAATCTCATTATTCATCAGAAAATGAAATAATTTTTATAATAGTATTCATAGAATTTTAATTTTAATTGTTGTGTTTGGATTAATTTGTTATATCATCATATTTAATATATCTTCATAGTAATATTTAATCATCCATATGTTTAATCAACAATGTAGAATTACACAATGACATTGGACAATGCAATAAAATAAGAAATGTATTTTATTATATATGAATAAGAGGCTCTTTGTCATAACAAATGGGACAACATAAAGGTCCACAATAATCAAAATGTTGATACGTAATTGTTACAATTATTGGTAACCTGGTGTCTTCCAACTGGGAAACTATGTCTAGTACATTATGCAAACTATATGATTTTCGTAGACAAAACATACAACAACTTGCACTATCATCCAATTATATTGATTGTCATTCTTCGTTGGAACTATTATTAGTGCTTGATTTACTGGGGTGACTTGTTTTATTTGGAGGAATGTTTTGTTGATTGTCTTGATTGTGTTAATCATGTTCAACTTCCATCTACAAACATAAAAATAAAGTGTAAAGAGTGTATCTACATTGGTGGGAATAATGCAAAAATATATAATATGCATGATTATGTAAATAAAAAAATGTACTACCATAGCAAGAATTGAGTCATAAACAATACACATTCTTTCAAATTCATGTCTCATGCCTTCTCTCAATAACTCTTCTATTGGCTTCACTCCATACTTTGTTTCCTGCGATTTTTATACCCCATCACAAATCATAGATTTAATGTAAAGGTTTTTTTTATATTCCATCAATTATAAAATGATACAAGTAAAACAACATAGATACTTACAAATTCCATAATTAATTTTTGATACCCCGACAAATACTCACAACCCATACTTAATTCAATCTCAATCAATTCTTCTAATGACTCTTGTTTGTATGTAAGAACTTGTTTGAAGACATCCAAGGATAGGTGTAAAAAAATTAAAATATAAAAAATCACAACCAATTTAAAACATTAAGTTGTAAGGAAAATTCACAATAACATAATGTTTTGTAGTATTATATACATATTCTATAAATACATATTTAGGGATATTACTTTTTCAATTATTTATTTTTTGGTTGTGTGTTTTTTCTATTGCAAGTTTGACCAGTCTCACAAACCATTGCTCTAGAAACACTTCCTGTAGTTTAAATATAACATGATTCTTAGAGTCGTTGGATTAAATAATGTATTGTAAGTGGAAAATACATCTATACATTATTTCCAATATATCCCTCATATATTTATAAAAGTTTTTTCCCCTTTCATTAACTTCCAACACAACTCCAAATGAGCCAAGGACTAGTTCATTATCATTTATATATTCCATAATTTTTATTTTCTTAGGATGACATTTCCTTCACTTGTTGTAGATCCTTGCAGAACATTTAACATATGTTAAATAGATTGTTTGAAACACGTTACTGAATATTATTAAGTACATTATTACTAAAAAATCAAAGAAAAAATTAATATTGATTACTTTTTTATTCACCTGATTCATCCCTTTGTAACTTTTCCATTAAGGTTTTACACTATTCTACACTTAGATTGCAAAGAATATTATCGAGTTTCCTCAATTTTTTGTTTTTTTATGACACACATTAACCCATACACATTATTTAAACTTACACATAATTCAAATATTAATTTTATACTGAAATTACAAAGAACTAGTCTTGTTCAATTTTTTTGATGTACTCCCATCATGTCAATCATAGTTATTGTTCCTTGAACTCTTATCAAACATTTTTTATCAATAAAAAACCCGGACCATTAAATAGAGAAGTTGTTAAATATATTATACAAATAAATTACATAAGTTCCATCTAAAAAAATAGTATGGCATATTAGTGTACTTAATGAATAAAAAAACCCTAGTGCGTCTACAATATATACACACCAGTGCATCATAAATATTTAATCACCCAAAAAAAAATTGAAAACTTAAGTTACAACTATATTGGTGCAATATATTTATTTAACAACTCTGGTGTGACTTATTATCCATAACACACCAAAAATTCCCTAAAACTTTAAAAAAATTTTATCCAAATGTGCTTTTATTAAAGCAGATGGGTGCTTTCTATAGAACTGTTTGCACCAAAAGCCACAAAAGTTCTTTATTAGAAAAAATAATGATATAGATATGTTTTGGGATATGACACAATAAGTGGTCCCATTGCGTCAAATGTTTAATTCCTTATATATAGAAGAACAAAAAACAAAATAAAATCAGCTTTTTTTCTTTTACAAAAAATAGAAGAACAAAAAAATTAAATCTAAATTGCCTAAAACTAAAAATGGTAATTGTAAAATAATAGAGGGAGTTAAACCCTAATGTTAAATTTTGAATCCACTTAAAAAAAAGGAAAAGACATGAAAGAAAGGGTTTCAACATTGAAGGTAACTGTAAAAATATTGAATTTTTTCAAAATTTACTCCAAATATTAATAGGAACATAAATAAAACATGCATTGAGATTAATAATAAGAATTTACATACTAGAAATTTACTATGAAGAGTTTTTTGTTATTCACTATATCTTACAAATTCCGATCTTTAGAAAAATATGGTTGCTACAAACTCCTCCCATTAAATCTTTCTTGCAAAACTCTCCCTTTGAAATTTCAGCAAAATAATGAAATGGTGATTATTTTTCTTTTTTGAACACTTTATCAAATTAGTTTTTTTAAAAATAAACGTCCCCTCCTCTTTTAGCTCATGCAAAAAAAATAAAAAATCGTGCATTTTTTTCACTTTTTATGCATACCAATGTGCTATAATATATAATCGCACAGGTACCACTTCATAGACACTTCATTGTTAACATGTAACTTTTTTATACTTTTTTCCGCATAACCGATGTGCCTGTAAGGTATGATTGCACTGATGCACTATAGGTTTTAAAGTGCATTATCTGGAAATAAAATTGAAAAACAAACATGTAAAAAAAGCATTTTCATGTTGGGGTATCTTACAACCATTGTTCTCATAATATATGTGAGCCCTAGTGCACCTATGGTACATGGGAGCATCGGTGCGTTATAATTTGCAAAGAGCACTCAGTATACATAACATACTCAAAATATATTATTTTGTATTGCAATTTTCAATCTCCATTGTGTTTTAAATATATTAGTGATTAATGCACTATAATATAAAAATGCATCAATGGTGATAATATTGAAAAATGTACATATAATATCTTCTATCAAGCATAGAGGATATTTAATTTTGTGTATTTTTTTCGAATGTTTAGCATCGATGTGTATGTGTTTTCTATGCAACGACGTGCTTAATGGTTTCATATGCATTGATGCACTATATTTATTAAAGCACACCAAATGCGTTAAAAAATACTATGAATGCATGTTTGAACTTAAATTAGTATATTCATCTCAAATGCTCTTTTAGGATACAACCACATCAATTACAATACTTCATTGTATACATATGTTGCTTAAACTCACCATATTCTCAAAAAATTGATTCAAAACTAAATTGAAAGTTAGATTGTGATATGCTTCCCAAAATTTGTTTTAGGAATGCATACATGTATTGATTGTTGATTTGGCTCAAATGCACGGAGAAAAGGTTGTAATATCAAATGGCCAATTCTTTAAATTCTATCTCATTCCATATAGTTGAAAATTTCATCAAGTGCTCTATTTCCATCTCTAGTAAGTTCAAACTTTATTTATATTTTGATTATCTAATTGAATTTATATTATTTATCACTGTGAATATGAATAACAATGCATTCAATTTTGTAGGATCCTGGTTTAGGATCAAGTTCAGATACACTAGATATTCCACCAGTTTAAGACACTGCAATATTTTATCAGGAGAAAGATTCCACAAATAGTTGTTAGATGAAAATGAACAGCCTATTTACCTCGCCTATTGTAACATGCCATCCTCTAGACACAATCCTAGGTCATCAATGGTAATTTATTGTGAGTTAAATCTATTTTATGACAACCTAGTAGCATGTAGTTGTTCAAAACATCAAGGATCGAAGGATAATTATCAGCATTTCACACTCACCCATTATATTAATGATTGAATACCCAATGTTTATGGTCCTATACCTCCTACCGCAATAAAAAATACAATATGTGATACAGAAAAGAAACATAGGAACACTTCCTTATGCTAATTTGTTGAAACGTTGGAAGCCAAAACAATTATGTTTCATCCTAAATTGACCAACCCTTATTCTTATATTCATACAAACAAAATTTCTAGTGATCCAAAGTATGATATCAATACCACCCAAAACAATTTACTTGGAGATCCAAAAAGTTGTATGAGTTGAGAGAAAAAAAAACCCAAATACACACCAAGGTCAGTCCAATTGTTGGAGGGTAGCGATGAATTCTCTCTTCCTGTGCATTTTCAAAGTAAATACAAAACTTCTTACAACTCCACTTTGCATGGTGCTTGGCCCTCTTCTCTACATGTTCCCAATGTTAGAAGAAAAATCTCCTTTTGTGGTAATAATTTTATGATTGTCAAGTCTAAGATAGATGCTTCAAATCTTAGGTTGTTTATCCTTTCACATGTTCTCATTCCTCCCAAACATTCAATAGCACTTACGTCATTTTGTGTCCCTCCTTACTATCAGTATTATTACATGAATATTGTTAAATACAAACATAACATTTCCATGTATAGTATGTGCATGAATGGTTATACTTATGGAAAAATTAACAGGAAGAAATTGTTATATATAGAAGGTCATTCACACACTCATGGGAACATTGTAGGGTTCATAAATAGTCTAGGTGCTCTTTATTTTTTGAAAAATGTTCATTTGAGGAACACTCCCATGACCAGGAGTTCTTTATCAAAATAGCATCTAGATTTGCTCTTGTGCATGCAATACATAGTTTGTCGCATAGTGATGAGTTGATAATAAACTATAAATTTTGTAGAGCACCAATCGCTCATGAAATACACCTTGCATTGGGACTACCTTTAGATGTCCCCTTGGGGCGTAAGACAAAAATAATTAATTAATTGTGTTTTTTTATTTTCAATCGGAGGAATGTAAATGTATTGCTCCATTTTAAATTTTATTTTATAAAATTCTTTTGATTGGACATTTACTATTGGAAAAAATTTCCATGCACTTCTAGAATAATTGTTTGGTATAATGTTTTAACAAACCAATTTCATTGTTCTTGCTAATATCATCAATGTAATGATCAATATTTTTTAAATCAAGACTCTAACAATGAGTGACCTATCTACCATATTTCACTACACCCCAATTCAATGTAAAATCTAGAGAAGGATGAAAAAAAGAGCACAACTCAGAGAGAAAGCATACCAAGAATGGTTGAATCAACCACCTATTCAATTCCCACTACATCCAGATTCACCAAATAGGAATGTCTATAGTAATACTAGTTCTTCATATATTGGAAATGAAGGAAATAAAATAGAGGTTGGTATGGATTATTTCTTGCGAGATATGGGTTCCATGGATGCAATGTTGTTCGATGCATTCCAAGAAAATGAGCTAGGGAATGATGCTCATATCATTGACACCTTCTTTAAAGGCCTGAAGTATGATTCCACCACCCCTCTCTTTGGACCTAACTTATCAAAGCAATTTAGCTAGGGACAACATTATTACTATACAACTTGAAATCAATGTATGGCATGTCAAACACATGTTTATGGACACTTTTGAGGTAACTAACCATCAATTCCCTTATATTTTGAGGAATATTGTCACACAATCAACATTGAAAATTGTTGAATTTATTAATGTTAAGGACATTATACATTTCTATTTCTAACTAATTACAAGTATTCAAAGATAAGGTACTTCTGAGTGATAATGTCTTGCCTGACAGCTACGAAGAGGCAAAGGGAATGTTGAAATGTTGGATTTTGAGTACATATCATATCATGCATGTTTGAATGAGTGTATTTTATATAGAGGTGAATATGCAAACATAGAGATATGTCCAAAAATGTGGGCATCACAGGTACCATAAATCAAGAAACAAGAGTAAAGAACATAGTCCTCCTCATAAGATATTGAAGTACATGCGTATAATACCAAGGATTCAAAGGCTCTTTCATTGAAAATAATTAGCTACATTGTAGGGATGGCATGCTTCACATAGAAGTGAGTTAGGAGTTATGAAATCCAAACATATCCAACAACCGTGAAGCATATAAATGATACATGTCCCAATAAATTTAAGTATGAAGTACAAAGCCTTATATTGAGCATAACCATGGATAATGTTAACCCATAAATCCTTGGAAACAACAACTATTCTATTTGGCATGTAGTAGTGATCAATAACAATATCCCTCCATGGTTGTCCATGAAGAATGAACATCTTCTGATAGCTATTATAGTCCTTGGTAGAAGACAACTGGATAATAGGAATGTTTACCGACAACCATTGATCAATGAATTAAAGTAATTATGGGAAGGGATACAAGTATATGATGTATCAAGACTCATCCCAACAAATAGTAGTTTTACATTGTGTGTCATATGTGTGTACACCACAAATGACTATCCAGGATTAGGATTTTTATCCGGTAAACATTTTGATTGATTTATTTATATTCGTAACAACATTTTTTGGCATAGTTAATCCAATGTGGCTGACTTGATATTCAACACTAACATGCTTTGTATAAAATAACATCATAGGCCTTGTAACAAAGGGTATTATGGATGTAAATGTTTTCGACCTTTTGTGAAGGCTAGGTGGCCCAACCACCTACGAAAGAAAATGTTTGATTACTCTAGGGTATTCATCCCATAATAGCACCATTATAGAAGAGTAACATCTACTTTCAATGGTAAACCAAAGAGAACCCGAAATCCTGAATAATAACACTGATTAACTGGATTAGATGATATGACATAGAGAAGGAGAATGAAATTGAAAAAATAAAGTTTCGAATGGGGAACCTAAGTTCAATGATCCTGTATTCTTAGACACCCGTGTTGAGAAGATTCCCATTGGGATGAAAAGGAAATTACTATTTTATGAGCTCTTATAATGGGATCATGTTAATATTTCCCACTTACTAGATCCCATGCATATATTTAAAAAAGTTTGATCTTCTTTATGGAGTCACATATCATTGAAACAAAGGGACACATTGGCTACAAGGAGATATCTTATTTCTTTAAATAGTCACAAAAGAAACATTGGTAAAGACAATAAAATAGAGAGGTTGGTCCCTCTTGGTCTTTTAAAGAAGGTGATGTCCCATGTATTTTGAAGAAATACTATATTTCTTTAGAAAATGAAGTTATATTGGGTTCGAAGGTGCCTTATTTATATGGATCTACTCTATGGCATTGCTTCACTTTAGAAGAACATTTTCCAGGGTTGAAATCACATAACCATCTGAAACTTCTAAGGGTACATGTGTCAAAAATAATTTTTATTTTATTTTTTAAGCCACAAGTTAAAACATAATTAGTTTTAATGAGTTTACTTTGTAGTGTCATTATCCTTTTCTCATGCATGGGTGTGTGAAACATGGCTTCACTATGAACCATGACTTCCCTGAGGAAATACAGTGTGCCATTTCTAAATTATCTGCATTGTTACTTTTGATCACATCAAAGGTGATTCATATGGATAGAGTTCCATGGTGGCATCAAGAGATAGTTGAGATTGTTTGTATGTTTGAGAAGGAATTGCTGAAGAGTTTGATGGTCTTGCAGGTACCCTCTCCATCTCATACATTTCCTCATACGGTACCTGAGGAGTATCCTCCCCAATATACGTGTCAATAGCTGCAAAATATATAGTACACGACAATAATTAGAAAATTTCATCAAATAATTTAAAGAAAATGTCACAGTGAATTACATTTGCATTAAGTAATACAATAAAATGCAACTAGATTAATTAAAACATAATTCTAATATTAACTTTGCAATTTGTTGTCTCATCTTGAGTGAAAGGATGTTTGGACATCCTCACCATTCCATTCTTGTGTATGGATATGCAACAACATCTAATGTGTGCTCATCCTCATTGGAAATTAACTCAAGTGTCTCCAAGGTGGTCCTACATGGGAACTCTAGTTGGCCCTTCCTAGGAATCATCTTTCCCCATATGTGCATAAGCACCTTGGTCATATTCCTATGAGGGATTCGGTCAAATGATGACCTAGTGACTGAAAACCTCTCAAAAAATAATAAAAATAACTCTAAAGAAAAATAAAAGTTGGCCCTCTCCTTAAACTGAGCACAACATCGATCCAAATCAAAACAAAATTGCCACAAAAAAATTGAAGACCACCTAATTCATATAGGTCTCCACATTAAAGAATATAATAGATGGAAACTAATGTGATTACCATTAGTGATTAAGTGGGACACTTTAATGACCAAAATTGAGAGTCAACTAATTTCTTTTGCACCGAAAGAATTTATCCATAGTTGTCCACCATAAACTTAAAAATCAGTAGGGTCAGTGATGTGCTCATTGATATATCTATGAGAGTAAGAAATATGAATCTATGTTGCAACATCGAGTGGGACATTAGGGAACTAAGGAAAATTCTCCCCTCTCCTGGGTAGACTAGTGATGAAATATGTTTCCTCCTTTATGGGATAGAACCACAGATCGAGAACAAACCAAAATGTGTGTCTCCATTTGTCCCAATGATGGATAAACTACATCATTAATGTTGAGTTCCATTTTAGGGTGTATCCTCCTCATATAACTTTAGGAGGCCAACATCCTTCAAGAGGTGTCAAGTATTTGATGCAACCAAGTGAGCATACAAATTCATATCTCTCACTTGGGCCTCCCACTCCCATACAAAATTATATAGGTCTACCCCTACCTGTTGGTGCTACATCCATTTCTGACATCTATGATTCAGATATAAATTCCATCAGTCTCATACAAACACATGTATAGATAAAACATAAAAAAAACTTATTAAATGACCCTTTTCTATATTAAGATAAAAAATAAAAAATAAAAATTGTTTTCTAAAAATAAATGAAGTTCATAAGTGATGCACCCACATAACCTTAATGCACCTCTATCGATGTGTTGGTATCTATAGAGCACTAATAACGATGAGTTGAACTAAATAAAATGAAAAAAATACACAAAACAAATATAATAACAATCAAATAAACCCGATGCATTGCAATAATATTAAAGCACCAAACACAATGCTTTTGTATCTATAGGGAACTGGTAGAAGTGCATTAAACTAATTACAATGCATCGAAGATGCAAAACACACCTTCTAATGGATAAATTATTTTAACAATAAACAATGATGGTGCACTAGGTTAACTACACAACACCGGTGTTTTAAAAATACATGTCTGCACCATTTAAGGTACACATGGCTTAATCAAATGCATAAGTATGGGAACGTCTATGTATGAAAATAACACTGAATATGATGAAAATATATATATAATTTTTTAAAAGATAGGGCGGTGTGTATGTTAAAATAAGCACACCATAGAAATGCTACGCTCAGTACATGTTGGACCCCAAGTGATACTGAGAGTGGGGCTGAATGAGTATCATGCACTACTTTCTCTTTCAAACAATTGGTATACCATGTAATCTTTCATTAACAAGCATACCATGTATAGTAACCAAATTCCAATAAAAATAACATTGCACAAAGAATATATAGAGAAACCTTAGGTATATATAGATATGAAATCTTCTTATTACAAATTGGGAGACACCAATCTCCAAATAGGTGTGAGCACCATCTCACTGATTTTTCTAACACCAATTAGACAGGAACACCAATTCCTTACAAGCACAAACTTGTTGTTTTATAGGAACCAACATGTGGGGACACTAATCCTCTTATGAGCACCAACTCATATCAGAAAGTACCAACTTGCGTAGTTAGGAGTCTACCTAAAATGATAGGAGCCACCATATGGAAAACACCAATCTTCTGTCCTTTCCCCATCCTACCACCAAGATAAATATTTGTTGTACAACTTGATCACAATCCACTCTGCGCTTTCTTCTCTACTTTCTTTGTTCTATGCAAACTGTTGAACATACTATACTTCACACTTCCAACTCTTTCTACACAACTATTCCTTGTATTATTATGTACATGTTCTCCTTGTTCAATTGCTCCTTGGGATTCCCTCATAAATTATCCTTATATATTTGTGTGACTGCTCCTTGTATATATATGTGACTGTGTGATTACTCCTTGTAATTCAGCATGTCCTATTTTCTCGCACACTTCCTTAAGTCATGAATCGATTGATTCCCATAAGCATTTCATCTGACCCTCAAAGTTTGCAATTTTAGTATACTAATTGATTTTCACATTCAAGATTGTCTCAATACACATCAATCTTTCTCTTGTTTATACTGATCTAACTTAATTGGCGTGTCCACAATTAGGGTTCCTTTAAGTCGGTAATACCCCTTCTTCCTTTATTTTCGGTCTAACTTTGCACCCCTCTTGTTCTTTCCTCAGTGTGCATCTTTGTATATTTGTGATAATTCATCCATTGGTGGGTTTTGCGGACATGCGTTCTGTGACTTGGTGGGTTTTGTGCACAAGGGTTCCATGACTTGGTAGGATTTGTGCAAATATTTTCTATATACTACTTCAAGCTGGCATTGTGCACATATTTTCTCTATACTTCTTAAAAATGGATTTCAGACTTCAATGCCATCCCCAAGTTCAACTATCTCTTTGACATCAATGACAAAACCAAGTTCAATAGTACACAATAAAGAAATGCTTTTTAATTTTGATTATGCACGGTATAAAGTCTTTTTAATTTTGATTATGCACGGTATAAAGTGTGTCTTTATAATTAACACACAATAAACTATATGGTGAAATATTTTCTTATTTAGTCATATTAGTGAATATGTTAATATGTAGTGCATCGGTATGACCAGAGAAATGGTGCACTTATTACATGCCACTAACGATGTGTGTTAATTACAATTACACATTGTATACAGTGTGTCATTGTAATTAACAAACACCATACTAAATGGTGAAATATTATTATTTTATTTAGTTGTATTGATGTGTCCTTAAATGTGGAGTGCATCGGTACATTGATATTATATGTGGTAATAAGGATCATTCACCCCATGCGTGGTGCCCTCTGTAAATTTATAGGTAGCATCGCAGTGTGCAATGAAAGCCAAAAATTTCAAATCCACCACCAGGGATGATTTTAAGGAACCATACTTATTTAAAAGTTTATAAATGTTGGCGAA
This sequence comes from Pseudotsuga menziesii, assembly GCA_001517045.1. NCBI lineage: Eukaryota > Viridiplantae > Streptophyta > Pinopsida > Pinales > Pinaceae > Pseudotsuga > Pseudotsuga menziesii. The sequence continues at coordinate 288,399 of LPNX010279938.1, forward strand.
TATTACCAATTCTTAAAATGTCAACTATAAAATGATTGGCGATATTTTTCAAAAAATATTTTAATTTCCAATGATTTTATATCGTTTATATAATAATTTGGCGATTTTTAGGGTGAAAATTTTTTACCGCATCAAAATTGGGCGAAACAAGGCTTCAAAAAATGCAAAATGGCGAATATTTTTTGGGAGAAAAACATGGGAAAATAGCCCATTGGGCTAAAATTCGCCCCTAAAATTATCCCTGTCCACCACATATAATTTTAACTTTTTTAAAGAAAAATGGAAAAATCTAGGTGAATTTTAGTTTTTAATCCATAAAATTATCAATTAGAAGGTAACAAATACATTACCTAGAAAGTTGTGTGTCGAGGAGACATGGTGTTAGTGGAAAGATTCAATTAGTGCAGACAAGGATTGTTTCCCTAGTCTATATGGTATAGGTCTAGAACAAAGCATATAAAATAACGAAAACCTTCCCCTAGATCTAATAAAATTACTTGAATAGAATGAAACCTTATCTTATCTAAAGGTTTTCCCTGCTATATTGAAGTTTTAGCATTAGTTGACATAGAGGAACCTGCACAAAGATCAAAACTAACAAGAAACAAATGGAAACATACAACATAATCAACTGGATATATATTAATGAACAAGGAGAACAATAATAAACATAATTACACAATTTTTATGGGAAAGTAAAACAATATTGCATTAATTAAATAAAGGGAAATGTTACTACCAAAGAACCTTGGCGTTGTGCTTATTCCCACTAGCCTTTTTCCTCTCAACTATAGAAATATTTCAACATCATATCGATTCTTTTCTGATCCTCCCTCAAACCATGAGGGTGAGCTTGCATTTATAAGCCAAAAATGGATCAAAGGAGTTGAGGATTACTTGGATAAAGCTAAGGGATCATCTTTAGGGGTTAGGGGCTCGACTGCCACTTATTATGGTTTGTTGGGATAAGCCTCCACGAGGGATTTCTTCTAGAAAGCTATCAAAGCTTCTCTTTTTTCCTTTTAATGAGAACTAATGCACTTTGTACACTAACAAGTGGCATCAGGAAGAGGTGACACTCATACAAAGGCAAGAAGTGTCATTGACACTCTTTGTCCATTAGCAACCATCGTCGGCATAGTCTGACGCCTTATGTCAAAAGGCATGGTGTGTCAGAGTTACTAGAAATGGGATTTTGTTCAGGAAATATCTCTTCTTAAGTCCTGTTGGCATAAATATTATATGGATTTAGGAAAATGACAAGATTTTGGTGTAATAGATTACCCCCCAAAGTATGAATCTAGAGGGATGTGATAGGTGAAATGATTTGATAGATGTCATTTGGAAGATTAGGAAAAAGACTGTTGGTTGAATAATTTTTACAGTATCATATACTCTAAGTTATATACTTAGACTAACTCAAGACATGGCTTCCAACCAATACATTGCACATCAATGCATAAATGACTAGGTCATGGCTACCAATATACAATGTATATCCATGACAAACAAGACTCAAATTTGGACATAGCTACCAGACATACACTATATATCTATGTCATCATAACTCAAACTTGAGTATATCCACCATACATACATTGTGGATCTATGTAATTATTCAATCAAAAAATACTCCATCACAACCTAGGGAGAATGAATGCTTAAACACCCACAGTCTTCATCCCAATCTCAAATAGCACAATTCTATCCATGTGAATATATTTCTTGACATCGAACATGGTAGGTATTATTTCATTATCATTCATTAATGCATACCATTAGCAAGTGCAAAGGATATCACCATTGATGTCAATGATTCCCAAGGTACCTTGGTACGTTCCTATGAATGTGAATAAATGAGTTGAAGTTGAACAATCGACAGAATATTTCAATTAAAGGCCAATGATGGAAGCCTACTATCAAAAGTGAGGAAACATTCCATTGAGGCATACAAGATTCAAGGTATTAACTAGTTTCTAAGACTAATTTCTGGATTATGTGACGGTGTCGATAGGAATATACTCGTCGAAAGAGGGTCGTGATGTTTCCCCCATCATTGACATGAAACTGGAATAATTTTGTTTGAAGCGATTCTGATTATGGAGAAATTATGGGACTAACTGAGATATGACCGACATGAAACAAAGGTAAGGTAATTGTAGAGGTAGGTTGTGGTAAAATATTCCCCTTGAACATTGAACAACATGACAAGTGACTTAGCAGTAACGACTCAACGAGGAAGAGACCAGACATAACGCAAAGAAAAGATGATTCATTCTTGGATGAGTAATATGACTCATGAAAGTGGATCTACTACAGGACAAGATGATTACCCAACTGTTTGAATGAAATGCAAACATGCGCCAAGTTCAAGGGTGACTATAAGCTTCCCTTAATGCAAATGAAAAATGCTCTCCCATTCCCTGAATTTCCCCATAATGATGGATGAGTACCTATTTGTTTTTTAACGAACTTGAAAAGTGTAATAAATGATCAATATAGCTCATCATAGGATAAGTGTAATCTCGCATATTTTATGAACCTGAGAAAAGAGGGGTACGGTCCTTGAAAGGGTCCTTCATTGTTTCATTTTAACAAGTCCAAAGAAGGTAAACTCGGTGTCATTTCATGTTTAGAGTGTCTGAAAGTAATAAAGAAGACTCCAACGTGGTATTTTTCGTTAATTTAGTCCCTAAGGTCTGAAAAATCATAAAATAGTACCTAGGAGAACTATTCTAGTTATGATGAACTAAAGTGTACCTTTTTCGTAAATTTAGACTAAACGGTCTAAAAAAAGGGGTAAACTATCATTGGATAGGCAACCTTTCAAATACTTTTACAAGTGTGAATAATCAAGTTCACTTGTCGATATTTTCCTATTTAGAGAGTCTAAAAAGAGCTTAAATACAACTTGGGGGGGGGGGGGTTCCTTTTTCATACAAGTTTTACGAGCCCAGAAAAGTGATAAAGTATACTCAATACCTTTTCTCTTAGTCTTTAATGAGCATTATTATGGTATCAAAAGCACTCAGAATATTTTTCATTTTGAAAAGGGAGCATGAAAAGTAAAAAACAAGCTCCTCCATAGCCAAATGTTGTTCAATTTAACCTGAAATCTCCAAAAAGGGATGTTAGGGTCATTTTTAATTCAAAACATTACTAAAATGGTAAAAATATAATATAATATTTAAAAAATAAAATGAAATAAAAAATTATATTTTTCCCAAAAAGACAATAAAAGGTCCAAAAAGTAAATAATTTTTACCATTTGGTTTTTACCATAGAGCTTTGAGTGCAAAAGGCTCTTTTGAGAAGTGATTTTGTTGTGGAGATGGCAAGAACTCTGGTCGATCGTTCATCATTTTGTAGGATTCAAGTAAATTCCCTACACATCCTCATTCATTTGATGGCATAACTTTTAATTTTTGACTAATTTTAATTGTACTTTTGTCCATTAGCTTGGGGGTTAAGAGTGCACCCTAGGCGATGCTCTTCTCCCTTTCGGGAGGTTCACTGATGCATATCCTAAAAAGGGGAAAAGTGTTGGCCCTTCTTTGTGTGAACGCGGTGTTATACTATGAAACGACACTTCTCCATCCGAGTACTGACACCAAATCTGTCTGTACACAGAAGGAAAATGTGGATTGAAGAAGCCTAAACACTAGATGAAGTGAAGCCTTAGTGCATACTCCTTCCTTCACCCTTGAATATATTTAAAAAAGGATTTGTCTTGCACTTATGGGTCTTATAGTGACAAGTTGTGTGTCACTCGCGGGTATGCTCATATGCAGCCCGTGAGTCAACTATAAAATGTTGCACTCATGAGTTTCCTTTCGGGAGGTGTGCCGATGCATCTCCTAAAAGGGGTGAAAGCATTGTCCATGCTCTGTGTGAATGCAGTAAATGCGTCGATGCCTTGTTTCTATGGGAGAAGTGCGCTAGCATCCCCAAAAAATTTAAAACACTAGATTTAAGACAAAATTGGAAAATTCTTTGATGAGTATTGTTTATAATGATTGTTTTAACCACTTTATGTAGGTTTCTTTAAAAAAATATTATCAGTTGGAAGGAGATGGAACATGATATAGATGATGCTCAAGCCACAAATTATCCCAACACTATATTGGATTTGAGAGAGTGCGAGCTCTTAAAGTTCTTCTAGATTCCAGGAATGAGGGTTCATGTTCATTTAATGGAGCACTTGATCCGAATGTGGGATCCAAAATAGTAACATTTTCATGTTGGGACTCACATTCTCACTCTAGATGTGGAATATCTCTATTTTCTCATCAGACTCTCAAAGTGAGGAAACCCTATGTCACTCTCCGGACCAAGAGGAGGAGACATGACAATATATGATCTCATACATTAATATTGCACCATTTGTACATGCTCTTAGGGTGGGAAAATACCCATCAAACATGTGATGGAACATCCCCTTAGGAAAGGTCTATTTACTATTGATAAGGTGGAGGGTAGTCAGGTTTCCCATCAAACCACATGGTCCCACATACTCTATGCATTCAATTGTATGGCTCCAACTATATTCAACTGGAGTGAGGGAATCTTGGTGAGTATAAAGGATTAACTAACAAATTGTCGACAAGGAGAACTAAAACATTTCATCTATGGTGTCATTGTGGTTTCTTTCTTCCTTGAGTGAGTTCCACTACTACGTCCACGGGTACCCTTGAATGATCTTGAGCCATAGGACCCTCGCATGTTGAGGTGGGTTGAGGCAATGGTTTGACATGCTGGAGTTGGACCAATAGTCACCTATAGTTTTGCATTCTTTGTATGGATATGTGGTCATCTATTCATGGTTGAGGATTATGCGTACTCAGGGACTGACTTTAGGGGTCATCTAGATATATCGGTCCCTGAAGATGATCAATGGAGAGAAGAAGGTAAGAAATATTTGTTATTTTTGTTTCTTTTCATTTTGTTATATATATATTGTTGTACTAAGACTTCAAGTTCTATATTGCATAAATTGGACCATCATGACTAGCTAGGTCATCACCTATTGAGAGGCACGGAGAAGTTTGAGAGGTAGTAGTCTAGAATATCAAGGAAAAGGAGGAGATCTAGGAGATTGAGGAGAACCTTTAGAGGATAACTGTTGATATTCAAATTATCTCTATAGATGAACTTCCTCGGTGTTACCAATGCCACACAACTAGAGTTTTCAGTCACTTTGGACGACCGCTTAGTAGGGTGGCTCAGGCCTCAAAAATAGCAGCAACAAGGAAGGTCTTCCTGCTTGCATGTTCCCTTGCATGCAAAAGACTTAAATTAGAAACCCAATTGTATTTAATATACTTTTCCTAAGTTTACTTTGGAAAATAAATTAAAGTGATTTAATTATTAATTGACTTTATGATAAAGAGAAATTAGGATTTTCGCTTAGCATAAAGTTATAAAAGAAAGGTCACTTCGTGGAGAGGACATAGTTGTTGTATTCTGGCACAGATAGGATACAGGAAAAGAGACAAATTCAGATAGAAGATTTTGTAGAGAAGATGGAGGAGCTAACCGACAAGATCACCGAGCTTCCAAGAAGGATGGTGGTCATACAAATCGACAGGGAGAAGATGCATAGGAGGACGTACATACCATACATAATTCCATACCGCACCTGTACATATCATATGGATTCCATACAGCGATCATAAATACTGTATGGATTACGTACAACAGTCGTACGGATCCGTACAACCATGTGTGGGAGGTTGTACAATTGGTTGTACAGACATGCAAAGGGTGTGTTGGGGTTGTCCGGTGCTTCTGTTGGGTTCTATTTTTCCAGGTTTGGAAGATTAGTAGTTTAATGTAAAAGTTCCATATTTTCTCAATAATAAAATCCATATCTGACTGTTGCACCAGTTTTCCCATCTTGGGTTTTTTTGGGGGTTTCCATACCCAAAATAAAATTTTCTATATTGTGATGTGATGTTGTGAAATATTTCTCAGTACTTTATATTCCACTGCATACTTGTAAAAGATATTCAGGTGTGGTTATCAGTAGAAATTTTGAATATATTGTTTATCCCTAGTTTGAAAGTTAAAGGGAAATTTACATGGTATCAAAGCTCTAGTGAGATAAAGCTAAGATATTTGTAGCAGCTGTGTTATATCATGGGAATATCTATTGAAGACACAAACCTAGATTTCATATCTAGGGTTTGACATCTACACTTCAGTATGGTCATGTAGTTGAGAGTTAAGGATAGACTCCAGGGTGCTCAGAACTTTCCTACATGGAAAGAAAGGATCATAAGGATCCTGGATGTCAATGATGTAGAGAAGCACTTTGAATCCATGAAGGTTTCACCCATATATCCGGCAAATATGATAGCTTGGAAGAATATTGATTCCAAATCCATGTTGATCATCTTGGATGGGGTGAAGGACCACATAGTTCCTCACCTTTCCGAGAAGAATACCGCATCAGAGATCTGGACAGTTTTGGAAAATCGATACCATATTAAGAATGAAAACCAAAAGATGGTGCTGCAATAGAGGATGCACAGCACCAAGATGGCCAAGGGTGAAGGAGTGATGCCTTATCTCACAAGGCTCACACATATCAAGGATGGTCTTGGAGTTGTTGGATCTAAGGCTAAGGATGAGGAGCTACTGTGGATATCCCTCAATGGCTTCTCTAAGCCATGGGACACCTTTGTCAAAGGTGTTGTGTCTAGGGAGAATATCCCTAATTGGAAGAGACTATGGGATGAATTTTTGTAGGAGGAGACCTGCATGGGTCAAGGAACGGGATCATCTAGCAATGCCCCACATATTGTGGATGAGGAGGCTCTAGCCCTGACAGGGAAGAGAAAGGGTAAGGAAAAGAGGAAGAAGGGTGGTAAGAAGAACCTTGACATGTAAAAAGTCAAGTGCTTTATCTACCACAAGTAAGGTCACTTTACCTCCCAATGACCATACAGGAATAATAAGAGTAACACTCAAAAGGTCGGATCTACAGAGGTGGAGTATTTCAACAGGAACTTCGATGAGGAGTTTTGCTTGATAGCTTGCATGGAAAGATCCATAGGTAGCAGTATTTGGTACATCGATAGTGGAGCATCTAGTCAAATGATTAGATAGATTATATTCTTTAAGGACTTGCAGGAGGGTGGAATAGGTATCCATGTTGATCTGGGTGATGATGCACAGTATATGGCACTGTTTCATTTCAGAGGGATTCTGGAAAACCCATTAGTTTTTATGATGTGTTATATGTTCAGAGGTTGAACAAGAACCTCATATTAGTCTCCACTCTGGAGGACAAGGGATTTTAGTTGAAATTCTGAAACCATATAGTGTATATCAGGCCCAAGGGGTTAGGTAGGAGCTTGGATCGAATGATTGGAATTAGGAGTGGGAAAGATTATAGACTACACGTTGAGCCTACAAAGGCTGTAGTCAGAATTGGCAGCAATCACAGTGAGTTTTGGCATAGGAGGATGGCACATCTACACCATGGATCACTAAGGCACTTGAGACAGGATATCATTCGAGTTCCTCATTTGCAGGAGGAGAATAATAACCACTGCAAGGGTTCTGCTTTGGGGAATAAAATCAGTAATTCTTTCCCATAGAGTGAGCACAATTCTAAGGATCCCTTGGACTTGGTTCATTTGGATGTATGCATACCAATGAGTGTCCATTCTTTCAGTGGTTACATTTACTGCGTAACCTTCATTGATGACTATTCTAGGAAAACCTGGATCTATTTCTGGAAGGCCAAGTCAGAGGTCTTTGAGAGGTTCTGGGAGTTCAAGACTCTCATGGAGAACCAAATAGGAAAGAAGATTCAGGTGTTGAGAACATATAATGGGGGTGATTACACCTCCAATGAGTTCCTGGAGTATTGTTCGATGGAGGGGATTAAGAAGGAACACATTGTGCCTCATACCCCACAGCAAAATGAAGTGGTAGATCAAAATAACAAGAATATGGTAGGATCATCCACGGCCATGTTTTTTTATCAGGGATTACCACTATTCCTTTGGTTCGAGGCATACAAGACTACATTTTGCATTCAGAACAAGTGTCTTCTATTGTCATGTTCGTGCTGACACTAGGAAGAAGTTGGACCCTTCTGGAGAGAAGGGGTTGCTTGTTGGATACAACGAGACTTTGAATGCATACAAGGTATACATACTTGCTTGTAAAAGGATCATTGTGAGCATGGATGTCCAGTTTAATGAGGACCGGGCCTTACAGAGATCTATGGACTTACCAGCAAAGCATCATCCAACACAGGATTCAGGGGTCAAGTTGGAGGAACCAGAGGTACAGGTACAGGTACAGACACATGGCATAGGTTCTAGTAGTCAGAGGGACTCAGGTGGATAGGATCCTTCAGTCATTGACTTAGAGGATGACCTACAGCAGGAGACGGATATCCAACGGTCCTAGTAGGTAGAAACTAGGCCATGGCCTAAGTGGTTTAGGTCCACAGTACAAGATTCTAGGGAGGTGGATCCTCCACAGAGCTCGATGAGATGGAGAAAACACCAATGAGACTCATTTTATGACACTGATGATATAGTTGATTAAATATGAACCTTCCAACTTTGAGGAGGTTGCACAACATGATGTGTGGAAGGAGGCTGTGGTTGAGGAGTATGATTCCATTATGAAAAACCAGGTATGGGAGGTTGTTCCAAGACCTGAAGGTGAAAAGGCGGTGGGATCTAGATGGGTCTATAAGTTAAAGCAAGAAGCAGATGGAAGCATGGAGAAGTACAAGGAATGCTTCGTGGCTAAGGGGTTTTCACAGAAGGAGGGTATTGACTATGAGGAGACCTTTTCTCCTGTATCCAGGTATTCTTCTATTTGGACCATTATCTCTTTAGCAACAGAGATGGGTTGGCGAGTCCACCATATGGACGTCAAGACTTCCTTCCTCAATGGAGTGATAGAGGAGTAGGTATATATTGAGCAACTAGAGGGGTTTGATATTGAGAACAGGGAGGCTCATCTCTGTAGGATGCATAGATCTCTTTATGGGCTCAAGTAGGCACCTCGAGCATGGTACTCGAGGATATATAGTTATCTACGAGAGATGGGATTTCAGTGAAGTGAGGTTGACCACAACCTATACTTATTGATAGGTGAGGTGCCTCCCATACTACTCTTATATGTGGATGATCTCTTTCTTACAAGAGATGAGAGGTTGATTGGAGACTGTAAGTCCAACCTTGCAGTGGAGTTTGAGATGAAAAACCTTGGTTTGATGCATTACTTTCTCAGTTTCAAATTTTGGCAGAGAGATGGATGCTTCTTCATTAGAGAGGGGAAGTATGTAGTAGATATCTTGAAGAGATTTAGGATGGAGGACTGCAATCCTATGGCCATACCTCTAGTTTCAAACTGGAGGAATATTTATGCTTCAGGGTTAGATGGATTTGATCCTACCTTGTATCATCAGCTTATCGAATCACTTATGTATCTGGTCAACACTTGACCTGAAATCAGCTTTGCAATCAACCCTTTGAGCCAGTTCATGGTGGACCCTCAGAGAGTGCATTTGACGACTACGAAGAACATACTTCGCTACATCATAGGTACAGTGGAGTATGGATTTGTTTATGAGTGCAGAGGGAGTGTATAGTTATCATGACTCACAAATGTTGACTGGGCATGATGTGTAGAGGACTGGAATAGTACTTCAAGTTGTTGTTTCAGCATTGGATCAGGGGTTGTGTCTTGGTTCAGTAGGAAGCCTAAGTTATTTTATTTGAGATCAACAGATTCTAAGTACATGGAAGCCAACATGGATTCTTGTGAGGGTATATGGCTGAGGGAGTTACTTTCATGGTTGTTCAAGCGTGAGCTAGAGGCTACAGTAGTTCACTATGACAATCAGAGTGGAATGAGGCTATCTGAAAAATCTAGTGTTCAGTGACCAGAGAAAACATATAGACATCAAGTACCACTTCTTGAGAGATTTTATTTGGAAAGGAACCATTTGGTTGGCGTACATATAGACAGATGAGCAGGTGGCAGACATTTTCACCAAGGCACTTTGCAGACACAGTTTTGTGAAGTTCAGGGATAATTTGGGGTTTCTACCAAATCCCTTCCTCGTTGAGAGGGAGTATTAAATAATAGCAACAAGGAAGGTATTACTACATGCATGTTCCCTTGCATGCAGAATACTTAAATTGGAAAGTGAATTGTATTTAATTTACTTTTCATAAGTTAGCTTTGGAAAATAAATTAAAGTGGTCTAATTATTAATTGACTTTATGATAAAGTGAAATTAGGGTTTTCTCTTAGGATAAAGTTATAAAACAAAGGTTAATTGGTGGAGAGGACATAGCTATTTTATTCTAACATAGATAGGATAAGACAGAGAGAGAAAGTCATACGAAGGATTTATGGAGGAGCTAACCGACATGATCACCGAGCTTCGAAGCGGGACGAGGGTCATACAGATCGATAGGGAGCAGCTACAAAGGAGGTCATACACACTATACTGAATTATGTATAGTATACATACATATCGTATGGATTCCATATAGCCACCACACATCCCTTCAAGATTCCATACATCAGTCATACAGTCGTACGGATCCATACATCCACGTGCATGAGGCCGTACAATTGGTCATACAGTCACATAGAGGGTGTGTTGGGTTTGTTGGGGTTGTCCAGTGATTCTTCTGGGTGTTATTTCACCAAGTTTGGGTGATTAGTATTTTTTTTTAAAGTTCCATATTTTCTCAATAATAAAATCCATATCTGACTGCTACACCAGTTTTCCCATCTTGGGTTTTTCTGGGGGTTTCTATACCCAAAATAATAGTGTCTATATTGTGATGTGATGTTGTGAAACATTTTTCAGTTCTTTATATTCCGATGCATACTTGTAAAATACATTCATGTCTGGTTATCAGTAGAAATTTTGAATATAATGTTTAGCCCTATTTTGAATGTTAAAGGAAAAATTAAACGGTCATCATGTGTTACCATGAGCACTAGGAATAGCTCAGAGAAGTAGTTATGTTTGGTCATAGTATTGTACTGAAATATTTTGAGCTTCATATTTTGTCATTTTGATATACTTAAAGCTACGAGCTTCATATTTTTTTCCTAGTATATTTTTTGTAAAACATTTTCATTATAAAAAATGACTTATTACAAAATGACTGTATGTTTATAATGGTGTGTTTGTACGTGAAAAAAATACTTATTTATATGTTATTTTGACATATGGCATTTATCTCAAATGAATATTAAGTAGGATTTATGTACCAATTCAAAACATAATTGGCAAATGAATCGACAACTTCATTTATTTTCCTTGGGATATGTTGGTATTGAATAAACTCAAAAGACCTTTCAGGAAGCCAAACGCTTCGACATAAATGAAGAAGTAAGGGATTTCGAATAGTGTAGCTATGTTTTAATTGAGAAACAACAAGTTCTGAATATAAGTAAACCACAATCTAACTCATATCAATTGAAAATTTGTCAGTCAATAATCCAATCACTGCATGATATTCAGTGATATTGTTCGTTGCAGGACCTGAGATTACCAAAGCACTGGTAGGGGAATAAAGTACCCATGCCGCTTATACGTAATTTAAGGTATGTCGACTAGTACCATTCGCAAATCCTAAATATAAGGCCATATGTACATTCAAGTATGACATTATATAAGTGTTCATAACTAGGATGAGTCCTAACTACAAAATTTCAAAACACTCCAAAATACACTTTATTAACAAAATTTACAAGAGACGTGTGTGAAATAATCTAATCATAGTACCTTGTGAGGTAAATCCCATTTCAGGGCTCTCCTAAAGGTATCCCATCAAATTCAATCAACCCATAAGCCCCTTTTTTCTAAAAAACCACTCATAATATAAGGACCATGCCACATGGACTTGATTTGTCTACATCCTAATTTATCATTTTTTTGGTTATAAGTCAAAACCAAATCACCTTCATTATAAAAACAGGGTTGAACGAATTTGTTGTATTGAGATTTGATTCATCTTTTATGTACCTAGTTGATCAGGGTCGCATCTCAACGATTTTCATCAAGCTTTTTCAAGTATAAGAAACATTCTTCTTCTGTGGTGGTGTTAGGTAGGAGTTCAACGATGAGTTTTAAAGAAGGGAATTCACATTTTATAGGTAGAGTTGCTTCTAGTCCATACACCAATTAAAATGGTGTGAAATGCATTAATGTTTTTACCATGGATCTATAATCCCATAATGCTTAGAATAATTGTAAGTTCCAACTAGATTTAGCATTCCCTACCATTCATTGAAGCAAACTTTTCAAAATTTTATTGATAGCTTCAACCTAGCCATTGGCCTGAGGGTAGTAGGGTGTCGATTTATCATGACAAAAACCTAGTTTAGTGTTCAACTATAACACCATTCAGTTCCTAAAATGAGAACCATGATACGTAATGATGGCTTGAGGAACCCCAAACCTAGTGATAATGTGATTGAATAAAAATAGGGCGACAATTTTACCATCTTCAGTATATGTAGGCATAGCCTCAACCCATTTAGTCAAAAAAGTCAATGACAAGAATAATATAAACCTACCCCTTGACTAAGGTAGGCTTACAATGCATGAAATAAATTCCCCATTTTGTGAAGGGACCAACAAAAATGATGGGATGTAATGGAACAGGTTGAGTGCACTTCTTTGATTGAAAAAGTTGGTGGCGGGCATTTCTTAATGGATTCAATACAATCTTTGAAGATAGAAGGAAAAAAGTACCCAACGTGTAGTATTTTCTAAGTTATATCCATCCCAAAAAGATGACCACCATGTGCTTGAGAGTGGTAGTAATTTAACACAGTTTCAGCTTCATCATGAGTTAAACAACATTGTAGAATGTAATCAACGCCACAATGATACAATCTATCATTAACGATAAGATAATATTTGGTGTGATGACGGATATGATGATGTTAATCATGAGACAAAATAGTATGAAAACATTGTAGAAATATCAACTATGATACTATGCAGAAATAGAGCCTTAATGCTAAGAAGAAGCATATGATGTAGATCCAGCTACAAGATAACTCTCACAAGCATGCACAAGGAAAATAGAGAGAAGAATAAAGAGACTGAATACAAGAGAAGTGATCCAATATAGCTCCCAAGTATTATTGATCAAATGAATTGATGATTATTACAATATTAATACATCCTTATAAAGGAAAAATAGAGTTGGTAGAAGACAACTCATGCTAGCTCATAAATCAAGCTTACTAAATATGATAAACCCCCATAGGTGACTAAAGCACTTTCCAACTCTATCAAGGACCTAACAAATTAGTGAAAGCATAAGTGAGTTGTCATGAGTGATGGAAAAACATGCTAATCCTAGGATGTGGAGATAAAATCATGGAGGATGGGTTGGCAAAAAAAGATGGTAGTTTCCTAATTGACTAACTTTACCTTATCCACTGAAAGGAAGGAATAAAGCAGGATAAAGACAAAATCTGCAGAAAGGTGCAGTTACTAATTCGGGTAGTCAATAACGTGGGAAATATCTAACCAAAATCATGATAAAAGTGCTCCTAGGGTATATATTGCAAGTGTTGACTAAGTGGTGCAAGTGGATGGCAACTATCTAGGCTAGTGGGTAGGAAATTAATCATAAATGATTAAATATTGTTATCCTAAGTATGGAGTGGGTTTATAATATCCCAACACCCCACATTAAGCCTGAATTTATGATGATATGTCTAAAATAATCAGAAATATATACGCATATAGGGCCCAACAGCAAGGCTATGGTCACCCTTTACAATGATTTATGTCCATAAAAATGAGGAAAGAGGCAAAACCACATGGGTAAAATCCTACCTCAAGAAAGGATAAGGCAAAAAATTTGAACAACGTGTCTTTAACATTTATTTATCTTGAATTGAATGAGCTGAATGAAATACTTCTATTGAAATACTTTGATGAAGAAGTTGTGAACTCTATGATCATGTGCTAGAGTGTAGAATCTGCAAGAAGGAACAGGAGAGACTCCTTGTAGCTCATCATCAGATGAATTAGGAGAATCATCTGAATCCTTCTTGCTACTATAATACTATGATATGCAAACACAATCTGAAAATGAAAATATATGTGTGCATACTCCTTCCCAAAGAGTACAAAAATCAATACAATCATCAACATAATCAGTTCCTTGTATAGTTGCAAAATGGTGATGTGGATCACATATATTCCTTCCAAATTGTTGTAGCGCCTTCCCAAATATGAAATGAGTCTTAAAAGAATATGAAATATCAGAAATATTATCATATATAACAACAAATACCAAATTTTCGATGTCTCTATGGGGATATAGGGCTAGAGTAGGAAAAGGTTGAGCATCTAGGGAAACCTTATGAGTGTAAAAATATGAATGATGGATGTACCTGAGACCTGAAACATAGGTTTTTATAACATATCCAAAAATGTGTAATATAAGTCCAATTATTACTAATTTCATGGATAACCAACCAATGAAAAATAGACAAGACTTGAAACCATTTGATATAAGTAACACTGCATAGGGAACCAATGAGGAATCAACTACTGAACTTGGGGTTTGTATAGTCCTAATTAGGAGTACTCAAAAATATGGAATATGGTATGGATGGTGTCATAACATGCATATAATCCTGAAAATATGATTCAAAATCAGAATTATAACCATTTGAATGGAGCGAGAAAGAGCTGCTTAAAGACAAGTCAGGATCTAGTTAAAAAGCACAAGTATTGGGAGATGAATATAGTACACTGATAAGTGGATTATTCAATAAATAAATTGATATTTATGATTGTGATATATCATAAAATGAATCTATATCAGATATATGAGGAAATTATTTAACTTTGGCACTCAAGGAATAGTTCATATTACCTTGGAACTGTGCACTATGGCAGTGTTCTGAAGATTCAGCAGGCTTCTCTAGCTCATCTGGAACTTCAATGTTATGCTTCTCAAGTAACTAAGACATGATTTCCAAGTTATTCTTGAAACATTTATTCTCAGGATGAAATCCCTTTCTGCAATAAGAACACTTGTATGTGCTCCCTTTATTCTTTACTTTCTTCACTGAACCTTCATCAGTAGGCTTCGAACATTCATCTGCATTATCTGACTTTGGCTTCTTCTATTTCACTATTTTCCTATCTTTTGATTTGGAATTCTTACTTCCTTGAACTATAATAGCATGATCCTTGACTTTGGAGGATCTAATATCACCCATCTAGATCATTTTATCTTCCTACTTTGTCAATGAATCAAAGAATATACTCAAAGAAGGCATTTTCCGATTCGAAATAGCAAGCCTAGTAGCATGAAACATTTACACAAAATCTGAGTATTCAAGACCCAATTTTGATAGGATGGAAAGAACCAATTGATATTCCTTCTTATCAATACAACATTACTTGAGCATAGAACAAATGGCTTGAATTTGGTGAATAATCCTTCAATGGATTCGAAATTGCTTGGACTCAATGAAAATAACTCATTCTCCAATTGATGTGCTCTTATCTGATATTGTACTCCAAAGGGAAACTCAAGTTTGGTCCATACCTGGTCTGGAGTAGTCAAACCATCTAGATGAAAGAGTAGATCAGGAGAAATAGAGAGGCAAAGCAATCCATATGCTTCATCCAACTTATTATGCCGCTTAGCTTTCTCAACAGTAGAATTGGGCTCATTCTTCAAAGCCAAAGTAACTCTATATAGTCCCTTACTACGCAATAGAATGTGGGATTATTATAAACCCACTTCATACTTGGGATAAAAAAAAATTAATAATTTTTAATTAAATTCCTACCTACTAGCCTAGATAGTTGGCATCCACTTGCACCACTTGGTTAACACTTTCCATATATACCCCAGGACCCCATTTATCCTGATTCTAGTTCGATCTTGCCCACTTTATTGACTGCAAGAATTAGTAACTGTGTCTTCCTGCATATTCTGTCTTTTTCTACTTTATTCTATATTTTCAGTGGATAAAGTAAAGCTAATCAACTAGGAAACTCTTATCTTTTGTTTCGAACCCATCCTCTATGGTTTTCTTTCCATACTCCAGCATTAACATGTTTTTCCATCACTCTTGACAACTAAATCATGATTTATCTAATTCATGAGGTCCTTGACAGAGTTGGAAAGTGCTTTAGTCACCTATGGGGGTTTATCATATTTAGTAAGCATGATTTATGAGCTAGCATGACTTGCCTTCCACCATCTCAATTTTCCTTTATAAGGATGTATTACTATTGTAATAATCATTAATCAATTCAATATTGATCATCAATCAATTATCCAT
This sequence comes from Pseudotsuga menziesii, assembly GCA_001517045.1. Classification (NCBI taxonomy): domain Eukaryota; kingdom Viridiplantae; phylum Streptophyta; class Pinopsida; order Pinales; family Pinaceae; genus Pseudotsuga; species Pseudotsuga menziesii. The sequence goes on from LPNX010279938.1 coordinate 304,737, forward strand.
TCTTCACTTCTTTATGTGATTCAGACTCTTTATTCTTCTCTCTATTTTCCTTCTGCATACTTGTGAGAAATATCTTGTAGAAATATCTACCTCATGTTATTCTTCTTTGCATCAAGGCTCTATTACTACGTGGTATCAGAGCTGCAATTTCTACATGGTATCAAATATCTCCTACATGGTATCAGATCGCAAGATTTTTTAAATTCAACAGAGTTTAGGAGCTATCTGTTCTCTCTATTAGAGCGCATTTAGTCTCCTATCCCTCTCGAAAGAAGAGCTTGTTATTAAGATTACAATATTTTCTCCTAGTTTTATTTGTGCATGTTGTAGAGAGTATCTCCTTGAGCGCATCAACATCTTAGTATGCCATTCTTCTTCAACTATGATCCTAACTCCCTTCAACTATCATGAATGGAAAGTTAAGATTGTCATCCTATTGCACAGTAAGGGACTCTATAGAGTTTATATGGCTTTAGAAAATGAACCAAATTATATTGTTGATAAATCTAAGGACTCTATAGAGTTTCTATGGCTTTAGAAAATGAACCAAATTCTATTGTTGAGAAATCTAAGTGGCATAATAGGTTAGATGAAGCCAAGTTATTTATTATCCTCTCTATTTCCCCTAATATACTCTTTCATCTAGATGGTTTGAACACTCCAAACCAAGTATGGACCGAGCTTGAGTTTCTCTTTGGAGTTCAAGATGATTTAAGAGAGCATCATTGGAGAATGAAATATTCTCATTGAGTCCAAGCAATTTTGATTCCATTGAAGGATTCTTAACCAAATTCAAGTCACTTGTTATATTGCAAGTTTTTGTTAGATCCCTTTATCATAAAGAATATAAGGATTGAGGGAGAAGATTTTTATTTAGGGTATTTGGATCCCAAGGGTAGACATTAAAAGTTATGTGTTTCCTCCTAACCAATTGCACCAACTATAACAACTAAAGTGTTTGGATCAACTGCACTTTAAGAACGAGAGTTAATTCTTGGAAAGATTCGAGCAATTTAGAGAATTGGTTGAAAAGCAGTGTGGTCAACCAATCAAATGTTTTGGATCAAAAATTGGGGGTGAATATGTGAGTCAAAAGTTTTAAGAATGTCTCTTGCAAAATGATATTGATTGGAAAATATTTTCCATCACATGCATCAGCAAAATGGAGTCATAGAGAGGAAGAATCAGACTTTGGTAGAAATGGCTAAGTGCGTACTACAGACCAAAGATCTCCTGATGAAGTTTTTGGCAGAATTTGTCTAATGTTCAAACTATCTCTTGAACCTTGTACTGACTAGATAAGTTGAAAACATGACTCTAGTCAAAAAGTGGAATGGCAGGAAACCCTATGTCAGGAACCTCAAAACTTTTGGATGTGTTTCTTGGGTGCATACCAATGATAACTGATGTTGCATACCCACCCCTCTGCATGGGATGATAGCTCGATCCGATGCTCATCCTGATACCTTTGTACATGAACTCAGTTCCCATACACCTGACTGATATGCATAATAATTTAAAACTTATTATTTATTTCTCTTTCCATATAGTCATGTGTCATGTTCATCCCTTAACATTCACCCTTAAAAACACTTTAACAGTTGGTCTGCAACTTACAAATCCACTCTGCAACTAGGAAAGTCGTTTCTGCACTGAAACTGAATTTTCTAACTTCTGCCTTCCAACCTTCCACCTTCTGCAATGTGGCTTGTGGAAGTCAAAACTCTGCAAAATGCCACTATGATTTCATACATTTCTATATTCCACTTTCCTCCCTCCGCTGTAGACTTTGGGAATTGGAAACTTAAAAATATGAGTGGATCAAATGACCACATTATGGCTTTTACATTCCACCCTCCGCCTTCCACTGAGGAATTTGGGAATTGAAAAACTTTAAACATGGCAAAATTGTTTAACCACATTCTTCCTTTTGCATTTTGCATTCTGCATTTCCATTGAGGGCTTCAGGATTCAGAAACTTACAAATATGACGTAGTCGTTTGGCCACATTATTCCTTTTGCATTCCGCATTCCGCATTATGCCCTCCGCATTCCACCTTTCCACTGCAGAATTTAGGAATGAGAAACTTAAAAATACGATGGATTCATTTGGCCACATTCCTCCTTCTGCATTCCAACTTCCACCTTTCTGCTGCAAAATTTGGGAATCGAAAACTTACAAATACGACGGAGTCATTTGGCCACATTTCACCTTCCATTTTTCACCTTCATCCTTTCACTGCGGACTTCGGGAATCTGATACTTACAAATAGGATGAAGTCATTTGGCCACATTTTTCCTTCCATATTCTGCCTTTTGCCTTTCACTATGAACTTCAAGAATCGAAACTCAACAAAATGATACCTTTATTTGTTCACCTTCTCCTTTCTACCTTCCGCGAGTGGACTCCGGATCATGGAAAACCAACACTTTCCCTTGTTTCTATTTCTGCTTTATGATTTCCACCTCCCACAATAGATTCTGGGATGCAGAAAACACATTTTTTCCTTAGAATTTCTTGCCTTTTTTCGCTTCTGCATTCTGCCTCCCGCAGGAGGATCCCGGGGTGTGGAAAACCAAAATTATGCCCTATTTCCACTTCTCTTTTCTGTCTCTCGCCTTCCACAGGAGGATTCTGGGGTGCAAAAATGCTTAAGTCAAATGCATTTTGACTCTGCAACTTGGCTTCTAGCCTCCATGATCATAAGCTAAATGAAGTGGAAAATACACAACATATACAGATGCAAATGCAAGACATTTAATCAACAGTAAACTATACTTAAATCATCAATAATCATTGAACATAATCAGTACATTCATAAGCAAATACATTGCATATATAACACAACAGAGAATACTTATCTTAAAGATGAAGTTGTTCCCCAACTAGATATGTTGTTGTAATGTTCCACCCAACCATTGGACCGTTGTGTTCATCAATCTCTAAACACAACTACCATCCCCGATCTGGGCATGATTTCCACAAGGAACTAGGGAACATCAGGCTCACACATAGCCAAAACAAATCACACATAGTCAAGCCAACCTACAGTTTCTTTTATCAGACTATCTATCCAAGCCAATGCAATATTGGATTTATCAAGCTGCGGGGAGTCAAGCCAAAACACTGTTGGTTTTATCAGGATACTCGGCCAAGCCAGCAAATAGTTGGTTTTATTAGGATACTCATCCAAGATAACTAAAACTTGGGTTTATCATACTCTAAACATTCAATCCAACACACATTGAGGACGATCCAAGCCAACTAATAGATAGGTTTATCAGGCCAGTCAGCCAAGCCATCTCACGGCTAGGTTTTTCACGATTCTTAGCCAAGCCAGCTAACAGTTGGATTTATCAAGTTGTCCATGCAAGGGTCACACATGGAAAAAATGCACCACAAGAAATAGCCAAGACAACACACCGTTGGGTTTATCAGGCTGCTCAACCAAGCCAATATACGATTGGGTTTATCAGGATTCCCATCCAATCCAATATCCAATTGGGTTTATATGGTTGTCATCCAATCCAATCTACCTTTGGGTTTATCAGGATGCTAAGGTAGTGGAAAGGAAGAATGGCTAAGTTAGTGGCTCATTCAAGAGCTAGGGACACCTCCATAAGATCTATATGGTCTGGCATCTACAATACCTACACACTGTTGATGTATTTGTAACTTCGGAATGTATTCACTTGTATATTTTATGTATTGCACCCCGATGTTTATTCCAGGAAGTATCTCTAATGTAATTGGGTCATGTCATGCCCCGATGTTCCTATCGGGATATTCAATAATGTAAACAAGTCATGTAAAGTCATAGAGGGTAACCCTTCCTATTTATCAAGGGTTAAAGTCCCCACAATTGTGGGGCCCTAGGGTTATTAGACTCTCCTAGAGAAGTCGGCCCTAGTGAGTTATTATCAAGTCGGGAATTAGTATAAATAGAGAGTGAGCCTCTCTATGCATCACACATTCACTCACACTCAGTTGTAGCACATAACTAAGAGAGAATAAGTTGTTGGGACATGAGAGAGAGAACTACTACTGTCGAGAGATCATCTTACTATTTTAGGGTTTTACTTTTGGTGTTGATTCTATCTCTAACAAAGTTGTTGGGTTTTCGCCTTTATAGTTTCCCTAAGAGAAATCTTTGTGTCTATTGTCTCTTGTGTTTGATTGTTGTGCTTGTTGTTCTCTTAGTTAAAGATCCTAAGTTAATACTAGCTTCAATGATAAAAATCTAACATGGTATTAGAGCTAACCTGAGAAGAAGACACTGTGCAGCTGCGGAAACTAGGGCTTCCTACTTTTTGGAATCCTCTCCATAGATTTTCAGCAAAAGAAGGTTGCGTTAACTCTCCTCTCTAGGGTGCATCTTTTTGTAGAAGCAGAATCTAATTCTGAGTATTTTCAGTTTTTGACTCGACACTACTACCGAAAATTAGGGCTTTCCACAGAAGTGGAATTTTTGAGTGAGCCCATGCCTGGATTGATCTCCTCCTCAAAATCGAAGTTTAGAGATCATGATCAAAGTTTTTGGTTGGGCGAAACTCTGGGAAATTCAAACCCTAATCTGCCCTTGAACTAGCTTTGCAGAAATTCAGCTCTAGATCCAGTTCTGACATATTAACATGGTAAGATCTAAATCTTTTGTATTTCCATTTGAGGTTCTCGGTTAAGATGTCTCATCATACCAAGCTTGATGAAAAGATTGAGGGAGATGATAACTTCCGAGCCTGGAAGTACAGAATCTCCCTAGTCCTAAAAGAAAATGAGTTGGATTCTTACATCAATGAAGAGGTTCTAGTTCCAAAGGGAGATGAGGCTAAGGCCTTACATAAGAAGAAATTGGTCATGGATAAGAGGATTATTGTTGATTCAATCAAGGATCACCTCATACCATAGGTGTCCTCCCTAAAGACACCAAAAGATGCCCTAACCAAGCTGTTTGAAGGGAAGAACATAAATCAGAAGATGACTATGAGGAATTAGAGGAATTTTGAGGTCTAAAATGGGCCTCCTAAGGAAAATAATAAAATAATAGTTAAAATAATAAAATAATAGTTATTAATTTTGGAGGAAAAAAGAAAAAAACTACTTTTGTGTTCGTATTTTCGACATATCTCCTTGTGTTTTTACTCAAATTTCGATCAAAAGAGCTCGTTGGATGCGTAATTTGATTCTACATCCAAAAATTACCCACACTGCATACTTTTGACGGACCTCGCTACTCCAAAAACAAGAAATACTTGAAAAACCGTGATGATGACATCATCATCATGTTTTTTTAGATATTTATTGTTTTTGAGGTAGCGGAGTCCGTCAAAAGTATGAAGTATGGGTATTCGTTGGATGCGAAATCAAATTATGCACCCAATGAGCTCTCCCGTTTGAAATTTGAGCAAAAACACAGGGAGATATGTCAAAAATACGAACAAAAAAAGTAGTTTTTTTTATGACAAATATGTCAATTCAACCATTATGGTTGACTCATTTTATTGGAATTCTATTGGTTCTTGAATTCCAACTCACAAGAACTTATTGTTGGTGCGTTTTCTTATAAGGCCCATTTTAGACCCCAAATTTTCTCTAATGAACCAATTGAAGAATGTAAAGATCCAGAATGCGGAGACCATCCAGTCTTACTTTACGAGAGTCTCTCATATCAAGGAATAGCTTGAAGCAGTAGATGAAGAAGTGGAGAATGCAGAAATTGTGATGACCACCTTGAGTGGCCTCCCTAGATCATGGGACTCCTTTATTCAGGGGATCTGTGCCAAAAAGAAGCTAGTCAAATTCAGTAGAATATGGGAGGAATTCTCACAAGAAGAAGCTCGGATAGTAGCTCGAGAAGAAAAGATGGGAAGTGAATATCAAGATCTTATAGTACACTCCAAGAAAAGCAAAAGAAACTCTCATCACCCCAAAGGTAAGCACTTCAACCAAAAAGATAACACTAGAAGAGATTTATCTAAATTTAGATGCTATGCATGTGATGAAAGAGGACACTTTGCCAAAGATTGTCCTAGAAACAAAAATAGCTCTCACAACAAGAAGGGAAACAAGAGAAGACACCATGCTCATGCTGCAGAAGATTATGAACCTTCCACAAAGAGAATCAAACAAGAAAGTGATGAAGAATATGTTTTTATTTCTGCTCTCACGGGAAATATCACACATGGAATCAATGATTGGCTTATAGATAATGGGGCTTCCAAACAAATGACAGGATTCAAAGAATCTTTTGTGAAACTATCAGAACATGAATCAACCCACAAGGTGAAACTTGGGGATGACTATCATTATCCAATAAAAGGTAGTGGGGAATCCTCCTATAAGCTAGACTCTGGAAAGTCTATGAAGATGAAGGATGTCTTGTTTGTACCAGGACTAAAGAACATCCTCCTCTCCATATCTACATTGGATGCAAAAGGCATGAGGGTTGCATTTGTAGATGCCCAAGTTCTTATGTGGCCAAAGGGAAAGACTATTGATGATGTAGTAGTGATTGGGGAACAAGAAGGAGGTCTATACAAGTTGAAAGGCCAACCAGAACAAGCTTTGGTTCATGAATCAGTAGAACCAAATGAACTTTGGCATAGAGGGATTGCACATGTGCACTATAGGGCACTACCACTTGCAAGAAAATCTGTTGAAGGTCTTCCAGAAATACAAGCAAAGCATGAAGGAGTATGCAAGGGATGTGCGAAAGGAAAGAACACAAAGAAGACATTTCATAGTAGCAAAAGCAAGGCTAAAGGAATATTAGAAATCATTCACTCCGATGTATGTGGTCCAATGTCATCTAGTTCATTAAGCATGTATGTATACTATGTTCCTTTCATTGATGATTTTTCTAGGAATACATGGATATACTTCTTAAAGAACAAAGATGAAGTATTCAGCAAGTTCAAGGAATTCAAAGCCTTGATCGAGAACCACACAGAAAATAAGATCAAGACCTTTCAATTAGATAATGGTGGAGAATTCACATCAAATGAATTCAAGGAGTTATGCAAAGATTCGGGGATTAAGAGGGAGTTAACAACTCCATATAATCCACAACATAATGGGGTTGCAGAAAGGAAGAATAGAACGATCATGGAAGCTGTAAGGGCCATGCTTCATGACCAAGATCTTCCCATGCATCTATGGGTAGAAGCTTCCAGAACAGTGGTATGTGTATATAACCGTACTCCACACAGAGTACGCAAGAACAAGACACCTGAAGAAGTCTTTTCTGGCAAGAAACCAGAAATCAGCCATCTCAAAATATTTGGCTGTCTGGTATACATACACATTCCAAAAGAAAAGAGGACAAAGTTACATCCTTCTAGAAAGAAAGGTATATTTGTGGGATACAGTGAAACCTCGAAAGCTTACATAATATACTTCCCAGGATTCAAGAAGATCGACATCAGTAGGGACATAACATTTGACGAAGACTCGGCTTACAACAAATCCAGAAAGAGACCTGCTGAAGAACATGAAGAAACAGAAGTACCCAGATTTCATGACACAACCATGAATGAAGCAATTCCAGAAGAAGGTCGATAAATATAAGAACCTATAGATCCACCTCAAGAAAAGAATTCTCACAAGAGGAAACCTACATTGGTATGAGAGACTATCTTAGGTGTAGAAAGATATGGGGCTCCATAAGAAACACACAGAGAAAGAAAGAGAACTAGGTCCTACTCCGGTTATGTGGCCCTACTATGTGACATTATTGATAAAGAACCTTCCAAGTATGAAGAAGCAGCAAAGAAGAAAGAATGGAAGGATGCTATGATCAAGGAGTACCAATCGATCATGAAGAATGATGTCTGGGATGTTGTCCCTAGACTAGAGGGGAAGTCTATTGTGACTTCCAAATGGATCTACAAGATCAAGCATGCTGCAAATAGTAGCATAGAGAAAAATAAAGCAAGATTTGTGTCTCGTGGCTTCTCCCAGAAATAAGGAATAGATTATGAAGAAAATTTTGCACCTGTAGCCAGATACACTTCCATCATATCAATACTTTCTCTAGCTGCAGTGATGAAATGGAAGATACACCATATGGATGTCAAGACTATTTTCTTGAATGGTGTAGTGGAAGAGGAAGTGTATGTGGAGCAGCCACTAGGTTTTGAGACACATGACAAGGAGACTCATGTGTGTAAATTGATCAAATCCCTGTATAGTTTGAAACAGGCACCCAAGACATGGTATGGAAGAATTGATAGCTTCCTATCCAGTTTGGGCTTTACCAAGAGTAAAGCATATTCCAACCTTTACTACAAGGTTGAAGACGGGAACCCAGTTATACTCTTGCTGTATGTAGATGATCTGTTTGTAACAGGTATGGATGGGTTGATTGCCGATACAAAGATGAAGCTTGATGCTGAGTTTGAAATGAAGGACTTGGGTATGATGCACTATTTTCTAGGCATGGAGGTGTGGCAGAATGCAGATGGAATTTCCCTGGGACAAGGGAAGTATATGGTAGAGATCCTAAAGAGATTCGGGATGATGGACTGCAAGGCCATGACCACACCTATGGAATCGAACCTAAAACTATTGAGTGATGCATCATCAGAAGCGGTTGATGCTATGATGTATCGTCAGATGATTGGGTCCTTGATGTACCTAATGAATACAAGACCAGATATTTGCTTTGCTGTGAACACATTGAGCCAATTCCTGATAGATCCTAGACATGTTCACTTGATTGTTGTAAAGCATTTTCTGAGGTACCTGAAGGTTATAGTTGATTATGGGATCAAGTATGAGGTGAATCAGAAGATTAACCTGGAAGGTTATGTTGATTCAGATTGGGCAGGCAATGCCATCGATAGAAACTGCACTTCAAGGTGTTGCTTTAGTATGGGATAAGGTGTGATATCTTGGTTTAGCATGAAACAGTCTTCCGTAGCACTGAGTACAGCTGAAGCAGAGTATGTCGCAACTTGTTCACCTAGTTGTGAGGCAGTATGGCTGAGGAAGTTACTGTCTGATTTATTTGATATCCAGTTGGATGCTACTTGTATATATTGCAACAACCAGAGTTGTGTGAAGTTGTCTGAGAACCTGATGTTCCATGACAAGTCGAAGCATATCGAGATCAAAGATCACTATATCAAAGATATGGTGTAGAGAGGAGCAGTGAAGCTCCAGTATGTTGCGACGGACGAATAGATAGCTGATGTGTTGACCAAGCTATTGGCCAAAGTGAAGTTTGAGTACTTTAGGGAGAATCTTAGTGTTCTCCAGATCAAGGTTCCCTCCAAGGGGAGGTGATGAGTCTGAGAGCCATTCTGATGTGACTGTGGGATGTGTTACCACATGATTAGATGTAAGTGTAGATCCATTCTGATGTGACTATGGGATGTGTTCCCACATGATTAGATGTAAGTGCAAATCCATTCTGATGTGATTGTGGGATGTGTTCCCACATGATCATATGTAAGTGCAAATCCATTCTGATGTGACTATGGGATGTGTTCCCACATGATCGAATGTAGGTGCAGAGCCATTCTAATGTGACTATGGGATGTGTTCCCACATGATTAGATGTAAGTGTAGAGCCATTTTGATGTGACTGTGGAATGTGTTCCCACGTGATTAGATATAAGTGATGAGCCCTTCTAGCATGGATGCGGGATGTGTTCCCCACATGGTTGGATATAAGTGTTGAGCCCTTATAGCATGGATGTGGGATGTGTTCCCCACATGGATGGATATAAGTGCTAACCCCTTCTAGCATGGATGTGGGATGTGTTCCCAACATGTCTAGATATAACTGTTGAGCCTTTCTGACATGGTTCTTGGATGTGTTCCTCCCATGATCATATATAAGTGCTGATCCTTTCTGACATGGTTCTTGGATTTTTTCCTCCCATGGTCAGATATAAGTGCTGAGCCTTTTCGATATGGTTCTTGGATGTGTTCCTCCCATGGTCAGATATGAGTGCTGAGCCTTTCCGATATGGTTCTTGAATGTGTTACTCACATGATCGGGTTTGAGTGTTGGTCCTTTCTGACATGGTTCTTGGATGTTTTCCTCCCATGGTCAGATGTGAGTGTTGGGCGTGCCTTTCTGACATGGTTGTTGGATTTGTTCCTCCCATGATCAGATGTAAGTGTTGGGCGGGCCATTCTGACTTAGTGTCACATATAAGCGTTGAAGGAGACCTACATGGAGGCTAGGCCTACAACCATCATAAAAAAGGGCTGGCTTTGTAGAACTTCCTACGATGAGAAGAATCAAGAGATAGCACCAGTGATGATGATCCAGCAGTGATGATCCAGATCTAGTGATGATGACCCAGTGATGATCCAGATCTAGTGATGATGATCTAGTGATGATCCAAATCCAGTAATGAAGATGAAATGAAGATAAAGATGACTTGAAGATAAAGAGAACTTGAACATGATCCAAATGATACAGAGAAGAATACCTATGCTGATAAATTGTGTCGAGAGAATACCTTCCTAGTTAAGAGGGAGTGTTGATGTACTTGTAACTTCGGAATGTATTCACTTGTATATTTTATGTATTGTACCCCGATGTTTATTCTGGGAAGTATCTGTAATGTAATTGAGTCATTTCATGCCTAGATGTTCCTATTGGGATATTCAATAATGTAAACAAGACATGTAAAGTCATAGAGGGTAACCCTTCCTATTGATCAAGGGTTAAACTCCCCGCAGTTGTGGGGCCCTAGGGTTATTAGACTCTCCTAGAGAATTCATCCCTAGTGAGTTATTGTCAAGTTGGGAATTAGTATAAATAGAGAGTGAGCCTCTCTATTTATCACACATTCACTCACACTCNTTGGACAAGAGAGAGAGAGAGACTACTGCTGTCGGGAGATCATCTTACTATTTTGGGGTTTTACTTTTGGTGTTGATTCTATCTCTGAGGAGGTTGTGGGGTTTTCTCCTTTATGGTTTCCCTGAGGAAAATATTTGTGTCTATTGTCTCTTGTGTTTGATTGTTGTTCTTTTTTATCTCAGTTAAAGATCCTAAGTTAGTTCTATCTTGAATGATAAAAATATAACACACACCTAACACAAGGAAGTATCCCCTTCTCTGCTCCACAGTCCCTCAGGCTATAACTTCCCTTCCATTGCTCTTAAGGATGTGCAAAGAAGATTCACCAGCCACTCTTATCTTTTTGTGAGGTTCCTCTCTTCACTAAGTTTATCAACCCATTTGGCATCTCTTCCACTCCTAAGTCTTCAATACAGTTTAGACCCAAATGAAGGCACACATAATAGGCATTGAGGCACTTGAGATAGACTGTCATTGGAGTTCCTCATTTACAGGAGGAGAAGAATAACCACTGTAAGTTTTGTGCTTTGGGGAAGAACATCAGGAAGCCTTTCCCACAGAGTGAGCATAATTATAAGGAGCCCTTGGACTTGGTTCACTCGGATGTATGCGCACCTATGAGTGTCCATTCTTTCAATGGTTACATTTAATGTGTAACCTTCATTGATAACTATTCCAGGAAAACCTAGATCTATTTTTGGAAGACCAATTCATAGGTCTTTGAGAGGTTCCGGGAGTTCAATAGTCTCATGGAGAACCAAACAGGAAAGAATATTTGGGCGTTGAGAACATACAACAGAGGGGAGTACACCTCCAATGAGTTCCTGGAGTATTGTTCGACAGAGGGGATTAATAAGGAGCACACTGTGCCTCATACCCCATGGAAAAATGAAGTGGCATATTGAAAGAATGGGACTATGGTAGGATCATCCAAGGCCATGTTTTTTTATCAGGGATTACCACTATTCATTTGGGACGAGGCATACATGAATGTAGTTTACATTTAGAACAAGTGTGTTCTATTGTCATGTTCATGCTGACGCTAGGAAGAAGTTGGACCCTTCTAGAGAGAAGGGGTTACTTGTTGGATGCATAGAGACTTTGAATGCATATAGGGTATACATACCTGCTCATAAAAGGATCATTGTGAGAACAGATGTCTAGTTTGATGGGGAACGTCCCTTGTGGAGATATATGGACTTACCAGCAAATAGCATCCAACATAGGATTCAAGGATCAAGTTGGAGGAACCAGAGGTACAGGTACACAAATAGGACACAGTTTCTGGTTGTCAAAAGGAGTCAGGTGGAAAGGATCCTTCAGTAATTGAATTAGAGGATGAGCGACAGCAGGAGATGGATATCCAACGGTCGTAGTAGGTAGAAACTAGGACATGGCCTAAATGGTTCAAGTCCAAAGTATAGGATTCCAAGTAGGTGTATCCTCCATAGAGCTCCATGAGACGGAGAAAACCACCAGTGAGACTCATTTTATAGCACTGATGAAAGATTTGATTAACTATGAACCTTCCAGCTTTGAGGATAATCCACAACATGATGTGTGGCAGGAGGATATGGTTGAGGAGTATGAGTCCATTATGAAAAACCAGGTATGGGAGGTTGTGCCAAGACCTAAAGGTAAAACAGTGGTGGGATCTAGATGGATCTACAAGGTAAAGCATGCAGCAGATGGAAGCATGGAGAATTACAAGGAATGATTCGTGGCTAAGGAGTTTTCACAGAAGGAGGGTATTGACTATGAGGAGACCTTCACCCCTGTATCTAGGTATTATTTTATTTGTACCATTATCTCTTTAGCAATAGAGATAGGTCTCCATCAGATGGACATCAATACTACCTTCCTCAACGGAGTGATAGAGTAGTAGGTATATATTGATAAACAAGAGGGGTTTGATGTGGAGAATAGGAAGACGCATCTCTGTAGGATGCATAGATCTCTTTATGGGCTCAAGAAGGAACCTAGAGCATGGTACTCGAGGATAGATAGTTATCTACTAGAGATGGGATTTCAGCAGAGTGAGGTTGACCACAATGTGTACTTATTGAAAGGTGAGGTGCCTCTCATACTGGTCTTATATGTGGATGATCTCTTTCTTACAGGAGATGGGATGTTGATTGGAGACTTCAAGTCCAACCTTACAATGGATTTTGAGATGAAATACCTTGGTTTGATGCATTAATTTTTCGTCTTGGAAGTTTGGCAAAGAGATGGATGCTTATTCATTAGACAGGGGAAGTAAGCAATAGATATCTTGAAGAGATTTAGGATGGAGGACTGCAAGCCTATGGCCATACCTCTAGTTTCCAACTGGAGGAAGATTGATGCATTAGGGTCAGATGGATTTGATGCTACCTTGTATATTCAATTTTTCAGATCACTTATGTATCAAGTCAACACTCGGCCAGATGTCAGCTTTGAAGTCAATGCTTTGAGCCAATTCATGGTGGACCCTTGGAGAGTACATTGGACAACTGCGAAGCATATACTTTGCTACATCAGAGGTATAGTGGAGTATGTATTTTTTTATGAGCGCAGGGGGAGTGTACAGTTATCAAGACTCATAAATTTTGACTAGGCATGATGTGTAGAGGATTGGAATAGTACTTCAGGTTGTCGCTTCAGCATTGGATCAGAGGTTGTTTCTTGGTTCAGTAGGAAGCATAAGCTAGTTACATTGAGATCAACAGAGGATAAGTGTAAGCTATCATGGCTTCTTGTGTGGGTATGTGGCTGAGGGATTTACTTTCAAGGTTGTTTGAGCGTGAGCTAAAGGATACAGTAGTTCACTATGAAAATCATAGTGGAATCAGGCTATCTAAAAAATATAGTGTTCCATGACCAGAGGAAACACATAGACATCAGGTACCACTTCTTGAGAGATTGTGTTTAGAAAGGAACCATTCGGTTGGAGCACATACAGACAGATGAGCAAGTGCCAGAGATTTTCACCAAGGCTCTCTGCGGACATAGTTTTGTGAATTTCAGGGATAAGTTGGGGTTTCTACCGAATCCCTTCCTTGTTGAGAGGGAGTGTTAAATTGTAGCAACAAGGAGGGTATTATTTCATGCATGTTCCCTTGCATGCAGAAGACCTAAATTGGGAAGCCAATTGTATTTAATTTACCTTTCATAAGTTAGCTTTGGAAAATAAATTAAAGTGATCTAATTATTAATTGACTTTATGATAAAGTGAAATTAGGGTTTTTGCTTAGCATAAAGTTATTAAACAAAGGTTAATTGGTGGAGAGGACACAGTTGTTGTTTTTCGACACAGACAAGATAAGATAGAGAGAGAAAGTCATACAGAGGATTTTTCAAAGAAGACGGAGGAGCTAACCAACATGATGACCAAGATTCCAAGTGGGATGAGGGTCATATAGATCGATAGGGAGCAGCTGCAAAGGAGTTCATACATACTGTAGTGAATTATGTACAGTAGACGTACATATCATATGGATTCCATATAGCATCCGTACATACCGTCAGGATTCCATACAGCAGTCGAACGGATCCGTACTATTGGGATTATTAATCCTCCCTTGTTCAAATGTCTATTAGATTAATTATTGCCTAAATTAGGAACCTTAATTAAATATTTGGTTCCACTAGTACAATTGGGTCCACTTGGCCTAATGGGGCCACATGTACCAATCACTGGAATGTGGGGAACACTACTAGAGGTTAACTACCACTTACTGCATGGGCATGCATCAATTTGGGTGCCTCCTAGACCAATCCCTACATCTTAGGAGCCACTAAGAGTCCCGACACCAACCTACTTCAGTTAGTTGGAGTTAGTACTAGTTAGTCTCAGTTATCCCTCAGTTACTTTCAGTTAGTTCTCAAACAGTTATCTAGTGCATGTCTTGCATGGATAATGCATGGATGCATATGGAGTAGGCGCATTTTCCCACCAAACACACTCAGTTTCACTGAGTTAACTAGTTTTCACTGTTTGTTTAAGTTGGTTGGACATCCAAGAGTTGATTTTGGACTCCGATATTGATTGGGAGACTATGAGTTAGAGATTCATTGAGATACAGTCATATCCACTTGGGAGATTCGAATTCATACCCCATGCATTCGAATTCTTTCTATGTAAACTATTGTAACACTGGATATTATTATTGAGAATGATACTGTAAATTCCTAAGAAATACTTGTCTGATTCCTGTGTGGTTTTTTTTGTTCAGTTTGTATCTTCATTCTCCATCTATTTGCTGCAAATATTATTAGAACTATCTACGTGAATATCTAAATGGAATTCAAATTCTAATATGGTATCAGAGCCTTCTTAGGAAGGTTTCATGCGTGTTTCTCCCCATCGAACATCAAAAGCAGTCGGGTTTCCACAAAATTACCCTCTAAAAATTTTAAAACCAGAGCAGCAAAGAGGGCGTGACGGACCCTAAAAAAATGTTCATGCCAGGAGGAAAAGCATGATTCTAATAGTTCATATGTTTTAGTGTGTTATTGCAATGAAATTGACAGGTGATATGTAGCTTGTGTGAAGTATTTGCAGTCTCCCATCCAAAACAAATATGAGTTCTCAAACTCCTGAACCACGACTTGGTAACAACTTCCAATTACCTTGATTGGAGGATTGATATGTAGCTAGCCTTGCACAAGCATGGCTACCACAGGATCATACATGGATGGGAGGTTGAGCCTCATCAACCAGTAGAGAAAAACAAGTTCTTAAACTGTTGTGATGAAGCATTCAAGTACTTATGTACTTATGTACTTATATATCCATAGATCTCCTCTTCCATCTAGAAGGATTGAGGACTCCTAGAGAATCTTGGGAGAAGCTTGATATCTTGTTTAACAAACAAGATGAGCTTCAAGGACACATTCTGGAGAATGAGTTGGTATATTTACATCACAACAGTTTCGAGACTATTGAGAAATTATTCAGTAAATTCAAGTCTCTAGTACTCCAGTCCAGATACTGTGGAATAGAGCAGAAGGATGAGCAGAATTTCCTTTCCATACTCAGCAAACTAGGCCCTGATTATTCTATGCTTGTTTCCATATTTCATTCCAAGCGGGAAATCTTTCCTGATTGGAAGGTTCCTTCATTAGATTATTTTTCCGAGTCCTTAATAAAAGAGCAAGACAAATTGATGAGAATGGGAGTCATGAAGACATCCAAAGATCAAGCTCTTCTAGTTTCTGACTATTCCAAAGCATAAGAAAAGGGGAAATCAAAGAAGAAGGATCCAAAGGAAGCTGATTCGAAGCTTAGACAAAATCATCAAGCTTCCGAAGGGGCCTCCAACTC
This sequence comes from Pseudotsuga menziesii, assembly GCA_001517045.1. NCBI lineage: Eukaryota > Viridiplantae > Streptophyta > Pinopsida > Pinales > Pinaceae > Pseudotsuga > Pseudotsuga menziesii. The sequence continues at coordinate 320,862 of LPNX010279938.1, forward strand.
TAATAAGAAAAAATTTTAAAATAAGTTATGTCCTTATTGTGAAAAGGGGCACCATCTTGAAGATCATTGTATGAGGAAAGAAATTGATGAAATGTCATCTCTTCTCAAGCAGCATAACATTGCTTCTGCAAGAGAAAAGAAGCTTGATGAAGAACCAGAGACAGAAGATACCGATAGGTGTCATGCTTCGAAAGCAACAATATCTCCATCCTCAGCATACATAATAGATTATGGAGCTTCCAACCACATGGTTTCTTCCAAATAATCCTTCTCTACTCTTTCACTGACAAAGGGGCCTAACATTTACATGGGAGATGTGTTATATACCAGATTGGCACCTCTCCGTCCGAGTGCCGATATTCCTCATGTTGGCACACAAAGGGACATCTATGGATTGAGTTTTGCCCAAAACACTATAGCTTGGATTATTATGAAATACATTCTTCCTCTATCCAGCTAATTACTTTGCCATTTTTTGACATGTTAGGATGTATTCGCGACTATCCTTCTATACAACTCGTGAGTCATTCGCGGGTCTCCTTTGTAGCAAGTCGTGAATCTATGTATTCGCAGGTTGCCCTTATACATAGTCATGAATCATTCGTGGGTTTCTCTACTACATACCCGCGAATGTGTCTCTTAACATTTAAAACATAAAAACTCGCGTTAAGTAGAGATTAGTTAAGTTATTTAACTTAATTTCCTTAACTGCTGTAACCTCTTCAACCTGCGAAACTACCTTATTTCACCCATATAAATAAAGGTAGGAAAGGCCATGAGGTGGACTTGAATTTCTGCATTGTTATGCTGGAGGAATCGGGACTCTCTTTTCCCACACCTTTGCCCTGGAGGTCTTCCCTTAGTGTTGCAGAGCTTGGAGGCTGAGTTCTTTGGAGAAGAGAAACAGCAGAACCAGATCAAGGTTTCGTGAGG
>LPNX010279938.1:321844-332280 GCA_001517045.1 Pseudotsuga menziesii
AACTCCAGTACGTTGATGGCCTCTTAAACCCTAGCCATAGGACATTTTCCTTTACAACAAGATGATTCCCAGATTCCAACAGAAGAAAGTGGCTTAGTTAGAGAAAAGAATGGTGAGTTCAAGAATTTATTATATGTGCCCTCCCTTTCTGCTAACCTATTTTTTGCTTACCAGATGACACATACAGGCTCTCCCAAGAGAGCTACATTCAATTCAGAATCAGTTGAGATTACAGAAAAAGCCACTGGAAAGCTTGTAGCAAGAGGTATTGCAAATCACTTTACCAAAGCTTATGAGTTCTCACATTTATTACCTGTTTCTCCTCCTACAGCTTTATTTTCTCATGTTAAAAACACCAACAAGATTTGGCATGAGAGATTTGGCCATCTCAATTTCAAATATCTGAAGCAGCTCCATAATGATAAAATGGTTGAAGGTTTTCCCTCCATCCAAACTTCCGATGGAGTATGTTCCGGTTTCTAGGTAGGTAAGCATCCATTAAAGAAGTATGATGTTGGGAAGGCACATAGAGCTACCTCTACACTTGATTTCATACATAGTGATGTAGCAGGACCTATGATGAAAAACTCCATTAATGGTTGCAGGTACTTCCTCAATTTTATTAATGATTATTCACTGTACTGTTGGATCTACTTCATGAAACAAAAATCAGAATTTTTTGAGACTTTTAAATTTTTTAAAGCTATGGTTGAGAACAGTTTCAATAAGAATATCAAGTCAGTAAGATCTGATAAGGGAGGAGAATACATCAAAGGATATTTTTAGAGTTTCTTTGACTCAGAGGGGATTCGAATGGAACACTCATTTCCATACACACCACATCAAAATGGTGTGGCTAAGAGGAAGAATAGGTCACTGAAAGAGATGTAAACTTTCCTTCTCCATGCCAAGCATCTACCTCCTTCTCTTTGGGCCGAAGCAGTAAATTTTTCTTCGTATTTGTAGAATAGGGTGCCCCATAATTCAGTGGTTGGGGTGACTCCATTCGAAGCACTGCATGGGTATAATCCCAATGTCTCCCATCTGAGAGTTTTTGGTTCCAAATCTTGGGCCAGAATACCACTTGACAAGAGGAAGGCCTTCCAAGCCCAAAGTATTGAATGCATTCTATTGGGATATGCAAAAGATGCAAAAGCTTACAAACTGATGGAGGTTTCTACCAGAAGATGTTTCATTGAAAGAAGTGTCTGGTTCGAAGAAGATCAGTTGCATGATACTCCTCCAGCAGCACAGGAAGGTATAACTATTTCTCCACCTATTTTTGATAATGATGATTATGTGCTACATGTTTCATATTCATATAAAGAAGATCACATTCAGCATGATCTTGTTATTGACACTAAATCTCAAGATATTTTAGATCTAGATCCAGCACCTATTCCTAATCAGAATCCTAAGCCCAGATGGTCTCAAAAGCTTATTGATGCAGCTGGAAGAGGTGCTGGAGATCTAGAAGACAAAAGAAGAAAAAGGTCCTAGTATCAGAATGAGTATGTTGCACTATCTCTCATAGATTCTCTCTCTACACTATGGTGCAGTAAAGTTCCAGGTCGGTGCTACTTGATGATGGAGAATGGTCAGCTACATGGCCCATAGAAGCAGAAACTTGATCATTCCCTACCTTCACCATCCAGCAGAGACAAACAAAGTCATTAGTTCATAAGTACTTTGAGAGGTCCATTGATGGAGCATGCTACTACATAGAGCTGCAATTTTACAGCAGTGTTTTTGCTCAGGTTATTTTTCTAAGGAGGAAGCTTCTTTCTTCTAAATATAGCTTGCAGATTGTTTTTTTCCTGCTTATTTTTTAGTGGGGGGTTTCCCATGAGGTTTTCCCCTATTTCCTCAGTTGTATTAAGCAAAATTTTTATATTACCTTTTAGATTGTATTTGGGTGACCTATGGTCTTATTACCAAGGACCACAATTTTCCCACCTAACACACTCAATTGCACTGAGTTAATAGGTATCGTTGTTTGTTTGAGTTGGTTGGACATCTGGGAGTTGATTTTGGACTCTGATATTGATTGGGAGACCATGAGTTAGAGATTCAGTTAGATACAGTCATATCCACTTGGGAGATTCAAATTCATACCCCATGCATTCGAATTCTTTCTAGGTAAAGTATTGTAACACCGAACATTATTATTGTGAATGATACTATAAATTCATGAGCAATACTTGTCTGATTCCTGTGTGGTTTGTTTTGTTCAGTTTGTATCTTCATTCTCCATATATTTGCTGCAAACATTATTAGAACTATCTGCTTGAAGATCTAAATGGCATTCAAATTCTAATATGTACATCCTCGTGTGGGAGGCTGTAAAGTTGGTCATACGGTCCAATATAGGGTGTGTTGGGTTTGTTGGGGTTGTCTAGTGATTCTTTTGGGTTTTATTTCATCATGTTTGGGTGATTAGCAACTGATTTTAAAAGTTCCATATTTTCTCAATAATAAAATCCATATCTGACTGTTGCACCAGTTTTCCCATCTTGGGTTTTTCTGGGGGTTTCCATACCCAAAATAATAGTGTCTATATTGTGATGTGATGTTGTGAAATATTTCTCAGTTCTTTATATTCCGATGCATACTTGTAAAATATATTCATGTGTGGTTATCAGTAGAAATTTTGAATCTAATGTTTATCCCTAGTTTGAATGTTAAAGGAAAAATTACAGGGCCATCATGTGTTACCATGAGCACCAAGAATAGCTAGGAGAAGTAGTTATGTTTGGTCGCAGTATTGTACTAAAATATTTTGAGCTTCATATTTTTTCATTTTGATACACTGAAAGCTACGAGATTCATATTTTTTTCTAGGATATTTTTTGTAAAATATTTTCATTATAAAAAATGACTTATTACAAAATGACGGTTTGTTTATGATGGTGTGTTTGTACGTGAAAAAAGACTTATTTATATGTTATTCTCACATATGGAATTTATATCAAAAGAATATTAAGTATGATCTATGTACCAATTCAAAACATAATTGGCTAATGAATCAACAACTGCATTTATTTTCCTTGGGATATGTTGGTATTGAATAAACTCAAAAGACCTTTCAAGAAGCCAAACTCTTTGAAATAAATGAAGAAGTAAGGTATTTTGAATAGTGTAGCAATGATTTAATTGAGAAACAACAAGTTCTGAATATAAGTAAACCACAATCTAACTCATATCAATTAAAAAATATCATTTAATAATCCAATCACCGCATGATATTCAACGAGATTATTCATTGCAGCACCTGAGCTTACCAAAGCACCGGTAGGGGAATAAAGTACCCATGACGCTTATGTGAAATTCAAGGTATGTCAAATAGTACCATCCATAAATCCTAAATATAAGTCCATATGTACATTCAAGTATGACATTATATAAGTATTCATAACTAGGATGAGTCCTAACTACAAAAGTTCAAAACACTCCAAAATACACTTTATTAACAAAATTGACAAGATACATGTGTGAAATCATCTAAGCATAGTACCTTGTGAGGTAAATCCCATTTCAGGGCTCTCCTAAAGGTATCCCATCTTATTCAATCAACTCATTAGCCCCTTTTTCTAAAAAACCACTCACAATATAAGGACCATGCCACATGGACTTGAGTTTTCTACCTTCTAATTTATCGTTTTTTTGGTTATAAATCAAAACCAAATCACCTTCATTACAAATATGGGGTTGAATGGATCTGCTGTATTGACCCTTGATTCATGTTTTATGTACCTCATTGGCCAGGTTCACATCTCGACGATTTTGATCAATCTTGCTCAAGTATAAGAAGCATTCTTCCTCTTTGGTTTTGTTAGGTAGGAGTTCAACGATGAGTTTTAAAGAAGGGAATTCACATTCTATAGGTAGAGTTGCTTCTAGTCCATACACCAATTAAAATTGTGTTAAATCATTTAATTTTTTTATCATGGTTCTATAATCCCATAATGCTGAGAATAATTGTAAGTGTCAACTAGATTTAGCATTCCCTAGCATTCGTTGAAGCAAAATTGAAAATTTTATTGATAGATTAAACCTAGCCATTGGCCTGAGGGTAGTAGGGTTTTGAGTTATCATGACAAAAACCTAGTTTAGTGCTCAACTATGACATCATTCAGTTCCTATAAGATAACTCTCACAAGCATGCACAAGGAAAATAGAGAGAAGAATAAAGAGACTGAATACAAGAGAAGTGATCCAATATAGCTCCCAAGTATTATTGATCAAATGAATTGATGATTATTACAATATTAATACATCCTTATAAAGGAAAAATAGATTTTCTAGAATACAACTCATGGTACCTCATAAATCATGCTTACTAAATATGATAAACCCCCATAGGTGACTAAAGCACTTTCCAATTCTATCAAGGACCTAGAGAATTAGCTAAAGCATAAGTGAGTTGTCATTAGTGCTAGAAAAACATGATAATCATGGGATGTGGAGATAAAATGATGGAGTATGGGTTGGCAACAAAACATGGCAGTTTCCTAGTTGACTAACTTTACCTTATCCATTGAAAGGCAGGAATAAAGCAGGATAAAGACAAAATCTGCAGAAAGTTGTAGTTACTAATTCGAGTAGTCAATAAAGTGGGAAGGAACTAACCAAAATCATGATAAATGTGATCCTAGGTTATATATGGCAAGTGTTGACTAAGTGGTGCAAGTGGATGGCAACTATCTAGGGTAGTGGGTAAGAAATTAATCAGAAATGATTAAATATTGTTATCCTAAGTATGGAGTGGGTTTATAATATCCCAATACCACATTTTAAGCCTAAATTTATGATGATATGTCTAAAATAATCATAAATATAGATGCATATAGGGAATAAGAGAACAGATATGGTCAGCCTTTACAATGATTTATGTCCATAAAAATGAGGAAAGAGGTAAAACCACATGGGTAAAATCCTCCCTCGAGAAAGGACAGGGCACAAAATTTGAACAACATGTATTCAACATTTCTTTATCTTCAATTAAATGAGCTGAATGAAATCCTTCTGGTGAAATACTTTGATGAAGAAGTTGTGAACTCTACGATCATGTGCTAGAGTGTAGAATCTGCAAGAAGGAAGAGGAGAGACTCCTTGTAGCACATCATCAGATGAAGTAGGAGAATTATATGAATTCTTATTTCTACTGTCATACTACGATATGCAAACACAATCTGAAAATGAAAATATATGTGTGCATACTCCTTCCCAAAGAGTACAAAAATCAATACAATCAGCAACATAATCAGTTCCTTGTATAGCTACAAAATAGTGATGTGGATCACATATCTTCCTTCCAAATTGTTGTAGCGCCTTCCAAAATATGAAATGAGACTGAAAATAATATGATATATCAGAAATATTATCATATAGAACAACAAATATCAAAGGTTCAATGTCTCCATTGGGATATAGGGCTAGAGTAGGAAAAGGTTTAGCAACTAGGGAAACCTGATGAGTGTAAAAATATGAATGATTGATGTACTTGAGACCTGAAACATAGGTGTTTATAAAATATCCAAACATGTGTAATATAATTCCAATCATTAATAAGGTCATGGATAACCAACCAATGAATAATAGACAAGACTTGAAACCATTTGATATAAGTAACACTGCATAGGGAACCAATGAGGAATAAACTACTGAACATGGGGTTTGTATACTCTTACGAGTATTCAAAAATATGGAATATGGTATGGATGGTGTCATAACATTCATATAATCCTGAAAATATGATTCAAAATCAGAATTATAACCATTTGAATGGAGTGAGGAAGAGTTGCTTAAAGACAAGTCAGGAACTAGTTAAAAAGCACAAGTATTGGGAGATGAATATAGTAGACTGATAAGTGGATTTTTCAATAAATAAACTGATATTTATGATTGTGATATATCATAAAATGAATCTATATCAGATATATGAGGAAATTATTTAACATTGGCACTCAAGGCATAGTTCATATTACCTTGGAACTGCACACTATGACAGTGTTCTGAAGATTCAGCAGGCTTCTCTAGCTCATCTGGAACTTCAATGTTATGATTCTCAAGTAACTAAGACATGAGGTCCAAATTATTCTTGAAACATTTATTCTCGGGATGAAATCCCTTGCTGCAATAATAACACTTGTATGTGCTCTTTATTGTTAGAATTTCATCATTAAGCTAGCATTATATTAGGATCTTTACTGAGAGAATAACAAGCATAGCAATCAAACACAACAGACAATGAACACAGTGTTTATCCTTGGGGAAACCATAAATGGAAAAACCCTGCAACTTCCTCAGAGATAGAATCAGCACCAAAATAGTAAAATCCCCAAAACAGTAAGTGATCTCCCAACAACAGTAATCTTCTTCTTGTCTAGCCCAAGTAACTTCTCCTTCCTCAACTATGCGCTACACTTGAGTGTGTATGACTTGTATGATAAATAGAGACTCCAGTTCTCTATTTATACTAATCCCAACATGACTAAAACCCTACTAGGGATTACCTCTACTAGGAGAGTCTAATAACCCTAGTTCCCCGGAACTGCGGGGACTTTATGTTAAATTTTCGTATGCTTAGCTAAGACATAAGTATTTCATTTCTTTTTTCATAACAAAAGCATATAAACAGGATCACTGAAACATAGACAAGCACAACCATACAAAAGGAACACAAAGATTTATCCTGGGGAAACCCTAGAAGGAAAAACCCAGCAAAAGCTTCCTCAATATAGATTCCCCAAAAGGATAAAAGATAAAACCAGCAAGGAGATCAAAGCCTGATCCTCCTCTTTCTCCATCTACTTCTCTTCTCCACTAATGTGCTACACAAGTAAGAGTGTGTGTGTCTCAAATGAGGAGCACCACACCTCTATTTATATTCATCCATTCACTTGAATTAACTCATTCAACATGCAGGCTCGAGTTAAATCATGTAGGCTCGAGTTACACATGTAGGCTCAAGTAACCACACTAGGGTACTAATGACCCACCTTTACAATTAGAGGGGACTACCTCATGACTCTTATTAGTTCTTCCGATTAGAAGCATCGGGATACAAAGTAATACAAGTGGTTCTCTCGGTAGGACCATCGGGGACCACAAAAGATACATATAGAATATTCTTCGAAGTTACAATATTTCAACACTCCCCCTTAACGAGAAGGGTATTCTACAACAACATCAACAATAGCAATAGTAGGAGAGAGATAGAGGACATCATCAACATCATCAGGGTGATACATTTATAAATCATTGGAATCTTTTCAACATCATGTAGTCTTCATCTTCAATCTTTAGTCTTCAGTATCATCAGTACTTTGACCACTTCGATCAGCAACATCTTCTTTAGCACTTTGACCTTTCGATTAGCAACATCATCTTCGACACTTTGACCTTTCGATCAGCAACATCTTCTTCAGCACTTTGGCCTTTCGATTAGCAACAACATCATCATCATACTCTGATATTTCGATCAGAAACATCATCATGAAAACATCATCAAAAATCAACATCGTCATCATCAAAATATCAGCATCAAAATATCATCATCATCACATCCTGATATTTCAATTAGAATCATCATTATCATCAGCCTCTGATCTTTCGATTAGAAACATCATCAACCGAACATCATCATACTCTAACATCAACTCATCATCATATTCTGATCTTTCGATCAGTACGTCATCATCATCATACTTTGATAATACAGCATCATCATCAGGATCTCATCATCATCACATTCTGATCTTTTGATCAGAAACATCATCATCATAATTGCATTCTGATCTTTCGATCAGAAAACATCATCATCAGCAGCAACATCATAATCATAAGCAACTTCTGATCTTCCGATCAGAAAACATCATCATCATCATATTCTAATCTTTCGATCAGAGAACATCATCATCAGCAACTTCTGATCTTTCAATCAAAGAAACATCATCATCATCATATTCTGATCTTTCGATCAGAGAACATCATCATCGTCAGTAACAACATCATCATCATATTCTAATCTTTCAATCAGAGAACATCATCATCAACAACAACTTCTGATCTTTCGATCAGAGAAACATCATCATCATCATATTCTGATATTTCGATCAGAGAATATCATCATCATCAGCAACAGCATCATCATCATATTCTGATATTTCAATCAGTATGTCATCATCATCATCAAAACATAAACATGATCCTTCCTTTCGGAATTACGGGATTTAGGTCTTTATGGAGTTACCAATGATCCTTCCTTTCGGAATTACGGGATTTAGGTCTTTACGGAGTTACTAACGATCCTTCCTTTTGGAATTATGGGATTTAGGTCTTTACGGAGTTACTCACGATCCTTCCTTTCGGAATTACGGAATCAACACATTTGTGGAACTTAGACAATCCTTCCTATTGGAATTACGGGATCAACACATCTGTGGAACTCAAACAATCCTTCCTATTGGAATTACGGGATCAATTCAATGATCCTTCCTTTCGGAATTACAGGATTTAGGTCTTTACGGAGTTACTAACGATCCTTCCTTTCATAATTACGAGATCAACACAGATGTGGAACTCAAACAATCCTTCCTATTGGAATTACGGGATCAACACATCTGTGGAACTCAGACAATCCTTCCTATTGGAATTACGGGATCGATTCAATGATCCTTCCTTTCGGAATTACGAGATTTAGGTCTTTACAGAGTTATTAATGATCCTTCCTTTCAGAATTACAGGATCAACACATATGTGGAACTCAGTCAATCCTTCCTCTAGGAATTACGGGATCAACACACATTCTCAAGTACTGAAGTCACCAGGTCCGTTCTGAACCAAAGTTAAAGGATGATACAATCCTACCACATTCACGGGAACTGAGATCTCTAGATACATTTTGAACCGAGGTTCAGGGATGATGCAATCCACCACTTTCATGGGGGCCGAGACCTCCAGATACATTTTGAACCGAGGTTCAGGGATGATGCAATCCACCACTTTCACAGGGGCTGAGACATCCGAATACATTTTAAACCAAAGTTCAGGGATGATGCAATCCTACCACTTTCACGGGGGTCGAGACCTCCAGATACATTTTGAACCGAGGTTCAGGGATGATGCAATCCACCACTTTCATAGGGGCCGAGACCTCTGGATACATTTTGAACCGAAGTTCAGGGATGATGCAATCCTACCACATTCACGGGGGCCGAGACCTCCGGATACATTTTGAACTGAAGTTCAGGGATGATGCAATCCCACCACATTCACGGGGGCTGAGACCTCTGGATACATTTTGAACCGAATTTCAGGGATGATGCAATCCCACCACATTTACGAAGACCGAAGTCACCAGATATATTTTGGAAAGATGTCCCAGGATGATACAATGCCTCTTCATTCTCAAGGACCGAGGTCACCGGATCACTTTTGGGCAAGTGCCTAGGGATGATACAATCCCACTACAACATCACTACTCCCCTTTCAAGGAAGGTCTTTTCAAACAACACCAAGCTTGTCTCGAAAGTGTTCCAACTTTACCCGAGACAGAGGCTTCATTAGTACATCATCATTCAAACCATCATCATCTACATCTTCAGTATATAAATACGGAATCTTCATTATCTGCATCTACAGTATGTAAATACTGAAAAATCATCTATATCTTTAGTATGGGAATACTGAAACATAATCATCTACATCTTATCTCGTATGTAGAAATACTGAATTTTTATGTGTTGCAATCGGAACACAGCGTTCTCTGTCATCACAAATCTGGTTATCACATAGAATCATTGTAGTATCCATCTTCAGGTCAAAGAGACCTGATATCAGCTTCCAAATCCATATGACTTCACAACTTAGCAGAGCAATCTACTATGTATTTTGCTTCAGCCATGCTACGAGAAACACTGGACTGTTTCCTACTAAACCATGAACTCATAGCAGACCCCAAACAAAAGCATCTACCTAATGTGCTTTTCCTGTCTAAGATACTTCCATCCCAATCTGCATCTGTGTAGCCATACAATCTATACTCATGGCTACCATCATAGTATAGACCAAAGTCTATAGTCCCTTTCAGATATCTCATCACATGTTTTGCGGTTACTAGGTGAACCCATCTTGGTTGAACAAGATATTGACTTAAGGTGTTCATAGCAAAACAAATGTCTGGTCTGGAATTTGTTCAGTACATTAATGACCCAATGATCTATTTGTAATGAGTCACATCCACTAACTCTGATGCGTCATCAGCTAACAGCTTCAGGTTGGAGTCCATGGGTGTGGCCATGGATTTTCATTCCAACATATTGAATTTCTTCAGTATCTCTACCGCATACTTTCCTTGGTTGAGAAAGATTTCTTCTGAACTTTGTCATATTTCTAGACCTAGGAAATAGTGCATTAACCCAAGGTCTTTCATC
>LPNX010279938.1:332432-439794 GCA_001517045.1 Pseudotsuga menziesii
TTTTATAAGATACCACATTATTGCTTTCTAGTTTGAGTACTATATCCCAAACATCATTCTAGTATTCTTTTATCATAACATCTTCCATGAGTTCATCTTGTCAGATCATCAACATATCCTAGTCTTATGCATTCAACTTTGAGGTTGGAACCCAAAAGTCTCGATCCATCAGGAAGTTGTCCATCATGTCGTACCATGTCTAACTCAGATATCTTCTGTAGTCACTCCCCCTGAAGTGGAGTATTATCTTCCTTCTTCATTCTGTACAGGTGGTTCTATGCTTGATATATACTAGTCAATAGAGTATGTCATGTCATAGTCTATTCTTTCTGAGGAAAATCATGAACCTTGCTTTGTACACTTGTTCTTGTATACCCATATGGAGGATACTACATACTTTCCTTTATGTCTCGAAATCATATCGTATACATCATTCCCCATGATCAACTGTTATTCTTTGATCATAGCTTCTTTCATAGCATTATTTTCTTCATCTTGAGTTATCTCTCATACCGATGGTAGTCTTCATCCTTCGAGGTGGATCTACCACTCTTTGAAGCTCTTTCTTCCGTCATGGTGTCTCTGACCCTGGGAGCTTCAGATTCATGTTTATTGAATTGTCATCACTTGTTCTTTGGAACAAGTCTCATCCTTCTTTTCTTGTAGGAGTTTGTACAGGACCTTTCCTACAATTCAAATGCACCAGTTGCATGGTTAGAACTATTTCATAAATCATATGCATAACGACAAATTCTTATGCATCATGCAACTGTTTATCCAATACAACATTCATCCATATCTCACAGAAACTTTCTAGACTAATCCAATATGTCAGCAAAGAGGTTTGATAAGTAGCAATGGAGAGTTGTATAGCACCATGAGCTGCTTACCCATCACATGCATATTAGTAGTATACAATCATTGATGCAAACAATCTATCATGCATAACACATCAATTGAATATAATCAAATGTAAAACAATATCATGAAATGACAATTGAATACTTATCTTTTATTTGTTTCATGGGTTGACTCCATCTTAATCATTCTGCTTTATCATCATTTCTTATTCAAATGATAAGATGGATAAGAGGTTCGTCAAGAATTGAGTTCTTCATATTCCTCATCGCTTGAGGGATCTTCTTTGAATGGTGATATCTTGATCTTCAATTTGCTCCCATCTTTCTTCTTCTCTTCTTATGAGACGAGCTTCTTCTTCTTCCCAAAGTCAACTGAAAGTAATCACTTTCTTCTGGAACACATTCCTCACATGAATGAATCCCATGATCATGGGATGCCATTCAAGGTGGCTATCACCACTTCTGCATTCTCTACTTCTTCTTCTACTGCTTCAAGATGTTATGCATTCTGGATATTCACATTCTTCAACTGTTTTCTCAAATCCATCTTCTGAATTATGTTCTTATCTTCAAATATCTTGATCAAGAAATAAAACATCTTCGGTGTCTTTAGGGAAGACACTTGTGGTACAAGTTGATCCGTGATTGAATCAACAGTGATCTTCTTGGCCTTAATCAAGTTCTTCTTTTGTAAGGATTTAAGGCTCGTCTCCCTCTAGAACTGGAACCTCTTTACTCATGTAGGTGTCCAATTCATTTTCTTCAGAGAGATCAAATACTTTCATGCTTGGAAGTTTTCAAATTCACCAAGCTTATCATCAAGCTGATGTGATAGATCACTTTGAAATGAGAACCTCAAATGCAAATAGCAAAATATTAGATCTTACCGATTTGAGGTGTCCGTCTTACTTCCGGAGCTGGCTGATCTAGGGTTTGTCAGAGAAACCTTAATTTTCAAAACTTGGAATCTTTTAGATATGATTGGATAGAAATATATATCTCTTTAAATGGAGCTTTCCAATGTACTCCTTTTCTAAAAATAGTGGAGGGAAGCTCCTGGAACAGGAAGCCCTAGTTTTCCAATTTCTTCTACAGAAATGCTTGTTATTGTTTCTGTGATATCTCCAACATTACTACTCCTATATGTCTGGAATTTCCCGCTGAGGTAACCTCACATGTCCCTGATCCAACACCACATTTTTAATCAGATTTGGTTTCACCAATTTGGATTTATGATCATTTTTCCAAGGTGACCTGTTACAGGACTGTTTAGAACAGTGAAGTTGTACAGCATGCCATGTGTCACTGGTTCATCTTTAGGTTTTGAAATTTGGAACACAGAACTTACAGTTCATTCTATTTCTAGAACATCTTCAGGAATTCCATTTGGACCTCTATAGCCCAATCTATATCAATTTTCGTCCTATTTAGGGATGAATTCTGGAAGAGGATAGAACCCTAACTTGGAGGGATCATATCTCCTAGAATATAGCGAATATGAGGCTGAATGTTGGACACAATGTTCATCAGGATGTTATATTTGTTCTTGGATATTTTTAGCTCTTGAACCTTCGCCAATATTGGTATATAGCGAATATACCAAAACTTAGCAGTTTTAGTATTTAGGGTTTTTCTAGCTCCGGGTCAAACTAGGGTTTGACTTTCTCGGAGTTTCACCCAACCAAAAATATTGATCCAGGTCTCTAAAATTCTATTTTGATGAGGATATAAATCCTATGCTGGGCTCACTCAAAAATTCTTCTTCTGCAAGAAGCCCTAATTTCCCACACGGAAAACTGAAAATGCTCGGAATCGAATTTCGCTTCGACAGAAAGATGCGCCCTTCAATGGAGAGTCAGCCTATCCTTATTTTGCTGATTGATTGTGGAGAGAGAAGCAAAAATTAAGAATCCCTAGATTCTGTAGCTGCATAATGTCTTCTTTTCAGGGTGGCTCTGATACCATGTTAAATTCTCATATGCTTAGCTAAGACATCAGTATTTCATTTCATTTTTCATAACAAAAGCATATAAATGGGATCACTGAAAGATAGACAAGCACAACCATACAAAATGAACACAAAGATTTATCCTGGGAAAACCCTAAAGGGAAAAACCCAGCAAAATCTTCCTCAATATAGATTCCCCAAAAAGATAAAAGATAAAACCAGCAAGGAGATCAAAGCCTGATCCTCCTCCTTCTCCAGCTACTTCTCTTCTCCACTAATGTGCTACACAAGTGAGAGTGTGTGTGTCTCAAATGAGGAGCACCACACTTCTATTTATATTCATCCGTTCACTTGAATTAATTCATTCGACATGTAAGCTCGATTTAAATCATGTAGGCTCGAGTTACACATGTAGGCTCAAGTAACCACACTGGGGTGCTAATGACCCACCTTTACAATTAGAGGGGACTACCTCATGACTCTTATTAGTTCTTCCAATTAGAAGCATTGGGATACAAAGTAATACAAGTGGTTATCTCAGTAGGACCATCGAGGACCACAAAAGATACATATAGAATATTCTTCGAAGTTACAATATTTCAACACTTTAACACTTAGACAATCGAAGGGTTAATCACTATGACTTAACATGACTTGTTTACATTATTCATCCTCTCGATTGGAACATCGGGGCATGACAACATGACTCAAATACATAATAGATACATCCTGAAATAAACATCGGGTTACAATACATAAGATACATAGATGAATACATTCCGAAGTTACAAATACATCAACACTCCCTCTTAACTAGGAAGGTATTCTTTCGACACAATTTTCAGCACCGGTTTTCTTCTCTGTATCAACTAGATCATCTCGTCATCTACATCTTAGGTCTTCAGAGTCTTCAAGTCATCTTCGTCTTCAAGTCATCTTTATCTTCAAGTCATCGGATCTGGATCATCATGGGACATCATCATTGGATTTGGATCATCACCCGATCTGGATCATCATGAGGCATCATCACTGGATCTAGATCATCACTCGATATGGATCATCACTATCTATCATCACTTGATTTGGATCATCACTATCTATCATCATTGTATCTAGATCATCAATTGATCTGGATCATCACTGGATCTGGATCATCACTTGATCTGGATCATCATTGCTGGATCATCATCACTCGATCTAGATCATCACTGGGCATCATCACAGGTACTATCTCTTGATTCTTCTTGTCATCGAAACCTCTACAGAGCCAGTCCTTTTTCATACTAGATGTATCATCTCAGAGCTGGTCCTTTTTCATACCAGATGAGGCAGCTACTCAGAGCTAGTCCTTTTTCATACTAGATGATCCTTCCCAGAGCTAGTCCTTTTTCATACTAGGTAGGGCATCACAGAGCTGGTCCTTTTTCATACCAGATGAGGCATCACAGAGCTGGTCCTTTTTCATACCATATGTGGCAGCTACTCAGAGCTAGTCCTTTTTCATACTAGATGATCCTTCCGAGAGCTAGTCCTTTTTCATACTAGGTAGGGATTCATAGAGCTGGTCCTTTTTCATACCAGATGAGGCATCACAGAGCTGGTCCTTTTTCATACCAGATGTGGCAGCTACTAAGAGCTAGTCCTTTTTCATACTAGATGAGCCTCCACAGAGCCAGCCCTTTTTCATGCTGGATGTGTCATCTACACAGAGCTAGTCCTTTTTCATACTACATGTGTCTTCACAGAGCCAGCCCTTTTTCATGTTGGATGTGGTATCCACATATACCTGACAATGGAAGGAACCAATCCTCTCACCATGTCACAGCTCTTACATCCAACCATGGAAGGAACCAATCCTCTCACCATGTTGGAATGGCACTGCACTTACATCTTATCATGGAAGGGACCAATCCTCTCACCATGTCAGAATGGCATAGCATGGACACATCACTTCCTCTTGGGAGGAACCTCGAACTGGAGAACACCAAGCTTCTCTCTGAAGTACTCAAACTTCACCTTATCCAATGGCTTAGTCAACACATCAGCTATCTATTCATCCGTCGCAACATATTGGAGCTTCACTGCTCCTCTCTACACCATATCCCTGATATCGTGATACTAGATCTCAATATGCTTCGACCTGTCATGGAATACTAGATTCTCTGACAACTTTACATAGCTCTAGTTGTCACAGTATATACAAGTAGCATCTAACTGGAGATCAAACAAATCGGATAATAGCTTCCTCAGCCATACTACCTTACAACTAGCTGAACAAGCTGCAACATACTCTGCTTCAGCTGTACTCAGTGCCACATAGGATTGCTTCCTACTAAACCATGAGATCACACCTGATCCCATACTGAAGCAACACCCTAGAGTGCTCTTCCTATCGATGGCACTGCCTGCCCAATCTGAATCAACATAACCCTCCAGGTTAATCTTTTGATCAACCTTATACTTGAGCCCATAATCAACCGTACCCTTCAAGTACCTCAGAATATGCTTTGCAGCAGTCAAGTGAACATGTCTCAGATCTGTCAGGTATTGGCTCAAGGTGTTCACAGCAAAGAAAATATCTAGTCTCGTGTTCTTCAAATACATCAAGGACCCAATCATCTAACGATACATCATGACATCAACTATCTTTGATGAAGCATCACCCAATAGCTTCAATTTTGATGCCATAGGTGTGGTCAATGCCTTGCAGTCCATCATCCCAAATCTCTTCAGGATCTCTACTGCATACTTTCCTTGTCCAAGAAAGATTCCATCTATAGTCTTCCACACCTCCATACCTAGGAAATAGTGCATCATTCCCAAGTCCTTCATCTCGAACTCGGCAGCAAGCTTTCTCTTCGTATTAGCAATCAACCCATTCATACCTGTCACAAACAGATCATCTACATATAGTAGAAGTATCACTGGGTTGCCACCTTCCACCTTGTAGTAAAGGTTGGAATCTGCTTTACTCTTGGTAAAGCCCAAACTAGATAGAAAGCTGTCAATTCTGTCGTACCATGTCCTAGGTGCCTGTTTCAGACCGTATAAGGATTTCTTCAATCTACACACATGAGACTCCCTGTCATGTGTCTCAAAACCAAGTGGCTGTTCTACATACACTTCCTCTTCTACTACACCATTCAAGAAAGCATTCTTGACATCCATTTGGTGTATCTTCCATTTCATTACTGTAGCCAGAGCAAGTATTGATCTGATGGAAGTGTATCTAGCTATAGGTGCAAAGGTTTCTTCATAGTCTATTCCTTATTTCTAGGAGAAACCCTGAGCCACAAATATTGCCTTATAATTTTCAATCCTACCGTCTGCAGCATGCTTGATCTTGTAGATCCATTTGGAAGTTACTACAGACTTCCCTTCTGTTCTTGGGACAACATCCCAAACATCATTCTTCATGATCGATTGATACTCTTTTATCATTGCATCCTTCCAATCTTTCTGATCTGTCGCTTCTTCATACTCAGAAGGTTCTTTATCAATGAAGTCACATAGTAGAGCTACATAACTGGAACATGATCTGGTCCTTTTTCTTTCTCTGAGATTCTCTTCTGGAACCCCAAATCTTTCCGCACCTTGGATAATCTCTCGTACCCAAGCAGGTTTCCTCTTGTGAGGATTCTTCTCCTGTGGTGGATCTATAGGTATTTGTGGTTCTTCAAATTCTCGATCTTCTTCTTGAGTTTCTTCATTCATGATTGTATCATGAATTATGGGAGCTTCTTCTTCTTCAAGTTCTTCAGCAGGTTTCTTTCTGGATTTGATGTAGGTTGAATCTTCATCAAATGTTACATCCCTGCTAACATCAATATTTTTGAATACTGGGAAGTATATTCTGTAAGCCTTCGAGCTTTCAGAGTATCCCACAAAGATACCCTTCTTTCCTGAAGGATCTAATTTTGTTCTCTTCTCTTTTGGAATGTGTATGTACACAGGACAGCCAAATATTCTGAGATGGCTGACTTCTGGTTTCTTGCCGGAGAAGACTTCTTCAGGAGTCTTGTTCTCGAGTACTCTGTGTGGAGTATGGTTCTATACATACACTGTTATTCTGGCTGCTTCTGCCCAAAGGTGCATAGGAATATCTTGATCATGAAGCATAGCTCTTGCAGCTTCCATGATGGCTCTATTATTCCTCTCTGCAACCTCATTCTGTTGTGGATTGTAAGGAGTAGACAACTCCCTCTTAATCCCTGACTCCTTACATAATTCCTTCAACTCATTTAAAGTAAATTCTCCGCCATTGTCTGATCGAAAATTATTGATCTTCTTTTCAGTCTGGTTCTCAATCAAAGCTTTGAATTCCTTGAACTTTCTAAACACTTCAACTTTATTCTTCATGAAGTAAATCCATGTCTTCCTAGAAAAGTCATCAATAAAAGAAACATAGTACACATACCCGCTTAGTGAGTTTTATGACATTGGTCTGCACACATCGGAGTGGATGATTTCCAACATTCCTTTTGCTTTACTTTCGCTACTTGGAAATGTCTTCTTTTCATTATTTCCTTTCGCACATCCCTTCCAGACCCCTTCATGTTTTGCTTGTATTTCTGGAAGACCTTCAACAGCTTTGCTTGCAAGTGGTAGTGCTCTGTAATGCACATGTGCAAGCCTTCTATGCCATAGTTCATTTGGTTCTGCTATGTCATGAACCAAAGCTTGATCTGGTTGGCCCTTCAACTTGTATAAGCCTCCTTCTTGTTCTCCGATCACAATTGCATCATCAAAATTCTTTCCTTTTGGCCACATGAGAACTTGGCCATCTACAAAATCAACCCTCATTCCTTTTGCATCCAATGCAGATATGGAGATGAGGTTCTTCTTTAGACCTGGAACAAATAATACATTATTCATCTTCAAAGACTTTCGAGAGTCCAGTTTATAGAAGGATTCACCACTACCTTTTATTGGATACTGGTAGTCATCCCCAAGTTTCACCTTGTGAGGTGACTCATGTTCAGATAGCTTTACAAATGATTCTTTGAATCCCGTCATATGCTTGGAAGCACCACTGTCTATAATCCAATCATTGCTTCCATGTGAAACAGTTCCCGTGAGAGTGGAGATCAGTACATATTCATCCTCACTTGAAGAGTCATCACTTTCTTGTCTGATTTTCTTTGAGGAAGGTTCATCATCCTCTGCAGCATGGGCATGATGTCTTCTCTTGTTTCCCTTCTTCTTTAGATTTCTTTTGTTAGGGCAGAATTTGGATATGTGACCTTTTTCATCACATGTGTAACATCTAATGGTACTTAGATCTTTTCTAGAGTGTGAGGTCTTACCTTTGGAGTGATAATTGTTCCTCCTGTTTTTCTTGGAGTGAACTATGAGAGATTGATCTTCACTACCCATCTTCTCTTCTTGAGCTGCTATCCTAGCTTCTTCTTGAGAGCATTCTTCCCATAGCCTACTGAACTTGACTAACTTCTTTCTGGCACAGATTCCTTGAATGAAAGAGTCCCATGATCTAGGGAGACCATTCAAGGTGGTCATCACAATCTCTGCATTTTCCACTTCTTCATCTACTGCTTCTAGCTGCTCTTTGATCTGAGAAACCCTTGTAAAGTAAGACTGAATAGTCTCATCATTCTGGATCTTCACATTCTTCAATTGGTTTCTCAAGGTCATCTTCCTGTTAATGTTCTTCCCTTCAAACAATTTGGTTAGGGAATCAAACATAGCTTTAGGTGTCTTAAGGGAGGATACCTGTGGTATGAGATGATCCTTGATAGAATCAGTAATGATTCTCTTTGCCATAACCATCTTCTTCTTATGCAAGGCCTTAGCCTCATCTCCCTCTGGGACTGGAACCTCCTCATTGATATAGGATTCTAATTCATTCTCTTCCAGGATTAGGGAGATCCTATACTTCCAAGCTCGGAAGTTATCAGCTCCCTCAAGCTTTTCATCAAGCTTGGTATGATGAGACATATTCAATTGAAAACCTCAAATGGAAATACAAAAGATTTAGATCTTACCAGGTTCAAGATGTAAGATCTAAAACTTGAGCTGAAATCCTGCAGATCTAGTTCAGAAGCAAATTAGGGTTTTGCTTTTCCATATTTTTGTCCTTCCAAATGCCTTGAAATTTGTCCCTGACTTCGATTTTGGGGAGGAGATCAATCCAGGCCTGGGCTCACTGAAAAAATCCTCTTCTGTGAAAAGCCCTAATTTCCGACAGCAGTGACAGGTCCAAAACTGAAAAACCTCAGAATTGGATTCTGCTTCAACAGAAAGATGCGCCCTAAGGAGGAGAGTTATTCCACCTTACTTTTGCTGAAAATCTGTGGAGGAAGATCCACAAACTAGGAATCCCTAGTTTCCGCAGCTGCACAGTGTCTTCTTCTCAGGTTAGCTCTGATCCCATGTTAGAATTTCATCATTAAGCTAGCATTATATTAGGATCTTTGCTGAGAGAATAACAAGCACAGCAATCAAACACAAGAGACAATGAACATAGTTTTTATCCTCGGGGAAACCATAAATGGAAAAACCCCGCAACTTCCTCAGAGATAGAATCAGCACCAAAACAGTAAGAGCCCCAAAACAGTAAGTGATCTCCCAACAGTAGTAATCTTCTTCTTGTCTAGCCCCAGTAACTTCTCCTTCCTCAACTATGCACTACACTTGAGTGTGTATGACTTGTATGATAAATAGAGACTCCATTTCTCTATTTATACTAATCCCGACATGACTAAAACCCTACTAGGGCCAACCTCTACTAGGAGAGTCTAATAACCCTAGTGCCCCGGAACTGCGGGGACTTTAACACTTAGACAATCGGAGGGTTACTCACTATGACTTGACATGACTTGTTTACATTATTGATCCTCCTGATCAGAACATCAGGGCATGAAAACATGACTCAAATACATAATAGATACATCCCAGAATAAACATCGGGTTACAATACATAAGATACATAGATGAATACATTCCGAAGTTACAAATACATCAACATGTATTCTTTACTTTCTTCATTAAACCTTCATTAGTAGGCTTCGAAATGTCATATGCATTATCTAACTTTGTCTTCTTCTATTTCACTATTTGCTTATCTTTTGATTTGGACTTTATACTTAATTAAACTATAATAGCATGATCCTTGACCTTGGAGGATCTAATATCACCCATATGGATCAATTTATCTTGCTACTCTGTCAATGAATCAAAGAATATACTCAAATAAGGCATTTTCCAATTCGAAATAACAAGCCTAGTAGCATGAAACATTTACACAAAAAATGAGTATTCAGGACCCAGTTTTGATAGGATGGAAAGAAACAATTGATATTCCTTCTTATCAATCCCACATTACTTGAGAAATAGAACAAATGGCTTTAATTTAGTGAAGAATCCTTCAATGGATTCGAAACTGCTTGGACTCAATGAGAATAACTTATTCTCCAACTAATGCGCTCTTATATGATATTGTAATTCAAAGAGAAACTCAATTTTGGTCCATATCTAGTTTGGAATGGTCAAACAAGCTAGATGAAAGAGTAGATCGGGAGAAATAGAGAGGCAAAGAAATCCATATGATTCATCCAACCTATTATGCCACTTAGCTTTCTCAACAATAGAATTGGGCTCATTCTTCAAAGCTAAAGTAACTTTGTATAGTCCCTTACTACGCAATAGAATGTGGAAATATTATAAACCCACTTCATACTTAGGATAAAAATATTTAATCATTTTTTATTAAATTCCTACCTACTAGCCTAGATAGTTGGCATCCACTTGCACCACTTGGGAAACACCTTCCATATATACCCCAGGAGAACCTTTATCATGATTTTGGTCTGATATTCCCCACTTTATTGACTACCAGAATTAGTAACTGTGTATTACTGCAAATTCTGTCTTTTTCTACTTTATTCTATATTTTCAGTGGATAAGGTAAATCTAATAAACTAGTAAACGGTTATCTTTCATTTACAACCCATCCTCCGTGGTTTTCTTTCCAGACTCAAGGATTGGCATTTTTTTACTTCACTCTTGACAACTAATTCATGATTTATCTAATTCGTGAGGTCCTTGACAAAGTTGGAAAGTTATTTACTCACCTATGGGGGTTTATCATATTTAGTAAGCCTGATTTATGAGCTAGCATGATTTGTCTTCCACCAACTCAATTTTCCTTTATAAGGATTTATTACTATTGTAATAATCATTAATTAATTCAGTATTGATCATCAATCAATTATCCATTCTTCATTTCTTTATGTGATTCAACCTCTTTATTCTTCTCTCTATTTTCCTTGTGCATACTTGTGAGAATTATCTTGTAGAAATATCTACCTCATTTGCTTCTTCTTTGTATCAAGTCTCTATTACTACTTGGTATCAGAGTTGCAATTTATACATGGTATTAAATATACCCTACATGGTATCATATCGCAAGGTTGTTTAAGTTCAACAAATTTGAGGACTTATCCGTTCTCTCTATCAGAGCGCATCCAGTCTCTTATCCCTCTCGAAAGAAGAGCTTGTTATTAAGATTACAATATTTTCTCCTAGTTTTATTTGTGCATGTTGCAGAGAGTATCTCCTTGAGTGCCTCAACATCTCAGTATGTTTTCTTCTTCAACTATGATCTCGACTCCCTTCAACTATAATGAATGGAAAGTTAAGATTGTCATCCTATTGTGCAGTAAGGGACTCTATAGAGTTTCTATGGATTTAGAAAATTGAACCAAATTCTATTGTTGAGAAAGCTAAGTGGCATAATAGGTTGGATGAAGCCTAGGTATTAATTATTTTCCTCTCTATATCCCATGATATACTCTTTCATCTAAATGGTTTGACCACTCCAAACCAAGTATGGACCAAACTTGAGTTTCTCTTTGGAGTTCAAGATGATTTAAGAGCACATCATTAGAGAATGAGTTATTCTCATTGATTCCAAGAAATTTTGTTTACATTGAAGGATTCTTAACCAAATTCAAGTCACTTGTTATATTGCGAGTTTTTGTTAGATCCCTTTATCATAAATAATATAAGGATTGGGGGAGAATCTTTTTCTTTAGGGAATTTGGATCCCAAGGGTGGACTTTAAAAGTTGTTTTTTTCCTCCTAACCAATTGCACCAACTATAACAACTAAAGTGTTTGGACCGCCTGCACTCATTCCTCAAACCGATGACATAAGTTGAATTTGGAAGGAATGAGTTGGACATCTGAACTTTCGAAGTTTGAATATGATGGTAACTAAAAACAAGGTTACTATTCTCCCAAATATTGTTCCACTTTATGGATTTTGTAGAGTTTATATGCTTGGAAATAATCATCAGTCACCCTTTGATTCATAGAAATAATGGTGTGCACAGAACCGACTAGAACTTGTTCACATTGATCTATATTGCATGAAAAAACCCTCATTAGCATGTGCAAAATATATTTTGACCTTTATTGATAATTTCTCTAGATTTACATGGGTATATTTCTTGGAGAACGAGATTTAATTCTTGGAAAGATTCATGCAATTTAGAGCATTGGTTGAAATGAAGTGTGGTCAACCAATCAAATGTTTTGGATCAAAAATTGGGGGTGAATATGTGAGTTGAAAGTTTTAAGAATGTCTCTTGCGAAATGGTATTGATTGGAAAATATTTTCTATCACACGCATCAGCATAATGGAGTCATAAAGAGGAAGAATCAGACTTTGGTAGAAATGGCTAAGTGCATACTAGAGACCAAAGATCTCTCAATGAATTTTTTGGTTGAAGTTGTCTAATGTTCAAACTATCTCTTGAACCTTGTACTGACTAGAGTAGTTTATGAAATGACTCTAGTCAAAAAGTGGAATGGTAGGAAACCCTATGTCGGGCACCTAAAAACTTTTGGATGTGTTTCTTGGGTGCATATCAGTGATAACTGATGTCGCGTACCTTCCCCTCTGCATGGGATGATACCTCGATCCGACGCTCATCCTGATACCTTTGTACATGAACCCGGTGCCCATACACCTGACTGATTTGAATAATAATTTAAAACTTTTTATTTCTTTCTCTTTCCAAACAGTCATGGGTCATGTTCATCCTTTAACATTCACCCTTAAAACCACTTTAATTGTCATTCTACAACTTACAAGTCCACTCTGCAGCCAGGAAAGTTATTTCTGCACTGAACTGACTTTTATGAATTCCACCTTCCAGCCTTCTGCCTTCCGCAGTGTGTCTTGCGACAATCAAAAATCTACAAAATGCCACTATGATTTCATAACATTCTATATTTTGCTTTTCTCCCTCCTCTATGGAATTTTGGAATCAGAAACTTGAAAATACGACCGAATCACTTGACCACATTCTTCCTTCCACATTCCACCCTCTGCCTTCCACTAAGGACTTTGGGAATCAAAAAACTTGAAACATGGAGAACTCATTTAGCGGAATTCTTCCTTCCTCCTTTCCATTGTGGGCTCCGGGAATCAGAAACATACAAAAATACAACAGAATTGTTTGACCACATTATGCCTTCCACATTTCACCTTCTGTATTATGCCTTTCCGCTGCAAACTTTGGGAATCATAAACTTACAAATATGACGGAGTCGTTTGGCCACATTCCTCCTTTGGCCTTTCCGCTGCAGACTTCGGGAATCATAAACTTACAAATACAATGGAGTCATTTGACCACATTCTTCCCTCCATATTTCACCTTCCTCCTTTCACTGTGGACTTTGGGAATATGAAACTTACAAATACGACGAAATGGTTTGGCCACATTTCTCCTTCTATGTTCTTCCTTCTTCCTTTCGCTGCAAACTTCGGGAATCGGAACTCAACAAAATGATACCTTTATTTGTTCACCTTTCTATTTCTGCCTTCCACCTTTCTTCCTTCCGTGGGCAGACTCTAGATCAAGGAAAACCAACACTTTCCCTCATTTCTATTTATTCTTTCTGATTTCCACCTCCTGCCTCCCACCTCCCACGGCAGATTCTAGGATGTGGAAAACACATTTTTTCCTTAGAATTTTCTGCCTTTTTCCACTTTTGCATTTTGCCTTCTGCAGGAGGATCCCAGGGTGTGGAAAACCAACAATATTACCTGTTTCCACTTCTCTTTTCTGTCTCCCGCCTTCCGCAGGTGTATTCTAGGGTGCGAAAATGCTTAAGTCAGATGCATTTTGACTCTATAACCTAGCTTCTAGACTCCATGATCATAAGCTAAATGTAGTGGAAAATACACGACATATACATATGCAAATGCAGGACATTTAATGAACAGTAAACTCTACTTAAATCATCAATAATCATTCAACATAATCAGTATATTCATAAGCAAATACATTGTAGATATAACACAATAGAGAATACTTATCTTGAATATGAATTTTTTCTACAAGTAGCTATGTCGCTGCAATGTTCCACCCGACCGTAGGAAAGTTGTGTTCATCAATATCTCAACAAAACTTCCACCCCTGAGCTAGGAATGATTTCCACAAGGAACTAGGGAACAACATGCTCACACATAGCCTGAACACATCACACACAGTCAAGACAACCTACAGTTGGGTTTATCAGATTATCCAACTAAGCCAATGCAAGATTGGGTTTATCGGGCTACAAGAAATCAATACAAAACACTATTGGTTTTATCAGGCTACTCATCCAAGCAAGCTAACATTTTGGTTTATTAGGCTACTCATCCAATCTAACTAACAGTTGGGTTTATCAAACTGTAAATAGTCAATCCAACACACATTAAGGACCAGCCAAGCCAACTAACATATGGGTTTATCAGGCCACTCACCCAAGCCATCTCACTATTGGGTTTATCAGGATTCTCAGCCAAGACATCTAACAGTTGCGTTTATCAGGTTGTCCATCCAAGGGTCACAAATGGAAAAAATGCACCACAAGACATAGCCAAGCCAACACACCGTTGGAATTATCAGGCTGCTCAGCCAAGCCAATATATAATTGGGTTTATCAGGCTTCCCATCCAATCCAATATCCAATTGGGTTTATCAGGTTGTCATCCAAGCCAATCTACCTTTGGGTTTATCAAGATGCTAAGGCAGTGGAAAGGAAGAATTGCTAAGTTAGTGACTCATTTAAGAGCTAGGGACACCTCCACAAGATCTATATGGTCTTGCATCCACAATACCTACACACCTAACACTAGGAAGTATCCCCTTCTCTGCTCCACAGTCCCTCGGGCTATACCTTCCCTTCCAGTTCTCTTCAAGATGTGCAAAGAAGATTCACCAGCCACTCTTATATTTTTGTGAGGTTCCTCTCTTCACTAAGTTTATCAAGCCCATTCGGCATCTCTTCCACTCCTAAGTCTCGTATACGGTTCAAACCCAAATAAGGGAACACATAACAGCAACCACAGGGAGACTCAGTAACAACAAGGCTCCAATCACTCTGTAACACAGAGAAAACATTGCAAAACCAGATGCTCTACGACTCAGGAGAGTGAACAATGCATGATGCCTCCAAATGGGATCGAGAATGACCAAAACATGTAGGGAGACTCCAGAAATGATGGGATGGGCATGCATCCCCTTGATTACTTGATTTAGAAGCAAGAATGTGGCTTCCCGAGACTGCGGGTTGCAAGTTTGTGTAGACTACAGGCTACAGGATTTCTCAGACACGAAATATAACTGCCATGCCTTTCTCTGCCCAATGCATTAACTACCCCAACCAACTTTTGGAAGAATTGAATGATTGAGTGCAGAGGACAAAAGGGTAGATGAGAGCTTAAGGTTTCTCCCAATGACATCTGGTCTCACCCTATTGGCTCTGGCATTTGGACAATACCCCTCCCTATTCCTTGTGAAATCATGCTCCCATCTCTTTCGTTGTAGTGCATAACTAGTTGTGGTATTTTATTAAATTCTTTGTTTCCATGATATTCCAAAATATATTATGCCTGACCAGCACTATAACCATCGGCATCAATCTTGACCGTCGATACACAAAACACCAAATCAATGGCATTGCCTTGGCCTTGAGCTCCTCGGCATGATTTAAATACAATATATACATCATGTACAATTTCAATACCATGGGGTCAAAAATGGGGTGTTACATTCCCCTCCCCCTTGATTAGCACTGTCCTTAGTGCTTTATAAAATTGAACACAAATGGATGTGCCAATTGCATGGAATCCTCTAGCTCCCACGTAGTCGCATCCGGAATGTAGTGCTTCCATTGCACCTTTACCTGTCCAATGGATCGATTCCAAATCATTGTGACCTTCTTGTCTAGGATGCACAATGGCTTGGTTTGGAACTCTCCCTCAGGTTCCACCTAAATAACATCCCAATTTATCACATGGTTAGGATCATGTACATATTTCTTAAGCAAATAAACATAAAAAAAATTATGATCTCTAGTGCTAGCATGCAATGAAATTCTATATGTAACTAGCCCTATTCTTTCAAGCACTTCAAATGACCCACAATATCTAGGTGACAGCTTGGCACAACTTCCAAACTTCAAGGAACTCTTCCTTGGCCTCACTCTAAGATAAACATGATCCCCAACATTTAACTCTCTATGCACTCTATGCTAATTTGCATATCTTTTCCGTCTATCTTGGGCTGCTTTCAAGTTATGCCTGATCTTTGCAACCTCTTGCTCCATTTTCTTGAGTAATTTTGGACCAAGAACAATCATGTTCACTGGATTATCCCAAGTCACGGGTTTCCTACACCTTCTTCCATACAGGGCTTCCTATGGACTCATTCCCAATGATGCTTGTTGTCCATTGTTATATGCAAATTCTACCAAGTGTAAATAATCCTCCCACTTGGATGGTTTGTCCATCACACATGTGAAGTATGTCTTCAAGCACCTGGTTCACTCTCTCTGTTTTCCCATCGGTGTGAGGATAGTAGCTGGTGTTGAAGTTCAACTTTGTACCTAAATCTGTAAATAGAATTTTCCAAAACTTAGAAGTAAACTTGGTATCCCTGTCAAAAATTATTGCGTTAGGAAATCCATGCAATCTAAAAATATCCTTCATGAATATTTTTTAATGGCGTCAGCCTTATATGTGGACTTGAGCGGTATAAAATGTGATGCCTTTGTCAACTTTTCCACCACAACCATGATGGAATCATGTTGTCTCACATTCATTGGAAATCCTGTAATGAAATCCATGGAATTAACTTCCCATTTCCATTCTAGGACTCGTAAAGGCTGCAACAATACTATTGGATGTTGATGTTATAGTTTTAGCTCTGGAGGCACTCCGCATGTTTTTGTCTTGTATGAGGAAGTGACCATGCACTAGCTAGGCTGCTTTACTTTGTAATGTTGTTTTATAAAGTATAAAGTGACTCTTATGTAAATGGGAATTTTTATAAAGTATTCCCTTGTTTTAATTTTATAAAGTGACTTTATGATAAAGTGCACTTAGTTCATAAAGTAAATGTGACTTTATTAAAAATTAAATGTAACCACTTTTGGGGGGAAAGTTTCTCAACCCTTGATCTTGAAAAGGCAAGATTTAATCTTGGCCTTTGGATTTAGGGATTGGGAAGGTGAAAAGTCACTCTCAAGTTATAAGAGAGAGCCTAGGGTAGTGTGCAAGACAACTTGAAGGAAAGCATTTCCAAGAGTGAGCATTTGGCTGAATTATTTGCAGAGAGAGAGGGAGCTGCAATTTTTCTCAAGTGGGCACGAATCCCAAGGAGAAAAAAAAATTCTCAAGAGGGCATGAATCCCAAGGAGCTGGGAATTTTTCAAGGCATTTACTTTCAGCTGAGTTGTATTGTTCTATACAGTCCGTACGGTACAGCAGTGGCACATTTTTTGAGGAAAAATTTTTGGGCACGATTTTTGAGGAGAAGCGAAAAACAATTTTCAAGCTCAGAAGTCCGTACAGTCCATACATTTTGCTGGTGGCATGGAAATTGAGGTGGGCATAGAAATCGAGGTGGGCACGGAATTCAAGGTGGGCACAAAAATCAAGAAATCTGGTATAGTCATTAATGTTGAAATAAATGTTGCTGTAAATAATTTTTCTGCCTAATAAATGCTGCAATAAAATTCTCTTGGACTGGTTTTCCCCGGAGTGGGGTTTTTCCAGGGTCACATTGACCAAAAATCTATTGTTTTATGAGTTTATCAGTCTGTTGCTTTTAGGTGTATTTTCGCTGCTACAAATAGACTTAGTTTTTTCAGTGTTTCAGCTTCAAGGTTGTTGGGTTTTGTGCATGTAAAGTATTTTTTATTTAATGACAGTAAAGTCTGAAATCTGGGTTTAACTAAGTGTTTGACAAAAGTATGATTTTTTGTCAATATTTCTACATGGTATCAAGGTTGAGGCTCTGAGTTTACAGCTAATTGTGGGGATAGCAATAGTGTTGAGTTATTGGCCAAAGGTTATTGCTGTGTTTTTTAACAACTTGTGTGTTGGAAAAACCTTATTTGGATGTGACTTGCAGGTAGTGGGGAAGAGTGAAGATATTGTTCTTTTGTTAGTATATTTTTTTCTTTGATAGCAGAGATGGCTACATGCATTAGATATGAGGATTGGTTGGATGGTATGTCCAACTACTTGCAGTGGAAAGTCAGGATGACTGATGTTCTCAAAGAAAACCGACTATGGACCATAGTTAGCACCATGGTAACTCCTCATGCATCTGATCCTATTGCTTTGGATATTCATGAGGTAAAAGAGGACAAAGCCCAAAGATTAATTTTGGATGGTATTAGGGACCACCTTATTCCACACGTACCTAAAAAGAAGACTACTTATGAAATGTGGAATACATTAAAAGGCTTGTATGAGGCTAAAAAAGAGAATCAGATAATGGCTGTCAAGGAAAAATTGCAAGGAACTAAGATGGCCAAGGGTGAGGGTGTAGTATATTTTCTTACCTGGGTGGCCCAAGTGAAAGATGAGCTTGCTACAGTTGGAGAAGTCATCTCTGATTCTGAGTTAGTGTGGATAGCCTTGAAAGGCTTCACAAAGGAATGGGAAGTCTTTGTGAAGTGTGTGGTTGCTTGAGAAAACCTTCCAAATTGGAGCAAATTATGGGATGATTTCACTCAAGAGGAGATTCGAGAAGGATCTCAAGACAATGGACAGAAGGAGGGTTCTAGTGAAGAGAATGTTGGTCTTTCTGCTAAGAGCAAGAAGAATTCCAAGAAGGACTTAAGCAAAGTTTGATGTTTTTCTTGCAACCAGTATGGACACTATGCTTCTCAGTGTCCTAAGAAGAAGAAGAAGAAGAAGGAAGAAGATATAGTTGTTGCAGCTACAATAGAGGAAGCAGACTTTGTGAGAAGATTCGAGAAGGAATTCTCATTGTTCTCCATTATTTCTAGTGCCGACAGTAATGGAGTATTTAATAATGGTACTTGGTATATTGATAGTGGAGCCTCACGTCATATGACTGGAATATGGCATATATTATGTATCATTGTTGAGACTGGTCCTGATCGGTTCGTTCAATCAGAAGGGGGAGATGCACGTGTTGTATGAGGAGTTGGAAAAGTCATATTCCAACTTAGTCATGGAGGATACCTTGATCAGGATTGGGTCCTCTTTGTTCCAAGGATGAGGGTAAACTTGCTCTCAGTCTCAGCCCTAGAAGATGCAGGATATTCAACATTGCTCCGGAAGGGACATGTGTACATTTTTCTAGATAGAGATGATCTAGGACATGTTTATATATTCTCAGAGAGAGCGGGACTGATTGATCCACAGTTGATTGGTGATCGGTTCGGTGAGCTGTACAAGTTTAGTGCACAACCCACGGTTGATGATTCGAACGAGGAGTAGGAGGATCCTGAGACTGCAGTGGCACCAAGGGTACAGTCTCAAGTTTCGATGGAAGAGAGGGAGTCTCTTTTGAGTACTGGTAGGAGGCTCAGCCAGCATGAGCGAACCAATGCTCAAGAGTGGGGATTTGATTCTCTTAGGAGCTCAGGGTTCAGGGTGGCTGCCAGAAGATTGTCTTCAAATTTGAGATCAGTTCAGGTTGTAGCATTGGTTCCAGGTTCAAAGGGAGCTCCTACAGCAAATAGCGTGATGGATTTGAGGACAAGACCTGTTGATGATGGCAGTGAGTACATCCCTCACTAAGAGGGAGTGTTAGAGTTTTATCTATGGAGGCACTCTGCATGTTTTTCTCTTGTATGTGGAAGTTACCATGCACTAGCTAGGATACTTTACTTTGTAATGTTGTTTTATAAAGTATAAAGTGACTCTTATGTAAATGGGACTTTTTATAAAGTATTCCCTTGTTTTAATTTTATAAAGTGACTTTATGATAAAGTGCACTTAGTTCATAAAATAAATGTGACTTTATTAAAAATTAAATATAACCACTTTTGGGGGGGAAGTTGCTCAACCCTTGATCTTGAAAAGGCAAGATTTAATCTTAGCCTTTGGAATGAGGGATTGGGAAGGTGAAAAGTCACTCTCAAGTTATAAGAGAGATCCTAGGGTAGTGTGCAAGACAAGTTGAAGGAAAGCATTTCCAAGAGTGAGCATTTGGCTGAGTTATTTGCAGAGAGAGAGGGAGCTGTAATTTTTCTCAAGTGGGCACGAATCCCAAGGATCTGGGAAGTTTTCAAGGAATTTACTTTCAGCTAAGTTGTACTGTTTCGTACAGTCCATACAATACAGCAGTGGCACATTTTTTGCGGAAAAAATTATTGGCATGATTTTCAAGGAGAAGCAAAAAAAATTCAAGCTCAAAAATCCATACAATCCATACTATTCCATACAGTCCGTACATTTTGTTGTTGGCACGAAAATCGAGGTGGGCACAAAAATCGAGGTGGGCATAGAATTCAAGGTGGGAACAAAAATCGAGAAATCTAGTACAGTCATTAACGCTGAAATAAATGTTGCTGTAAATTATTTTTCTACCTGATAAATGCTGCAATAAAATTCTCTTGGACTGGTTTTCCTCGAGGTGGGGTTTTTCCAGGGTCACATTGACCAAAAATCTACAGTTTTATGAGTTTATCAGTCTGTTGTTTTTATGTGTATTTCTGCTGCTACAGACTTAGTTTTTTCAGTGTTTCAGCTTCAAGGTTGTTGGGTTTTATGCATGTGAAGTATTTTTTACTTAATGACAGTAAAGTCTGAAATCTAGGTTTAACTAAGTGTTTGACAAAAGTCTGAATTTTTGTCAATATTTCTACAGTTAATGCTCAACCTTCACCTGCTGACATTTCATGAACTTAGAAATATATTTAGCAATGTCATTTTTCATTCCTGGCCAAAAATACTGGTTTTTGGCTGTAGCAATTGTCTTTTGATATCCTGGATGACCAGAATATGGAGCTTGATGGATTTCATCCATAACAATTCTCCTCTAGTTTGCTACATTTGGAATATAAATTTTATTTTTAAAAGTAAGAAGTTCATCTTCTTCCAATTTATATCCCTCATACTTCTTTTCAGGATTTTGTTGCTTTGAACTTGTCCTTTATCTGCACATACATTTCATCTTCAGTGGTATGGTTAATAATCAGTTGTCTCAAATCTAATTGGTAACTACTAAGAGATGCCACATGCATTTCATGCACTTTCCTACTATGTGCATCAACCACCTTATTTTCTTTTCCTTTTATGTGTTTGATTTCAAAATCAAACTCACACAGAAACTCTAGCCATCTAGCTTTCCTAGCATTTAAAGTTAGCTGATCAAACAAGTATTTCAGACCACAGTGGTTTGTTCTTAGCTCAAATTTTACGCCCATTAAGTAATGTCTCCACATCTTGATGGATGCAAGTTCTAGAAATGAGTAGCATAGTTCTTCTCATGCTCCTTTAGCTTTTTGGACTCATAGCATACCACATGGTTGTCTTGCATAAGAACTCCTCCAAGTCCTTGATTACATGCATCAGTACACACCACAAAGTTTTTTTTTGGGTCTACAATTTTTTGAATTGGTGCACTTGTAAGAATATTGTTCAATTGCTGGAAGCATTCTTCACATCTTGGTGTCCATTCAAACTTTAACCCCTTCTTTTGCAAAGAAGTGATTGGATGGCAAACCTTGGAGAATCCCTCAATGAACCTCCTATAGTATCCTGCAAGTCCCATAAAAGACCTCACAACTGTCACATTTCTTGGAGTTGGCCAATTCATGATGGCCTCAATCTTTTTAGGGTCCACAGATATTCCAGCATCTAAAATAATGTGACCCAAATAATGAGTTTTATCTTTATATAAGTCACATTTTTTCAACTTTTCATACATCTTATGCTCCCTTAGCAATTGCAATGTCAGTCTCAAATTTTCTTCATGCTCTTCTTCATTCTTAGAATAAACAAGAATGTCATCAAGGAAGACAAGAACAAACTTGTCCACATACCTGCTGAGAACACTATTCATGAGACACATAAATGTAGTTGGTGCATTTGTGAGACCAAATGGTACCACTACAAACTCATAGTGTCCATACCTTGTTCTGAAGTTTGTCTTATGAATATCTTTGTTGGCTGCTTTGGGCAGACCCGGGTTTACTATAATCAACCAACAACACCCCTAGCTCACTGGCCCTTTCGACGACAGACCGCAAAGCGGCCTGAAGTCTCACCCGAAGTGATTCTAATGGGTTGGCCAAGTACTCAAGTATCTTGGACCAGGTTCTGTGGAAATCCTACTTGCGGCTCGCAGATCCCCTAGCTGCAAGGTCTCTTCCTCTACTCGTCGCGCGATCTCTTCGTCTCACAGCTCTTCTAGCCGCGAGATATTCCTTTCTACCGTTGTGCGGTCCTTTTCTACGTCGCACACTTTCCCTATCTTACGATATCTCCAACCTTACCGCATCGTCGAACAACATGCGACACGCAGCTCCTGCCCAACTCTAAGTCCTCAACTTGCGGTATCGTGCATCGCAGCTCCTCTGCCGGTGCGGTATCATCTCTCTGTGATATCCTACCTCCGCGGTTTAGCACACTTAGCGTTGCTCATGTCGACGTGCAAGACTTAACATACAAGGCTATTCAATACTGTAACTAGTGACTGTTTCACATAAAGCATAAATGAACCACATACAACATGCCAAAGACTTCGACTTATGTTTATCATTCTATATTACTGTGAACTGATTGACACATTCATTCATTAAACTGTAACCAAAATTCATAAAATCACTGTGAAATGCATAAGTAAACATAGCAAATACTCCAATCACATAACACTTGATTTTAATGTGGTTCACCTCTAGGATGGAAGTTACGTCCACAGAACTGTGTTTTTCTTATAGCTCAGGGGAAGGTAAAACACAGTTCTGCTGCACCGCATATGCAGCTCAAGATCTTCTCTCTTAGATCTCTTTTCTCCTCTATATTGCTCTCCTACAAAATACTCTTCCCTCTCTGTCGATCCCTGCGGATCGTTACATGTATGCTCTATAAGCCAGCTACTGGTCACAGTAAGATTGCTACTGCTAATAACAAAACTAGAGCTTGACTTTTACAACTGTCTAACAATCTACAAACAACTAACAACTGGAAAAACCCGCTAATGTTCAACCCTTTACAATACAAAATGTATCCCTTCATAGGCAACCCGAAGGTCTTGCCATTACAACACTGTGGGCCTGTCCCAACAGTAACCCGAACCCTAACTAGTGACAGACGGCCATATCTGTACTTGAGGTAGCCGCTTTTCGTCACACCACAGCTCTCTGTAGTCTTCCATGCTTCCCGACACTGATCATGGGTACTATGCACCGCTTTGCTTTTCCGTCCTTCATCTTCAATGCTTCAGCCTCATTGCTCCTTCTCCTTTATGAGGTTCGCTGAGCCCTCCTGTATTCTGCCGCTGCCTTCAATGCAGTGGGTGAACTCTCTCTTCTCGGTCGCTCAGGTACAGTTGCCTTTCTTGACTTTTCTATCTTAAAAGTCATGGTTTCCGGCTCTGCTCTGCAGCTAGAAATGTGCTACGGCGTCATAGCTCTGTCTTATCTTCTTTCTGCCAAAACTTATCTCTCCACTAAACTAGCAGCTTCTTCTATAGATGCAGGACCCTGCTCCAATAGTCCCCTAACACTTACTTGTGGCTCGTCCTCAAGCCACTTCCAGCGGGCTTCTCCTGCTGCAGCTTTTCCTTGGCTTCCTGCAAAGTCCTCTGCAACCTGTCTCGAAGTCCTGTGACTTCCTTCTGCATCACCTCGACACACTCTTTGTAGTTTCTATAACTTGGTTCACTGGGCTCTCTTACCCTTCTCGCCCGTAGTCATGGTCTCGCTCTCGTCGCTCCTGAAACCTTTTAAGAACCTTCTAGTGTTTGAAAGGTCTTCCACAGATATCCT
This sequence comes from Pseudotsuga menziesii, assembly GCA_001517045.1. Lineage (NCBI taxonomy): Eukaryota > Viridiplantae > Streptophyta > Pinopsida > Pinales > Pinaceae > Pseudotsuga > Pseudotsuga menziesii. The sequence continues at coordinate 356,516 of LPNX010279938.1, forward strand.
TTCCTCTTTATCTGGGTTAGAACTTTTATCACAAGGAAAATCTGTATCTTCCACCCTTCTCAAACATTTCATTCAGTCTGGAGCCTTTGATATGAAAGAGATACAAACCATGAATTCCGTTCTGAGAACAAGCCTTTGTCTGCGTTCTGGAATTCTCCCTTCTGCTGGGTTTGTTGTCCTCTTCCGCTTTTCTTCTCTTCGAGGTGCTCCAGGTACTCATGTTGCCTCTGATCGTCAGATTTTTGTTTCGTTTCCTTCGCCATCTCTTGTGCTTCTCTTAGCTGATTAGATAGGTCGATGACCTTCTCCCGTTGCTTTATTTTTCTCATTTTTACTTTCTGCCTAGCGGGAGATTTCTTCTCATCATTCTTCTGCTCTGCTTTCTTATCTTCAGTGATCGGCTCGGCGTTCTTCTTCTCGTTAGTAGAGACTTTGGTGACAACTTCTACTTCTGGCGCTTGATTCTTCATCCCTAGCGGCTGTCTGACTTGTGTTGTACTTAATTTCACAACCCTAGGCGGCGTCATCATGGCGGACCTACGGCCACCAGGGTCGAAGCGTCTCAGCATGTCTTCTAGAGGTTCGTCCTCAGACAGAACCCTCTCAGTGTAAAACGGCGGACGGGCAATGGCTGCAACTTCTGAAAATCATAGCACTCTATAACCAACTGAGCTCTAGACAAAGAACTCTTAACAACTTACTCTATAGCTCTCAGTTTTTCTGCAAACGTAACCATCCCAATTAAATACTTTCTGCTTTTATACCCAATACGATAATCCCGGACGCAACGGTCATCTAGAATAAACCCGTCGATCGTCATCAATGCCTGGACAAGACCACACCCGTCATCCGATCCTTAATAAATGAGGAAATCCGATCAAATTTTCCTCGAAGCATGTGTGTACAGGCGCCGGTCTCATCGGATATTTTCTAAATCTAGAAAAGTTTATTATACTGCTGCCAAATCTACGATAAGATATACTGGTCATTTCCTCATTAACTACCTGTCAGATGGTGACTTGGCTAGATCTTTGTCGGTTGCAAACTGAGTACGTGGAACGGGGAACATCGCACTGCCGCGATGCGACTCCGCATCACCTGCGTAAATTTTTTTTTTTTTTTATGAACCGACCTTATGCGATTCTTCATACTTAGAATAATACCTGCCGGTGTAGACTAGTTCCTGGTGCGATGCCTCCTTTCAACTACACTGGACATCTGCACCACCATAAACTGGCTAAGCTAGGGCTGAGAGGTGGGGTGGCTATCACTATAGAGCTTAAGCCTACTACCATTAATCCATGTGGGAAGAAGCTCCCCATTCAGTTGGCTGAGCTGAACGGCACCTCCCTCTGTGACTTGCTGTATCTGATATGGCCCCAGCCAATGCGTCTTGAAATTTCCTGGAAACTTAATGAATTTGCTGTCATAGAGGAGCACTAGGTCTCCGATCTGGAAAGTCTTATTCTTAATGTGTCTGTCATGCCAAGCTTTTTCTCATGCCTTCTGCACTTTCTGATGGAATCCAGTGATGAATCTGTCTTCTTCTAAGACAAGCAGCTGTGCTAGCCTTTCCTCCATTGTGTCTGTATCAGTCATCCCGGTAATCCGAGTGATTCTTAAACTGGGAAGAATATACTCCATAGGAATAACAGCCTCCTGTCCATACACCAAGCTGAAAGGTGTGTGTCCCGTAAGTTTCTTGCATGTGGTCCTGTACGCCCATAATACAGCGTTAACTCTGAGGTCCCAATCATTCCTTTGGCTATTGAAGATCTTAGTAAGAGCATTTTCTAAAATATTATTAAAGGCCTCCACCGTACCATTAGCCTGGGGGTGGTAGGGAGTGCTCTTATGGTGCTGAATCTGGAATTCTTCTGTCAATGCCTCAATAGTGCTGTTCAAGAAATGTGTGCCTTGATCACTCATCAAAATTACTGGGCATCCAAATCTACTGATGATGTTTTCAAAAAGGAACTGTGCGGCTGTAGCAGCATCACAATTTCTTACCGCTTTGGCCTCTGCCCATCTGGTGAGGTACTCTGTTCCAGTGATAATATATCTCGCACCAGTGCACTTTCTTGGTGGGTTGATAGGACCCACAAAATCTATAGCCCATTTGTCGAATGCACGCAGCATGACCTGCGGTCGCAGCAGCATTTCATCGCATCAAGAGGGTTTTCCTACCCTTTGGCAGATATCGCAGCATCTGCAAAAGTCCTTGGTGCCTTTATGCAACGTAGGTCACCATAATCCTGCCTCCAGGATTTTCTGCACAGTCGGATTTCCTGCAAAATGACCTCCTGTGGTTCCTGAGTGTGCCTCTCTGATAATAGCATCTTTTTCATGTGGCATCACACATCTGTGCAGAACTTCATCTGGACCTAACTTGTATAGGTGTCCTGCGATGAGGGTGAAGTCTGCTGCTTTAACAACCAACTACTTCTTTTGCTGCTTAGTAAACTCATCAGGTGCTACTCCTGTAGTGAGAAATTGAATAATATCGGCATAGTACTCATCTGTGATCTGGACAGAAAACAACGGCGCATCTGGCAGATTGTTGTATAGGTTACTTGGCTCTTCTCCTGAGTCTATCCGCGACAGATGATCAGGTCCGGAATTCAGTCTGCCTAGTTTCATGATGATTTCAAAATCATACTCCTGAAAGAGGAGTAACCATCTGCAGATTCTCCCCCCTAACACTGGCTTATTGACCAAATACTTTAACGCAGAATGGTTAGTGAACATCTTAAACGAGGCACCCAATAGGTAGTGCCTGAACTTATGGAGCGCGTACACCATAGCTAGGCCTTCTATTTCTATTGTGGTGTAGTTCTTTTCTGCTGTTGAGAGATTTCTACTGGAGTATGTGATAGGATGGTCAATGTCCCCTTCTCCTGGTTGTGTTAAAACAACCCCTAATGCAATGCCAGATGCATCCACATGTACATGAAATGGCTTAGTCCAGTCTGAAAATACTAAGATGGGTGATGTAACCATATTCTCTTTAAGTGTGTCTAGACTCTGCTGACATTCCTCATTCCATAGGAATTTTACATCTTTCTTTAGCAATTTCTCCATTGGTGTTGTAATCTTTGCGTAGCCCTTGATGAACTTTCTGTAGTACCCGTTATGACCAAGTACTATCCTCAGTTGCTTGACTGAGTTGGGTGCTGGAAGATTTACAATGATGGTGATCTTCACGGGATCTACCATCAAGCCTTGTCTGCAAACAATGTGACCCAACAAAATACCAAATGATGCACAAAATATGCATTTCTTCAAGTTTAGAGAAATCTGGTACTGCCTACATTTCTCTAACATCAGTCTTAAGTCTCCTATATGCTTGTCGATTAGGCCAAATACAATCCAATCATCAAAATATACTTCTAAGAATTGATGAATGTATTCTTTAAATACAGCAACTACTACTCTAGAAAATATAGCTGGTGCATTCTTAAGACCAAAGGGCATTACCGTATACTGGAGCGAGCCCCATTCTATTGCAAAGGTGGTCCTGGATCGATCTTCTGGATGTATTCTGATCTGATGGTAGCCTGAGAAGCCATCAGTGAAGGAGTAGACCTCCTGTCCTCCCACGTTGTCTATACCTCATCAGTGAACGATGTCGAAAATGGATCGTGAAGCGATGCATCATTGAGCTTGTGCAGATCGACATAGATCCTGATGTCCCCTTTTGCTTTCTTCTCTTGCACGACCATGGGGATAGCCCATTCGCTTTCTTCTACCGGCTCAATGATTCCTGTTGCTAGCATCTTATCAATTTCATCCTTTACTTTTTATTTGTAGCGCGGATTCAATCTATATGGGCGCTGCTTGACTGGTCTAGCATCCTTCTTCAATGGTATCCTCATAACTCCCAGGTCTCCAACTATTCCCTTCATCTCTGTGAACTTGGTGGGAAATAGGTCCTGATAGTCATGTAACAAATCTGCAATCTGTCTGACTGTTTCATCGTTCCAATAGTCTCCAATAGAGGCAAACTTAGGTTCTGCGTCTGTGCCAATATTGATCTTTTTAATCTTGATGGGCTCAGTGATTGCTGGAATCTCTAACTGTGGTCCCCCAACATCGCGAGTCCCTTCTGACTCCAGAATGTTGGTGTTGCGAGGATCCTCATCCTGATTCTTATCTTCATTGTCTGGCTTTGCTGCGAAATTATAGCACTCTAGCGCGGCTTGCAATTGGATGGCCCACTCAGGTTGAGCCTGCACTAAGATGGTACAGTCCTCAAATATCTTGATCTTGATTATGTCTAGGGCCTGAGCAACACTTGGATGTTCTGATTCAAATGTGAATGTGAGTAGGAAACTATCTGTCATAAGTGACCAGGTGGTCGTCCCCTTGTACAACTCGGTCTCTGTGTACCAGTTCCTTGGAACTGTGTCCAATGCGTGAATGAATCTGTGAACCCATTCATCCTCGGGAATGTCTGACTAGTTCTTTTCACATGTCTGAATGTGTGCCCTGGGATCAGTTTCTCCTGTGTACTTCTGCTGGACGTACTCTCTGTCGACAGAAAATCTGATCGCCATCAATCTTTTAATATCATCCCATGATGTGATATTCTCTTTATGCGCATACCACCATCTTGCAGGTGTGGCTCATACTTCAAGGTCCATAGCTGCGATCCTCTGCTCGTAAGGAATCTATTGCTCAAATTGCTCAAGGAAGTCCTAGATATCTGTCAGACCATGATATGGTGGAATCTCAGTGATCTCCACGCCAATCCATCGCAATGACTTACTCATAAACGCACATCTACACGCTGAGACTTCGTAAAGTCTGTTCTGCCAGTTCTCTAGACCAACATCGAAATCCAATGTGCATGAGCTGTCGCATCGCCAACTAATGTTCCCTTCTGCAGTTGGATTGATGTAGTCATTCTGGTTCGCAGTCATCTGGTAGAGACTATCCATGTTTTGTGACTCCTCCTCTTCTCGGATAGGTTCAATGTATCTAGGACCCTGGTGAGGATAAAGCGGGGCGATGACCCGGATCTGCGCATCCTCAAAGGTCATTTGTCTTCTCTTTAGGTCGATGACAGCCTTGCTACCAATCGCCCAATCAATACTTAATATTGCTGGATACGGTCGACTATAGCCAATGATTTCTATAACCTTGAAGTCTGTAAAACTGCGAACTCTGTCAATGTCAACTGGAACCTGTGGCAGTCGACCCAATGGTGATACTCGCTGCTGGTTAGCTAATCTCAGGTGGATAGGCAATTTGACTAACTGAGGGCTACCCATCTGTTGCCATGTCTTCTTATTCAAAACATTCACCTCTGATCCTAGATCTAAGACGACCTCATCCATTTCAAACTCTCCAATCTATGCTGTGAGCTTCATCTCTCTTCCGGTCCTTGTATGGCCTGTAATATTATGAACAGCGCGGTGTGCATTGCCCGAGAGAGAAGGTTGATGACACTGATCTATGATGCACTGTAGCTCATCGATATTTTTTTGTTTCTCATGAGTTTCAAGCAACTGCGCAGGAAGGATTGTACACTTCCTGTCGATTCATCCTCATCGCATCTTCCCGATGTGGTAGCCTACGGTATCTGTTCAGGGCTATCGCCACAAGGTGCTTGCTGTGGTACGCCCCTAGACGACGGTACCTGCGATCCTGATTGCATAGGTTCCTCAAAGGAAGCCTTGGATTCGTGAAATGTCTCTTTATTCTTCTGCAGGTCGAGTGGTATTACTTTACTAGGAGCTCTGCGCACCCACTCCTGCCCTATGTTCTTTTCGGTCTCCTACGATGTCCTACTAGTAGAAACACCGCTACAAGTCATAATATTGACTCTTGGTTCCCGCTATGCCTGCTTAGCAGCAATAACCTGGATGTTCTGGTGTATTGCTGGCTTAGGGTCTTTGATCTTAGCTATCAAGGTAGGACACTCCTCTATGGTATGATCATAAGATTTGCAGTAGTTACAAGTGGTAGTGGGGCTCTGACAGTCCCTAGCATATTGTCCTACAACTCCACAGTTATAACAAGTGATTGGTCCGCAACCATGGCCAAAACCTTCTCCTCTGCCGAAGCCTTCTCCTCGTGCAAAGCCTCCTCCATGGCCTCGTCCTATAAATCCTCCTCCACGGCCACCGTAAGCCAGATCAGGTTGTGGTCCTACTGCTGGACCCTGTGTTTCTGACTGGACTCTGTATACGTCATGTTTTCTATCTAACATGAGATCATAGGCTCGGCAATCTTGTTCATCATGTCTGACAGACTTGCAGAAGACACAGTATAGGTTCTTAGGTGTCTGTACATACTTCTGAAGCAAAAGGCATTGCTGAGGCTGATGTCCTTGTGTCTTGCATATTTCACACCATGGCCCTTGCGTTCGTGGTAAGGGGTTAGGAGCCCCTGACGCTAAATATTCTGCAAAAACTGGACAGTTGTCTTTGGTATGACCCTGTGCTTTACATCGTAAGCACCATATGTCTTGCATAACCTCTTTCCCTTTCTTAAGTTCATGTATCTGTAACGTGAGGTTGGCCAACTGGTTCTGTAGAGTTGTCATGCCTGTGCTGGTTTCAGCTAAAGGTGAAGCTTCTAGCTTCATCGCCATATCCAATGCGTCATCCTGTGTCTGGAGTTTCTGCTGCATTAGTGACAATCTGATGTGAGGGAGCAGCGCTGCAATAAACCATTCCTTATGCTGCTTCGGCGCAAACTCAAATCTTACTTGGTCTATAAGAGCTTTGAATTTCTGGTCAAAGTCCCATACTGACTCTGATGGTAGCTGCTTAATATCCTTGAGCTCTGTTATGCACTGAGACTCAAACTTAGGTTTCTTGAACTCTTTAATCATGGCGTTCTTGACCTGGGCAAGTGTCTTGGGTACTGTGGTATACTTTATGTACCATGTTAAAGCTCGATCTCTAAGTGTGGTGACCAACTGTACAAGTTTAAGGTTATCGTCATTGATTGTTTTAATGGTCCACATGGCTTCACATAGAAACCAATGCTGTTCCGGATCCTCTGCTCCTGTACCCTTAAAGGTAGGTAGCTTCATATCATCTCCCATTCTATTTCTCTGCGGTGGGTTCTGATTGACTGGATTACTACCACTCGGTGGTGTAAGTGAAGGTGATGTAGCGGTAGTAGGTACTATCTGTGAGCTACTGGATGGAGTACCTACAGGATTACTCTGAGTCCCGGTCTGTTTCTGTGGGGTATAGGGATGGTAAGGGATACCCCCCTCTAGTTCTTCTGCGGTACTAGGACTCAGTTGCCTAATATTGTCCGAACTGTCTCCAAATACAGGAGAGCCGAAAGCTACTTTATATTTCTTGCCACTACGTGTTCGTCCAATGTCATCAAAATCACTTTCAAACTCTTGTGACATTACTATCTTTACTTACTCGTCTAAAATCATGTCCATTACTCCTTTTTCATGTAGCAGCATCTTAATGGACAAGTTTAGAGATTTTAGGTACTTACCACGATATCCTTTGAATAAGTACCGCTCAGCCTCACTGAAGCTTTTTCTCTGGTCGACTGCAAATTCTGTAACAAAGCCTCCTAGCACACTCACAAGCCAGAAGTCCACTGCTCTCGTAATGGGATTGTTGAGGTTCTGCACAGTCTGAATTAGCTCCGGTGTCTAGAAAATGTTTCTCTTCTTTTTGAATATGTTCCTATCTGTCAACTTTGATAACCAGTCATAAAGCTCGTTTCCATAGGTTGCAAAAAAATATCGCATGTATATCTGAAGCGATATGCTTTTGTAACTAGTCCTCTGTGCTCAATTTAAGGCTCCGATTTTCTTTCTTGGAAAACTCCCTTAAGTTTGAATCCATCCACTGGTGAAACTCTTCCCTAGTAGGATGCCAATAGACCATTAGCGCTCAGTTGTTCAAAACCGGCAACAGAACCATTTGTGGGCTACTTTGGGCAGACCCGGGTTTACTATAATCAACCAACAACACCCCTAGCTCACTGGCCCTTTCGGCGACAGACCGCAAAGCGGCCTGAAGTCTCACCCGAAGTGATTCTAATGGGTTGGCCAAGGACTCAAGTGTCTTGGACCAAGTTCTGTGGCAATCCTACTTGCGGCTCGCAAATCCCCTAGCTGTGAGGTCTCTTCCTCTGCGTGTCGTGCGATCTTCTGCTCGCGTCGTGTGATCTCCTCGTCTCGCAGCTCTTCTAGCCACGAGATATTCCTTTCTACCATCGTGCAGTCCTCTTCTACGTCGCGCACTTTCCCTGTCTTGCGATATCTCCAACATTACCACGTCGTCGTGCAGCGTGCGACACGCAGCTCCTGCCCAACTCTAAGTCCTCAACCTGTGGTATCACGCACCGCAACTCCTCTGCTGGTGCGATTTCACCTCTCTGTGATATCCTACCTCCGCGGTTTAGCACACTTAGCGTTGCTCGTGTCGACGTGCAAGACTTAACATACAAGGCTATTCAATACTGCAACTAGTGACTGTTTCACATAAAGCATAAATGAACCACATACAACATGCCAAAGACTTCGACTTATGTTTATCCTTCTATATTACTATGAACTGATTAACACATTCATTCATTAAACTGTAACTAAAATCCATAAAATGACTGTGAAATGCATAAGTAAACATAGCAAATACTCCAATCACATAACACTTGATTTTAACGTGGTTCACCTCTAGGATGGAAGTTACGTCCACAAAACTGTGTTTTTCTTGTAGCTCAGGGGAAGGTAAAACACAGTTCTGTTGCACCGCATATGCAGCTCAATATCTTCTCTCTTAGATCTCTTTTCTCCTCTATATTTCTCTCCTACAATATACTCTTCCCTCTCTGTCGATCCCTGCGGATCGTTACATGTATGCTCTATAAGCCAGCTACTGGTCACAGTAAGATTGCTAACGCTAATAACAGAACCAGAGCTTGACTTTTACAACTGTCTAACAATCTACAAACAACTAAAAACTGGGCAAACCCGCTAATGTCCAACCCTTTACAATACAAAATGTATCCCTTTATAGCCAGCCCGAAGGTCTTGCCATTACAACACTGTGGGCCTGTCCCAACAGTAACCCAAACCCTAACTAGTGACAGTCGGCCATATATGTACTTGAGGTAGCCACTTTCCGTCACACCACAGCTCTCTGCAGTCTTCCATGCTTCCCGGCACTAATCATGGGTACTATGCACCGCTTCGCTTTTCTGTCCTTCATCTTCAATGCTTCAGCCTCGTTGCTCCTTCTCCTTTATGAGGGTCGTTGAGCCCTCCCATCTTCCGCCGCTGCCTTCAATTCAGTGGGTGAGCTCTCTCTTCTCGGTCGCTCAGGTACCGTTTCCTTTCTTGACTTTTCTATCTTAAAATTCATGGTTTCCGGCTCTGCTCTGCAGCTAGAAACGTGCTACGGTGTTGTAGCTCTGTCTTATCTTCTTTCCGCCAAAACTTATCTCTCCGCTAAACTAGCAACTTCTTCTGTAGCTGCGGGACCCTGCTCCAACAATCTTCATCCTTGATTCTTAACTGATGGTAATGAGACCTCAAGTCAATGTTGGAAAATACCTTTGCTCCTCTCATTTGATCAAAAAGGTCATCAATTTGAGGTAAAGGATATTTATTCTTCACAGTGACTTTGTTTAACTGTTTGTAATCAATACATAACCTGAGTGTACCATCTTTCTTTTTCATAAACAGAACTAGTGCTCCCCACGGGGACACACTTGGCCTGATATATTTCTTTTCCAACAACTCTTGTAGCTGCATTTTTAGCTCTAACAATTCTAGTGTGCTCATCCTGTAGGGCATCTTGGACACTAGTGTTTCTATAGGCACAAGGTTAATTGTAAAATCAATGTCTCTCTTTGGAGGAATCCCTAGGATTTCATCAAGAAAAACATCCCTGAATTCCTACAATACATGAAAATCCTCCAACCTAGGAGTTTCATTCTTTGTTGCCTCCAAAACATGAGCTGCATACAATCTGCAACCTTTCCTACAAAACTTCTTCAGCTGCATTGCTGAAATCTGCCTAACAGAAATCAATTTTGGAACGCCTCTTACAACCCTTAGGTTTCCTTCTTAATCTATGCATTCAAATGTCTTATTGTAACAGTCAAGATTAACTCTGTGTTTTTCTAACCAGTCCATTCCAATGAGAATATCATAAGAACCAAGTGGTAGAACATTTAAGTCTTCATAATTGAATAACCCATCCATGACTAATGGGAATTTCCCTACCACTTCACTAACTTTTCTCTTGTTTCCAGTGGCTAGTTGAACCAACCATGATTTTCTATGCTTTAATTTCTTAAAATCACAAATCTCAACAATTCTAGGAGTGATATAATTATGAGTAGATCCAGGTTCAATAAAAATAGAAACAGATTGCTTAGCAATATCACCTTCAACTTCAACCACAGTTGATTGGTGATCTTCCTGGTGGTCCTCTAGTACTGCATAAATTCTAGGGACGGTCCTTGCTACTTAACCCACCGTTTCTGCTTCTTGAATGTTGTGGGCTTGCTGTACATACCCATTCTCAAGAGGACAGTTCCTGCGCATGTGGTTTTCTCCGCATCTCCAGCGTTGAAGTGGTCCTTTGATATCTTTTGGATCTCTTGGCCTGTCCTCCATCACTCTGGTTGGCTTAGTCACAGCTTGTGATGGTTGCCTTTGCTGATTTAGAAAAGGAGAGGGTTTGAAACCTTTCTTCCTTTGGTCAAACTTCTAATTATTTTTGTCCTTCCATGCCTTATGGATACCAGGTTTGCTTTTGTTTTGATCATGGCAATACTTGGCCTTCCTTATAGCCTCTTCTAGAGCTCTAGGTTCATCAAACTCAATCCTGTCTTTGTATGACTGAGGTAGTCCTCTTAGAAAATGTTAAATTTTCACTTTATCATCTTTGATATATTTGACATACCTCAACAGTTCCAAGAATTTTTTTGCGTATTCTTCCATGGTCAGTTGTCCCAATTTCAGCTCATGCAATTCTTTAATCCTATCATCATAGTACCTGTCAGAGAGGTACTTCTGCTCGAAATACTTCTTGAACTAATTCCACAGAATATTTTCGTCATTGATCTTCTTCTCTTTCCTAAGGTGCTCCCACTATATAGATGCTCTTCCATTCAGATTGAAGATGGCTACCCTTGCCTTCATATTTCTCGAGTAGTCTTGGACTTGGAAATACTTTTTCATCCCAAGAAGCCGAGATTCAGCTTCTTGACCAGATTTTGCCTCACCATTAAAGGTAGGGGGTATCACCTTCTTGAATTCATCATGTGAGTTGTTTTGGTAATGCCTCTTCCTTTTATTTCTGTGAGATGAAGAGCTTGAACCCCCGATGGATCCTTCAAATTCAGATGATCCACTAGAATACCTTCTTCTTCTTCTAGCACCGCTCCTACTTCCTTCCGATTTTTTTCCCAATGCCCAGAGTTCATATTCCTTTGGATGTTTCTCAAAATATGTAGCATGGCTGCATTCAACTAATTCTACTCTTCCTGAGCTTTAATCATTCTTTCATTATATTCTCTACAACTTTGCAATCCCACCCTTAGGTTTCTCATGGTGGTTGTAATATCTGGCGGAGTCTCTTGATATCTTCTTCCATTGGATTCTATTTCAGAATTCCCAACTCAAATTCTCTCCCCCATAGAATCTACCTCGTACTCATAGGGATCTTGTGTATCATTCATGTTGCTGATTCTCATGGCTAATACAAAAATCAACTTTTCCAAATATGCACTATGACTCTACAAAATGCGTTAATAAACATCATTGTTAGCTGCATAAAAATCTTAGGATTTTAAAAATCACTTACTAACTGTTCACTTGGCCCATTTAGGCCCAATGTTGAAACCAATAGGTCGGAAAGCTATTCACTTGGCCCATCCAAGCCCAATGTTGTAACCAATAGCTCTGATACCACACTGCCGCATACCCGTCCCTCTACATGTGATGATACGTTGATCTAACACTCATCTTGATACCTTTGTACATGAACTCGATGCCCATACACTTGACTAATATGCATAATAATTTAAAACCTATTATTTATTTCTATTTCCACATAGTCATGGGTCATGTTCATCCTTTAACATTCACTCTTAGGCTTAAAAACCACTTTAACATTTGTTCGGCAGCTTACATATCCACTCTGCAACCAGCAAATTCATTTCCGCATTGAAACTGACTTTTCTGACTTCCATCTTCTATCCTTCCGCCTTCCACAATGTGGCTTGCAACAGTCAAAACTATGCAAAACACCATTGTGATTTCACACCTTTCTGCATTCCACCTTCCACCCTCCACTGTGAACTTCATGAATTGAAAACTTGAAAATATGACAGGATCACTTGACCACATTTTTCCTTCCGCATTCTGACCTCCACCTTCCACTGCAGACTTCGGGAATTGGAAAACTTGAAACACGATGAAATCGTTTAACCAAATTCCACCTTTTTTCTTTCCATTGCGACCTTCAGGAATCGGAAACTTACAAGTACGACGGATTCGTTTGGCCACATTCTTCCATTTGCATTTCGTGTCTCTCCTGCAGACTTCTGGAATTGAAAACTTACAAATACAACATATTTGTTTGCCCACATTTTTCCTTCCGCATTCTTCCATCCACCCTTCTGCTGCGGACTTCAGGAAACAGAAACTTACAAATACGATGGAGTCGTTTGGCCACATTCTTCCTTTTGCTGCAGACTTCAGGAATCAGAAACTTACAAATACGACAGAGTTGTTTGGCCACATTCTTCCTTTTGCTGCAGACTTCAGGAATCAGAAACTTACAAATACAATGGATTCATTTGACCACATTTTTCCTTCCACATTTCTCCTTCTGCCTTTTGCTGCGGACTTTGGGAATCAAAACGATACCTTTATTTTTTCACCTTCCGCCTTTCCCCCTTCCATGGGTAGACTCCGGATTGCGAAAAACCATCTCTTGGCCTCGTTTCTCTTTCTTCTTTCTAATTTCTGCCTCCCACCTTCCACCTCCCATCATGGATTTTGAGATGCAAAAAACACATTTTTTTCCTTAGAATTTTTGACCTTTTTCCACTTCCGTGTTCTGTCTTTCACAGGAGGATCTCGGGGTGCAAAAAACCAACATTTTTCCCTGTTTCCACTTCTCTTTTATGTCTCTCACCTTCCACCTTCCACGGGAGGATTTCAAGGTGTGGAAACGCTTAAGTCAGACCCATTCTGACTCTGTAACCAACCTTTTATCCTCCATGATCATAAGCGAAATGCAGTGGAAAATACAAGGCATATACATATACAAATGCAGGACATTTAATCAATAGTAAAATCTACTTAAATCATCAATAATCATTCAACATAATCAGTACATTCATAAGAAAATACATTGCAGAAATAACACAACAAATAATACTTATCTTGAAGATGAAGTTGTCCCACAACTAGCTATGTCGCTACAACATTCCACCCAACCATAGGCCAGTTATGTTCATAAATCTCTTAACACAATTTCCACCCCTGAGTTGGGCATGATTTCCAAAAGGAAATAGGGAACATCAGGTTCACATATAGCCAGAACACATCACACACAGTCAATACAACCTATAGTTGGGTTTATCAGATAGTACAGCCAAGCCAATGCAAGATTGGGTTTATTAGGCTACAGGAAATCAAGCCAAAACATTGTTGGGTTTATCATGATACTCAGCCAAGCTAGCTAACAGTTGGGATTATCAAGCTACTCAGCCAAGCCAACTAAGAGTTGGGTTTATCAGACTGTAAACAGTCAAGGCAACATCCAAGCCAACTAACACATGGTTTTATCAGGCCACTCAGCCAAGCCATCTCACTTATGGGTTTATCAGGATTCTCAGCCAAGCCAGCTAACAGTTGGGTTTATCTGGTTGTCCAGCCAAGGGTCACACATGGCCAAAATGCACCACAAGACACAGCCAATCCAACACACCATTGGGTTTATCAAGCTACTCATCCAAGCCAATATACAATTGGGTTTATTAGGCTTCCCAGCCAATCCAATATCCAATTTGGTTTATCAAGTTTCTAGCCAAGCCAATAAACCTTTGGGTTTATCAGGATGCTAAGGCAATGGAAAGGAAGAATGGATAACCTAGTGGCTCATTCAAGAGTTAGGGACACCTCCACAAGATCTATATGGCCTAGCATCTACAATACCTACACACCCAACACAATGAAGTATCCCATTCTCTGTTCCATAGTCCCTTAGACTATACCTTCCCTTCTAGTGCTCTTTAGGATGTGCAGAGAAGATTCATTGGCCACTCTTATCTTTTTGTGAAGTTCCTCTCCTCACTATGTTTATCAATCCCATTCGATGTCTCTTCCACTCCTAAGTCTTGCATATAGTTCAGAACCAAACCAGGGCACACATAACAGCAACCACGGGGAGAATCAGCAACAACAAGGCTCCAATCACTCTGTAACACAGAGAAAACACTGCAGAACTAGATGCTACATGACTTAGGAGAGTGAACAATGCATAATGACTCCAAACGGGAGTGGGAATGACCAAAACAAGTAGGGCGATTCTGAAAATGACGGGATGGGAATGCATCCTCATGATTACTTGCTTCAGAAGTAAGGATGTAGCTTCCCTGAACTACGGGTTGAATATTTTCTCAGACTGCAGGCTGCAGGCTTGTTCAAACATGAAATCTGACTGCCATGCCTTGCTCTTCCCAAGGCATTAACTGCCTTAACCAACTTCTGGAAGAATTGAATGATTGAGTGTAGAGTAAAAAAGGGTAGATGAGAGATTAAGGTTTCTCCCAATGACATCTTCTCTCACCCTATTGGCTTAGGGGTTTGGACAATCCCCCTCCCTATTCCTTGTGAAATCATGCCCCCATCTCTTTCATTGCAATGCATAGATAGTTGTGGTATTTTATTAAATTGTGTGTTTACATTATATTCCAAAATATATTGTGCCTGACTAGCACTATAACCATCGGTATCGATCTTGACCATCAATACACAAAACACTAAATCAATGGTAGGGCCTTTTCCTTGAGCTCCTCTCCATGATTTAAGAACAATATGTACATCATGTACAATTTCAATACCGTGGGGTCAAAACCAGGGTGTTACAAATACATAAATAAATTAGATGCAAAGGGTCATGCTTACATCATGATCAGCTACTCTGATGAGTTAAAATCCTACAAATTATTTGATCATGTCAAACAACAGATCATCTTGAGCAGAAGTGTGATATTTGAGGAGAATATTCTAGGTAATAACTAGTTGAATTTCTCCTCTAATCTATTGAATAGTGATACACTTTTCATTCTTGGAGAATCTAGATCCATTGTACCCATGTATGGATTTCCAACCGAGACGATGAATTATGCTCTTTAATTTACTGATATTCAATCTATTGTGGTTGTTGAATTCGGTATCCCTATTTCCCCAACGCATTTGACTAATGATATACAACATGAGTCACTATTGACTTGCTTACCTTGGTGGGTTGTGAAGACGATTAAAACTACTAGATCGGAAAATGGATATGCTAGTATTGGAAGGAATAATCACTGTCAAAAACAATGGGGCAATGTTGGATGGATGGTGCATGTTCTTGACACTTATGATCCTGACACATATGTTGATGCCCATGGTGTGCCAAAATGCAAAAATTCTATAACAATTGAAATTGATTCCTTGAAGAAGAATCAGACATGGGAACTTGTTCCTCGACCACAAGGGAATAATGTTGTGAAGTTTTGATGGGTGTATAAGACAAAGTTTACCTATGATGATGTTTTTGAATGCCAAAAGGATCATTTGGTCGCCAAGGGCTTATCTCAACAAGAAGGCATCAAATAAATGGAAAAATTTTCCCATGTTTCAAATATGAACTTTGTTCGACTGATATTTTCCTTGTTGCTCGCTTTGGATGGGAACTTCATCAAATGGATGTTAAAAGTGATTTTCTTCATGGATATTTTAATAAATAAATATATATGAAGAAACCTATTGGATTTATAACAGATTCTTGTCATTTTTTTCTACTAAAGAAATCATTTTTTGGTTTGAAACAGGAACGTCTTGCTTGGTATGAGAAGATTGATCGCTTCTTTGTCAATCTTGGCTTCAAAAGTTGTGAATCTTATCACAGTATTTATGTATTACATGTTCATGATGATACTTAGATTATGGAATTGTATCTTAATGAGTTATTCATAACTGGAAATAATGTCAATCTTATTTTGGGTTTAAAGAAACAACTTGGAGATACCTTCGAAATGATTGACCTTGGTCTTTTGCATTTATTTCTTGGCATTCAAATTTTGCAAATGGATGATGGTATCTTTCTTTCTCAACCTAAATATTCCTTGGATATTTTGAAATGATTAAGTATGGACAATTGTAAGTCATGTGCTACACCTTATCAATCAGGAGTGAAATTTTCAAAAGGTTGTGACTCTCCATGAGTCGACACCACTCTTTATCTACAGTTGGTCGGTAGCCCAATTTACTTAAATTATAATCAACCGAATCTTTCCTTTGATGTTAGTGTGGTCTCTCATTTTATGCAGGATCCTTGAGAATGCCACTATAAAGTTGCAAAGAGAATCGTTCCCTGTATTAAGGGAACTTATCAATATGGTATTAGGTATTGTTGCAATACATAACCACTAGTTGGGTTCACCGATTCCGACTAGGGAGGTGACAGTGATGACCAAAATTCCACTTTTGGCTATGTGTTTCGATTGATTTATGGACTCTTGGTCTATTCATGTAATAAATATAAGGTAGTCTCTCTTTCGACTATAGAATATTAGTATCATGGCGCTTCCAATGCAAGTATAGAGGTAGTTTAGATTCATCGGCTTCTCAAAGAGATTAGGTTTCATGTTCAGGCCTCAATTGTTATTTACTATAATAATCATAATACTATTCAAGTTGTTGATAATCATGTTTCTCATAGTAAGATGAAACATGTTGAACTTCATGTTCATTATCAAAGACAGTTGGCACAATAAAATATTGCCTCACTTATTTATCGCAGGACATATGATCATATTGTTCATATATTTATGAAGCCTTTACCAGAAGTTAAGTTTGTGAAACTTTAGGTTGTGATTGATCTTTAGGCAGCTGCAATTTTGGGGGGTGTTTAGAGAAATTAATTTGACCTCCTAAATATCCGAAGTGTTGTTTTGATGGGGGGTGGTGGAACCTAAGGTCATGAAGGTTCATCACACCTCTAGATATTCTAGAGACAATCAATAATTAGATGACGAGCAACTAGCGAAGAAGTTGACTGGAGGCTAGACTAGGAAAGTTGGAGGAACAACTGAATAATTAGTTGAGAAAGTGAATGGATGGTCGATAATATCATGGTCAACATGACTACAAAAAATTACTACACTTTGGGATGTTGCAGATTTTGTAGAAATCGTTAGAACCAACGAACCTTATTTATGGACAATATCTTCCTCACTTCCAAGGAGTTTGTTATATCTGGCGACTATAAAAGGGAAACCCTATGGTTTGTTTTCATATGCTTTATATGTTAACATGATTCAATGTAAAGTATGCATTATGATGTTCTGATTGTAATTCATTTTGATTAAGTGTTATAACAGTGTCTTTAGACACCACCTTTATCCTTGGAATATTGTCCCCTTCTGCTATTTATTTTTTTCTATAGTTTAAGGTTTATAGGTTCCCCGACATCAAAGAGAAACTATTAAAATCCTAATTTTTCTCACATACCTTGTCATCAATATCATCACCATTACACATCATTATTATAAATGTTATCCCCATTTCCATCACTTACACCTCCATATGACCTCATATATGTAACAAAAAGTTGAATAAAAGTCAAAGTTTGACCCTAACTATCACAGGTTTTCCCTAAAATTATGTGACAACATGTCAAACTAAAATCCTCAAAAATTGTAATAGGGTTTGAAAACCATAATTCCGTTAATCTTAATCATTCTACACCTCCCAATAAAGTGTAGTATATAAAAGTGGACATACCCTAACCATTTTGGGAAAAAATAGTTGTTGATTTGGTATCCAAAACCTTACTTCCCCACTAAATCACCAATGTAAAGGGAATCATTCAAATTGGAGCTACATATCGGTATTGTCCACATTATTTCCTATAAATACAACCCTCAAGTTCATTATCCATATCCATACACACAGTCATGTTATGTTTTCATATTTCATACTAAAAGTGAGACAGGGAACCATTATCCTTTATTCGCTTTCACCATTTGAAATCAACCAACACAATCACTTGGTTGGAAACTTGTAAACAAAGGAGAAAAAAAACCCTTCCCTGGGTCAGTTATAAAAGTCCATATGCTTTTACATATAATACCAAGGGGTCATTACTTGACTTTATTCTTTGTGTACAAAATCATCCTTTACAGGTAATGGCCCTTATTTTTTTAGCTAGTTTTATCATTGGTTATGCATGCACGGTTAAGGAATTATGTTCATTTAGTTTAGTTTGAATTCATAGTTTATTACGTTACTTTAGATAGAGAAACCCTCAAGTAAGTACTTTTGTATGTGTGGCTAAGAAATCACCTACACCAGTAAGAATAGATTGTGTTTGTATTTGTTGTTGACATCAACCCACTATCCTCTTTGATAGTGATGCAGACCATTTGTGCTACTACAACTCCTTGGAAAAAATTTCTCCTTGGGTAGGATATATAGCCAACTCTTCATTCTCTTTCCTCTTCACTCTATACGCCCTTCTCTTCAAGTGTGTTATTTCTAGGTTGAAGCTTTAGATGAAGACTCCAACACGTTTTTCCTCAATGTCCTCTCAAATTGTAGTAGTGGAAAAAATTGTTGGAATTCGACGAGATGCTTAACATGATTGTCTTATCCATGTGTTTCTAAGTTCATTGTTTATTTGGGCAATTATTCTTGATATTTCTCCTCTAGAAGAAATCTAGATTGTAGCATGTGGCATGCTTCTTCTAGCAATATGCCACACAATGGCCCTTCTTCCAACAGAAAGAACATATCCATGAGTACCAATAGATAGAATCACTATGACCTTTTCTCCTATACAAATTAAAAACAAGGGATCCCTCACCTAATGCATACATATTGGTCTTCTTTTTCTTTCACTATCTAGTGGGCTAGCCACTTCTTCTAAGTGATGGTTCAAGCTAATTCTTTCCACTTTTATCATCTTTGTCCTTTTGCAATTTTCAACAATAATTATGGAGTGGGAATGTGCTTCCTCCTTCCTTCACAATTGTATTTTCCTCTTATTATTAGTCCAATTATACCTTGTATTTTTCCTTCTCGTAATTTATATTGGAGTTCCTGGAATTTCCCCCTGTGTTATAGAAACCTATCCCTTCATGCTTGACCATTTGTTCAACAACAATGGAGCTTAAGATGTGTTTCCTTTTATTTCCTATCCCTTGTCCATCATATCCCATATATCATAGTATCTTGGAACCAATGCCTATTGTATGCTTTTCAAAATCACCAATAGTTCTTGATAGAATTCAAAATAAGTTGGACTCACAATGCCTGCCTCGGTCAAAGTGTTGTATTTTGTAGTAGCAATGGAAAGAGCCTAATTTGATTCTTCATGTTTTTGGAAATTTGTTTGTAGATTTGATTGTGTTTCTTCCTCCTCAGACAACTCTTGCTTTAGCTAATTCTTAATTTGAGTGAGAATTTCCTCATGTCAACTATCCATCTGAATGACCGTCCATCCTAATTGCACTAATCGAACTATGTTCTTGTCCCAATATTCCATAAACACAATGAGTGAGGTCTTGTCATTCATGAAATTGGTTCAATGGAATCATTTTGGAAAAGGTCCCAAGTTTCTTTTCCAACTCTCCCATCCTTCGGTCATACATCTAGATGTTCTCGTTCAAGACCTTATTTTCTTCTTGAAGTTGAACATTGATGGCTTGTAATCATGAACCTTCTATCTATTTTATTTACCCATTCTAGGTATACAAATTTTTGGTAGTTTTGTCATGATAAAATATGCAATTTCACTTATACTACATACTATATGATCTATAAATGAGATTTATAACCCACTTACTTTACCAACATGGATACTATGCAGAAATAACTTGTTTTTTATGTTCCCAATCTTTATTTCTCTTTCTTATGTAGTTTTGAATGTAAACTACCCAACAACACAATTTAAGATTCAAAGTATGGCCTAGTCTCTAATGTAACCTACACACACCAACTAGTTAAAAGCAAAATAATAATCAAGCGAATGAAAACCAGGACTTTGCATATACTCTATCATTGAGAACTCTATATTTAGGATTGATTATGAGTCCTTTATCCTATGAGCACATTGAAATTAATCTTGTGATATTATTAGGGTTTGGTTCCTTTACTTTATTTGAAATTTATGGAAAGTTCAGACAAATCCAACTTCAATATTCAATAACACTTTTTCTCAAATAGTTCTTCTTTAAAAGCCCTAGATGTTATTGCCAATTCCACTCAATGAAGAGCATGCCTCATACCCTTATTTAATGTGCTCATACTAAATTCCAACTCAATCTTCCATATCATTTATCAACTTATAAGAAATGGCCATTGAGAAACTTTACCACATGTATGAAATGGTAAGCAATTATATGTTATTTGTAGTGACTTCATATGGCAAGATAGATTTCCATGACCTCAATGGATGAGAATATTTTATTTTATACACTTATTACCAATTAAGAATATATAAGAGACGGTAAATAAAACATTTTTTACTCCATACCATAGTGTATGCATGAGATGTAATTTAAGTAGAAATATATTAGCAGGATACAACATAAAGTGAATATAAAACAACCGACATAATGTCAAATGTTGAGGAAGATGCACTTAAAATTATTTGGTTCAAATTTAGTGGAATCGTTCACCATTCAATCCATTTCCAAAGAATTACTCAAGCTTAAAACAACTCACACATTTAGCAAACAATGCTCAACCCAAGGGAATATACCCAAGCATGTTGTAGCTCTCCAACAAACAAGAGAACGGCCCCAACACTTAGGATAACACCTTTCCATTGTGTATACAGTTTGTATGGCTATCGTGCAGCTCCAAGGAATGCTAAAATATCTTACACACCCTCTAGATGAAATAGAGTTGCATATGGGAGCTCTGAATACCTAATGGAGAGCTCTGAACCTTCGCGTCACCGTCTATCCTGCATGGGTGGTCTTGGATGCAAGGCCCAATGGATCCCCCTCTAGATCCTGATCCAGAGGACTTCAATGAGCGCTTTCAAAGGATTGTTGTTTCCATCGTCCCCTTGTTGGCCAGCGTTTCTTCCTCCTCATGTTTTGTTAAGAGATCTGAAGTCCCGAGTGTCAATCTTTCCTCTACGGCCTCAAAGAGGAAGGTCGTCACCTTATCAGAAAAAGGGTTGATAGGTTTATTCATAGGACTATGGCCCTCTCCTAGATCTATGGAAGTATGGCTCAATAAAAACTAGAGAGCACTCATCCAAGGGGAAGTGCAGCAAATATTATGCGACAAGGGGTACTTTGCCTTCATATTTGAAAAAAAGAGGATTGGGATATTATTTTCAAAAATGGGCCATATTTTATGGGGCTGAGAGGGATGTATCTTAACAAATGGGACCTCTCCTTTGACCCTAAAAAAGACATCCCTAAGGCAATGCCGGTATGGTGAAGCTACCCCATCTGCCACTTCATTACTAAAATGATGAAGACTTTCGCGCAATAGGAAACACCCTAGGGAAATACATAGACAAATCAGAGACAAAAGCCCCCATATTCTCATGCGCAAGGATTTGTGTCGAATTTGACCTGGAGAAAGGGCTTTCGAAAGCCATCAACCTGTTAATAGACGGGTGGAATCACATGCAGACCGTGGACTATGAGTAGATACCTTTCAAATGTAAATATTTCCATGAATATGGTCATTTTTCCAAGTCTTTCCCAAAAAATCCATAAAAATCCAACCCTTAGGAGAACCCTGAAGAAGGATGGAACGTAGAAAGTAAAAGAAAGGGAGAAAGAGCATCCCCGTCGCCATCTCAAACCACCTCGACAAAGAATGCATTCGGAAATAAGATTCAAGTGCTAGCTGATGAGCAAAAAGAAGAGAGGGAACTCGTGGTGGGGGAAGAGACAAACACCTTGCAAGAGGTTGAAGCACCAAATGTATCTCCTCAACACGATCTGGAAGAGCAGCTAGTTCTGAGCCCTCCGGCTTGAAATCATACAAAAGAAAGACCTGATTCCTCTACAAATAATGGAGGTACTTGCACCTAGTCTAAGACAAGGGCAACATCAGAAGAAGTCTCAGAAAAATCCAATGAAGAACCAAAGTCGCAATCTAAAAAGGGAAGAATATCCAATAAAACTCTCAGAGAATAGGAAGTAGCAAGGGAAAGAGCGGCAAGAAAGAAGTCCAACCTAGATTTTTTAGAAAGAAAGCCTCAGGTGAATAAATTCCTTCTCACCCCTGAAGAAGAAGAAAAATGAAAAAGAGAGGGCGCTCCATCAACATAGGAAATAATGAAGCTGATCTCTTGGAATTGTCAAGGACTGTGAGGAAATCAAAAAATAGAAGTTGTTAAAAGAATAAAATCAATGGAATCCAACTCCATCCTCCTCATCCAAGAGACAAAAAAGACTACAGAAGACAGTCTTTCATCAATAAAGAAAATCTGGCCAAAAGGTGAAGGAAAATTAGTCAGTGCGATGGGGGCATCAGGAGGCATCCTCACATGGTGGGACAAGGACAAATTCACAATGCGTTCAGCAATAGAAAATAAGAACTGGCTCTTTGTGGAACTCGAAGATAAGGAAAGAAAGGAAATTATCTGCATGGGGAACATTTATGGCCCTACCACTCAGGCTCAGAAAGAATCTTTCTGGAACTCCCTAGAAGACCAATGTTTAGGGAAAAAGCATTGTCCCTGTATAATTGCTGGAGACTTCAATGTAACCATATCGGTCGAAGAGCACAGAGGAAGCACCAAAGTCAGAGATTCATTTGGCGAGAGGTTGGAGGACCTGATTTCCTACTGGGGTTTGACAGATATAAAACCAAAAAATGGTAAATTCATTTGGAATAACAAAAGGATAGGACCAGGACACATTTAAGCTAGGCTTGAAAAGGTGTTGGTTAGCCCTCACCTTCTAAAGAATCTGGCAATTCCAAAATCAAAGCTGCTTTGCTTGGTTGTCTCAGATCATAAACCAATTTTCTTCTTTCTATCTTCTGTGGGGAAGATGGCACCTCTTCCTTTTCGATTTAATCACCTCTGGATGGAATTGGAAGGTGTCTCCGACATCATATATAACACTTGGAGATGTTTTATACAGGGATCCCCAACCTTCATATGGGAGAAAAAATTAAAGCGTATTAAAACTGCCCTCAAGCAATGGGTGACGAAGCACTACCAGGATCCCAAGATCAGAAAGCTATATATAATCAAGCAGATGGAAACGTTGCAAGGCAACATGGAGCAAATAGAAGTCACCAAGGAATCAATGATCCAGGAAATAGAGCTTGAAAAAGTTCTGTAGACCACACTCAAGCAGGAGGAGGAAAGTTTAAGGTTGCAGTCTAAGAATCTATGGTTAATCAGCAGAGACCAAAATACAAAAAAAATTCAAAATCATTGCAAGGAAAGGCAACGCAGGAACACCATAAGGGAGTTCAAAAAGGACGACGAAAATTCTACCATAGACTAGACCGAGATCATCAATGTGGTAAGGGGTTTTTTTGAAAATATGTATAATAATGAAGAAGAAGTCTCTCAAGAGGATATGGTGGAAATGGTCAAAGACATTCCCAAACTAATCAAGCCTAAGGACATAGAATTCTTAGAAGCCCCCATTTCTGAAGAAGAGATTAAGAAGGCCATTTGGTCCCTCCATCTGGACAAAGCCCCCAGCCTCAATGGCTTTCCAATTCATTTTTATAGAATGTGTCGGCATTTCATTAAAAAATATATGTTTCGCCTCATTTCTTGGATGTCCAAAGGAAGAATGGGAGGTGCAACAAACTCCACTTTCTTGGCGTTAATCCCCAAGGAGCTAAATCCCACCTCTATTAAACATTTCAGACCTATTTCTCTCTGTAATGCCTCATACAAAATTTTCTCCAAAGTCCTATCTCTCAGGTTGAAAAATATTATCCCCTCCTTAATCTCACCTAATCAGGGAGGCTTCATAGCCGGTCGTCACATAAATGATAACATACTACTAGTCCAAGAAGTAATTCACTCTAGTCTGAAAAAGAGGGAGTCTGGAATGGCCATCAAACTTGATTTTTCCAACGCCTTTGACAGACTAAGGCATGATTTTATCTTTTTGGTTTTGGAAAAGTTTGGTTTCCCCCACCCATCTTTGTCAAACAAATACAAGCCTGCATAAGCTCCCCCTGGATAGCTCCTCTAGTTAACGGAAGACCCTCTAATTTTTTCAAATCCAAAAGGGGGATAAGGAATGGATGCCCTCAATCCCTGTTTCTTTACATTTTAGTGGCAGATTCTTTGAGCAAAAGACTCAACAGACAGCTCGAGGAGGGAATGATTCCAGGACTATCCTTCAGGGCAGGGATTCAGCCCATTAATCATGTGCTCTTCGCTGATGATTCCATCTTGTTGGGGAGGGCTTCCACCCAGATAGCCAGGAGTTTCAAATAGTCTCTCAATATTTTTCTTCTTTCCTTGGGTAGCAAGGTGAATCTAGATAAATGCCAAATTTATAGGTGGCACAGCAATGTCAACACCCTCAAAGATATCTCCCAAATCCTCAACATTAAATTCAATCTCTATTGGACACACTTCAATTACCTGGGAATACCAATCACTAAAAAATATTTCTCTTCGGCCATGTGGAGACCAGTAATACAAAAAATAAAAAACAAGATTCTCTTTCTTGGTATGCGTTGGCTCAATATTTTGCAGGCAAATCCACTCTCATACAGTCAATTCTGTCCGCCTAGCCCATATATATCAGCTCAATGGTTCTTTCCCCCAATATGATCACAAACATCATAAGTATGGAAATAAGAAAGTTTCTCTGGCAGGGAGGTAAAATTCAATCTAAAAAATTCCACCTCGTTAAATGGTATGTGGTTAAGGCCCCAAAATTGAATGGGGGATTGGGCATTAGAGATCCGGAGCAGATGAATAAAGCACTAGGAGCCAAGCTGGTATGGAGAATGGTTTCTGGAAGTAGGGATTGGTGGAAAGAGGTCATCAGGAAAAAATATATAAGGAAACCACGTTCCACAGTTCTTTGTCATCCTTGGGATGGGAAAGGCACTTAAATATGGAAGCTCTGCAAATCTTCTCTAAAGATAATTCAACCTGAATTCTATTGGGTGCATGGTAATGGCAAGAATATCAATATTTGGGGTGATATATTTCTTGGTAACCCCCCCATATCTTCTCTCCCCCACATGGAGGACCTCTCAAATTGGGCAATTGATAATGGTTTCATTACACTATATGATCTCTCCACCTGGGATAGGAAAGGAAAATGGACTGGCTGGAAGTTGTTGCAACCACCTGATCATTTGAAACAAGCCACTGATCTTTTGCTTCCCCTTCTCCACGGCATGGCCCCCATCAGTAAAAGTTCAAATGATTACATTGGGTGGGGCAGCAATGGTATTTATATAGTCAAAGAAGCATACAAACTGCTCCAAACAAATATGGTCATCGCTTCAGCAAATCTCTAGAAGAAGGTTTGGAATCCATATTGTATTCCAAAAGTCAACTATTTTATATGGCTGCTAATGCACAATAAACTTCTAACGGCATACAATCTCACCAAAAGAGGAATAGAAGGCCCCTCTAGATGTGCCCTCTGTAATGCAGACTTGGAAACCGCCACACATCTCTTTCTCCAATGCAAAGCTGCTCTTCAAATATGGAGGGCCATCTTGCACAAGGTTAGTATCTTTTTCAAACCCCCAAACTCCCTTGATCAACTTTTAATAGTCTGGAACATAATTTTTCCAGGAAATATCAGGAAAAATCCCATTCTAAGGAGGTTGTGGAATGTCATTCCTAAGAACATATGCTGGTAGATCTGGTTGGCAAGGAATAGATCAATCTTCAAGGGAGAGAAGGTTATTATCAACCAAATAGCTGCAAAGATAATTGGGATGACTGCTGAAAAATTAGCAACAAGAGTTTTGGGATTTCCATATGTAGAGGATATCCCAGATCATGTTTCCAAGTGGTGCAGCATTTTATTTCAAAGGGGTTCCCCTCAGTTCAAAATCTATAACAGCAGGCAATCATGGGAGATAAGAAAAAATTATGATGATCTCTCACAATGGATTAAAGATCAGAACTCGTTTACTTTATTCTTTGACAGGGCCTCAAAAGGAAACCCAGGGAAGGCAGGAGCAGGGGGACTTATCATGAATCCAAGAGGAGAAATAATCAACTCCTTTGTCTGGGGATTGGGGAGCAAGACTAATAATGAGGCTGAGTGGCTGGCTCTCCTTCAAGGGTTGGAGATGATAGATGCAAAAATCATAACAAGGCTGATAATCTTGGGGGATTCTCGCCAAGTGATCCTCAAAATGAAAATAGGCTATCCATCGGGATCCATAAAATGCAGAAGGTTGCATAGTAGGATCTTACAGCTTCATCTTCCTGAGAGCACAGACTTCTATCATATTTTAAGAGAAAACAATGCCAAAGTAGACACAATGGAAAACAAGGGAGCCTCTCTCTCACAAGGTTCAATAATTTTAAATGGAGAAGAGACAAGCTTCAAACATATCCCCTAAGAACCAAATTGGGATATCTAATAGTATGCCAAGACATGGCGTGGTTTATCCTTCAGAATATACACAGAATGCTCTTCATGTTTAGCGATCCCCTAGCAGGTCACACAGATCCTCCTCATTTCAAATGGGTCTCATAATTTTTATGCTTTTTTGGCCACTTATTAGATGTCCCTACAGATATCAGCTGGACGTGTGGGATATTTTCCCCATTTCTATGATCTCTGCAACCTCTCCACGTTATTATTATGAATACAGGAACCACGTCCCAGATTCTCTCTCTTCCTATGCACTGACCCCGAAGAATTATTCCAGAGAAGAAAAGAATGTGCAAGAATCGATATGGAGTGGAGGGCACGACTGGATTGATTGGGACATGGTCTATCCTGGAAGTATAGGGAATTTCAAACAGCAACGTGAATTGCAGATACCATGCATAAACCTTCATCCAATGGGAACTGGAAATGAGAAAGGGAATATTACGCCGATTTGGAGGACTAGCAGAGGAGAACGTGACAGGTAGATGTTAAAATTTCATTGCTTTTGGATCAAGGAAGTCAGATACAGGATAAACCAGCACAAGCATTTCGGAGGATGGAGAAAGACACATTCACCCAGTTGGAGATGCATCCATGCACACTAAATTAAATTGATTTAGATCATGTTTTTCTGCGTAGTCTTGAATAAGCAGTTCATCAGAGTCTATTCTACCTCTGTAAAATTAAAGAATAGAAACAACTCCAACTACTCAAGATGGCCTTACATATGGCCTTGTTTTATTTCAATTCTATCTTTTTTGCTTGTAAGTTCTTTTGGTCAACCTTTGTTTTGAATGGTTGTGCATAGCCCATTTAATATATCATTTTCTAAGTTTCGGTTAAAAAAAAAATAGAGCTGCATATGGGTTCATAAAACAACAAGGCCAACATATACTCAAGGGAGAGCTTCAAAACCCTTGAATTAGAAAGTCTCTACAATTCTGGAACAAAATTGAAATGAGAGACATAGATTTCCAATCTCAAAGATCAAGGAATGATGTATAATAAAAAGTTGTTGGTACTCTTTGTTTACTAAGCAATAAAAAGGGAAAAATGCACTCGAGTACATTAGAGGTTAATTCTCCCACTATTTAAAATAACTAGGAAGCCATTAACACATAGTAGCCTCCATTAAAAACATGGGTGCAAATATAACACATCAAATAAACAATACAAAGAGAAAATTCATTGCACATAAACTCAATATTTATCCTAGAAACCCAAACAGAAAATCCAACATTCAATGGTAGCTTAGTTCTCTATTTTGGCAAAATCTAATTACAATGCATCTCATGACTTTCTTTGATACCTCCTCCCTTATCCAGCTGTTGACAGGAAGAAATGAAAATGGGTATCAATAGTGGTTATGCCAGGTGAAAAGTCTCAATTAGACTAAGCATCATTTGGCATAGAGAACCCATCTAAATCTTGGACCATAAACCATTAATGGTTTGGGTTATATTGATTACAACCTAGTCCACCGTCTATGGTTCACTAAACTAAAGAATGAAATGCAGCTACTCTAAAATGGAAAATTCATGTGTACAAACATGATTGATAGCCACAAGAAGTAAGCAGAACCATACATGCTACTATCAATAACCCATGAATTAGTTTGATGGGAATAGAGACAAGAATATTGGAAAAATTTGTAAACTCATAATAGCCTAGCATTAAACAAGCATTTGCAATCATGTACTCATAAATTTAGGAATACATTTTTCAGAAGAAAAAAAAACATAAATAAGAATGAAACAACTACACATATGAATAGTCCACAGTGTGAGATACATTCTTACACAATCCTGATGCTCAACAAATGCAGCAGAATAGTCCACAGCAGATACACACATGAATCAGATCTTCCCAAAAAAATGACTTGGTCAAAAGTTGTCTTCTCCTCATTAATATTCCAATAGTAGTACAAAAAATATTATAGTCAAAAACCCCTTCTCATTTGTTCTCCTCCTATTTAAATTTTCTCCCTTAGAAGTTGGACATTTTCTTTGATTAACTGTCAAATTGTTTTCTCTTCCAAGAACTTTTCATCTTCCCCTACCTTTCCTAAGATGTATTTATTTTCATCTTTATTTCCTTTTGTGATTTTACTTTTCTTATTAGGTGGCTTCGCTAATAATGTACTGTTAAGTCACTCCTTGTGATGTTGTGGGTTCAAATCTTGAATAGCCTATATACACGTGTAGGGGAAATGTCGGTGCACCTAGGGGTACAGTGGTAGAAAACAAGATTGACCCGGTGTCATGAGAGTACAAGCCCCACCCCATTTTTTATCCCCCTAGCATTAAAAAAGGTTAAATATCCCACTAATCTTCTCTTCAAAAATGTCTTTTACTTATGTAATGAGGAGTCTCCATATGACTTCATATAATAAGGACTCCAGTGGTACCCCTCCTAGGTTCATACCCCCTTTTTTATTTTCTTTAAATAATATTAAAAGGAGAGACATTTAAAGTAATTAATTACAAGTGTAGAATGAGAGCCAATGGCTTCTTTGAAAGACAGAGTGGCCATCTTGAATCTTCACATGAATCATGTGACGATATAGGTCCCTTGGGAGGATTCAATGTTAGTTGTTCCTAGATTTCACATGAGCTTCTCCTATTTATCCATTCTTCTTAGAAAAAATGTGAGGATTCCATCAAGCCTTCCAATTGGCTAATTTAACCATGAAAATATTCATTCTTGCTCTTTTCCTTTGATGTTATTTTTCTTTTCTAGTACATGCACTGAGGTTCAAATATATATTATTAACTTGGATTTAATAGTTGTGAAATTACTTTAGCATTTTAATAAGTAAGATTTAGTGCTAGGAGTGCATCCCTATAGTTTCAAGTTTGAAACATAGACATAGGTCATATATGATTTGCATGGCTATGATCCTGACAACTGACAATAACTCCATATGTTGATCATTTGCAATGAATACCATGTTTCCCTTTCCTTGATGCTTCAACACATCTTTCTGGTTTTCATTGTTGTATGCTTGAATCTCGTTATATCCCTTGGAATTATATGAATTGTTTTCATGGATCCATGCCCATCTATTGCATTTGGTTGCATCCCTTAGATATGCCTTGGGAAGTTTGGAATAACACCCCCTTTGTGAGAAAACATACACTTTAAGTGCATAATATAACAAGAACCACAAGGTGGAAATGTCCCCGCAGTTTCTAACAACTATTTCTGTAAGACCAAAGTTAGAGTAATATGATACTTTTGCCATAAAACTGTAATAGAAAAGAAAATTATTTTGCCACAAAATTACTTATCCATCAAAATTGTTTCTATTGTTGTGTTGGAACAAAATAATCAATGAAAAGTAATGCAAAACTTGTGCTAAGCATCCTTCTTCCCCATGATCGTGTAATCTTCCCCATGATCATGTAATAGTTGAACAATATCCTTAAAAACAAACACTTGTGAATGGCGTATTGGAAGCCCATGACTACGACTTCCTCCCATTTTGATGAATTCAAATTATATAAATAAATATATCAATTTTGAAAAAATGCAAATTAGTTGAAAAAATCAATTAGATATAGATTTCTTTTAAATCCTTAAAGTAGGAAAAAAATTATTTACAAATTACTTATTTTTACTATACAACAAAACATATATTTAAGTTCTTAAAAAACCAAAAATAAAATATAAATTTCCACTCAAATAAAAACTAATACATCTTTGCAGCGTTGATTTGTGCATTGAAAAAGAATGGCGAATAATTCAAGAATTGAGATCGAGAAATTTAACGGCCATAACTTTGAGCTATGGAAGCTCAAAACCCAATATATCCTTATAGATCGAGAATAGTGGATTATTGTGGATCCAGGTACGCAACCCACTGGAATGTTGAAAGAAGAGAGGGAGAACTTAGAAATAAGAGATAGGAGTACAGTCTGACTGTGCTTATCAGACTATGTGGTGTTGAACGTATCTAGAGAAGATAGTGCGATAAATATTTGGATGAAGTTGGGGAGCTGTATCAATCAAAATACCTTGTAAACAAGTTGTTTCTACAAAGAAATTGTATCATCTCATAATGGATGATAATGACACAGTGGCAGTGCATATGAATGTCTACAATACTCTGGTAAGTCAAATAACCTGTGTTGGAATTAAAATGGTTGAAGAAGATAAATGTATTACATTATTGTGTTCTTTGCCAAATTCCTGGCACAACCTAATTGTGGAATAAGTAGTGTTAGTCAAGCGACATTAAAATTTGATGAAATAGTATCATCCCTGCTATCAGAAGAGATGAGGCGGAAAAACATGGATTTTCATAGCATGGATGCTTGTCTATGAGAGGTCGCCCCTAGGAGAGAAACAAAAATAATGCCTCAGAGATCTAATAAGGGTAGATCTAAATCCCGAGGAAAAGGTATACGGAAGTGTTGGAAATGTGATAAAGATGGGAACTACAAAAAAGATTGCATATCTAAGAATGTTGAGAAAACAAAGGGATATGAGGATACCCCTTCCACATAGGCGAATAACTCCTCAGAAGGAGGGGATGAATACCTATCTTCCATAGGTAACTATTAAGAATGTGAGATATGGTTGATTGACTCAGGTGCGTCATGTCATATGACCCGTCAAAGAGAGTGGTTTTGTGAATATGAAAAGTACAATGGAGGAGATGTGTACTTGGGAGACAATTCACCAGCCAGTATCATTGGACATGGTAGAGTCAAGTTGAAACTCAAGCATGGAAGGATTAGAACTCTCCCTGGAGTACTACACATTCCAAATCTAGCGAGAAACTTGATATCTATAGGAAAGATGGATGTTGTTGGTGCAAAGAATGTGTGTGGAAATGGTGGTTGGAAAATGGTTTGAGGATTAATGGTATTGATGAGGGGAGTTGGGTATGGAACTCTATACAAACTATTGGGAAGCACCATCATCGATGAATTTAACAATTATTTTGTGTCTGAGGGGGGAGATAAAGATGATAAAGCCTTGAAGATCATAAGGAAAGACAATGTTATGGCATCAAAGATTGGGGCATATCATAGAAAAGGGCCTTCGAGCATTACAAGGTAAAGGTATGGTTGAAAGTATGACTGATTGCACTCTTGATTTTGATTTATGTGAACATTGCATATATGGAAAATAGAATTGAGTAATATTTGCATACGGTGCTACAAGAGCAAAGGGAATTTTAGAGATAATACATAGTGATGTGTTTTGACCTGTGCATGTTCCATCATTAGGAAAATCGGTGTGTTATGTTTCATTGATAGATGATTTCTCAAGGAACATATGAACTTATTTCCTTCGAAAGAAATCTGAAGTATTTGTTAAGTTCAAAGAATTTAGGGCTCTTGTAGAGAACCAAACATAAAATAAAATAAAGTTGTCATAGGACGGATAATGGTGTAGAGTTTTGCGGGGATGAATTCGAGGAATTTTTTAAAAAGTGTGTTATAGCAAGGTAGAATATTACTCCATACACACCTCAACCAAATGGAGTTGTTGAAAGGATGACTAGGGCATTGATGGAAAAGGCAAGGATCATGCTAAGCAGTGTCGAGATAGGACAAAAATTATGGGCAAAGGCAGTGGAGACAACATGTTACTTGGTAAATCGATCACCCACATCAGCATTGGTTGATAAAACTCCACAAGAGGAATGGCCTAGTAAGAAACCCTCTATTAATCATCTGAATTTTTTTGGTTGTGATGCTTATGTACATGTTCCAATGGATAAAAGGAGCAAGTTGGATAACAAAGATGAAAAATGTATCTTTATTGTCTATAAAGTCAGTATGAAATCTTTTAAGCTTTGGAATCTTGTAACTAAGAATATTGTTTATAGTTGCGATGCTGTGTTTAGAGAGGTCAAAGAAGTCCCCATACAAGAAGTGAATCCAATGGAAAAGGTACCAAAGAAAGTAGAGTTTGAATTAGAAGATGAAGAGTATGAATCAATGGAAGAAGTTGAATCAGAAGAAGAAGAACCTCATAACCCAATTTTGAGGAGATAATCTTGAGAAAGAAGGAAATCAGAAAGGTATTCCCCTCCCGATTTTCATTCTAGTTTGGCTTTATCTATTACTGATGATGATCCTATAAATGTGAAGGAAGTTGTTGATTCAAAGGATAGTGATCTCTAGAAGAAGGCCATGGTTGAAGAAATGGATGCCTTAGAAAAAATAAAGCTTAGGATCTAATCCAATTACAAACTACAAGAAAAGGCGTTGATAGTAAATGGTTGTTTAAAAACAAGATGTTGAATGCATAAGGTAAAGTGGAGAAGTACAAAGCCCGCTTGGTAGCAAAGGGATATTCCTAGGTAGAGGAAATTGATTTTGGTGAGATACTGTTTTCCCTTTGCAAAATTAACTTCTATTAGATTCCTTATTGCTATTGTTGTTGTCTTTTATCTTAAAGTAGAGCAGATGGGTGTGAAGACAACGTTCTTACATGGAGATCTTGAAGAATAAATCTACATGAGACCATAAGGGTTTACAATAAAGGAAAGGAAAGAGTTGGTATGTAAACTAAAGAAGTCCCTTTATGGTCTAAAGCAATCTCTAAGGATGTGATGCTAGAAATTTGACACATACATACTAGGATTGGGGTTTGTGAGAAGCAATGATGATCACTGTATATAATCCAAACAAGTTGGTGATCACTTCATTAATATAGTATTGTATGTTGATGACATGTTGTTGATTGGAAACAACAAAGATTTCATAAAGGAGGTGAAATCTCAACTCTCCTCCAAATTTGACATGAAGAATCTTGGTGTTGCAAACTTCATACTGGGAATGGAGATTAAAAGAGATCATGCAAACATGAATATTTGGTGAAATCAAAGAAAATATGTTGAGACGGTACTACAAAGATTTAACATGCAGGAAAGTAAGTCGGTTAAGGTCCCTATTCATGTAGGTGTAAATTTATATGTAGATCAATGTCCCATGACACGGGAAGAGGAAGAAGATATGTCACGATTTCCATTCCCCACTGCAGTTGGTAGTTTGATGTATGCAATAGTTTGTACCAGACCAAATATTGCTCATGCAGTGGGAGCTTTGAGCAAATATATGTCAAAACCAGGGAAAGATCATTGGATAGTTGTAAAGAAGGTCTTCATATATCTACGTGGCACCATAGATTATGCAATTTGCTACCAAGGAAGACCTGGACCAGACATAGTAATAGATGTACAGGGATTTGTTGATGCATACTGGGTTGGAAATATTGATCACACAAGATCTGCAAGTGGGTATGTGTTTAACCTCTTTGGAGGAGCTATCAGTTGGATGAGAAAGAGATAGGTTTTAGTTTCACTCTCAACTACAGAAGTTGAATATATGGAAGCCACTCATGCAAGCAAAGAGATTGTATAGTTGCAGATATTGTGTTCAGGTTTTGGGTTTGTATAGAAAGTTGTAAGGCTAGATTGTGACAGCCAAAGTGCAATATTCTTGGCAAAGAACCCTTATTATCATACTAAGACAAAGCATATTGATGTGCAATATCACTTTGTGAGAGATATGGTTTTAGACAAGAAGGTGTTGCTAGAAAAGGTTGACACATTGAAGAATGATGCAAACTGATTAACAAAGTCTGTCAATACTAAGAAGTTCTCTTGGTGTAGAGAATCTATGGGAATTGATGCCCTAAAGTTGTGACCCTATGAGTACATGAATCATTGTTATGCAAAGAAAACACAAGAGGGATAATGTTGGGTATGTGTCATATTCTTTGCATGTGTGTGGTGGGGGGTGCACATGTTAGCAACGTGCCTCACAAATGTGCGAGTTTGAAATTTTTTGGGTTATTTTCAGTTATTTTAGAGATTTTTCTAAAAAATGTAATTTAATCCCGGTTAAGGGATTGGGGTCTATTTCTAATCTGGGTTAACGGATTAGGGTATTGGATGTTGTGGAATACCTATAGTTTGTATTCTGAGTGATTCATAATGATAATGAAAAAATTTGAAGTGTAACTCCAAGGTTTGTTGGTTTTCCCAATTAAGAGTTTCTAGAGTAAATCTCTGTGTATTATGTGTAAATGTTATGTTGTAATCTCTATTTTATTTAAAAGAATATGTATTGTTCGTTTCTCTGAATAAATTTAAAACTTACATTAAAAAAAGATAAAAAAATAAACTAAAAAATATTAACAAGATTAACATAAAAAAAAAAGATGAAAAAATAAACTAAAAAATATTAACAAGATTATATCACGGAGAGAAAATTTTCCATTTAATGATCTTCCAATGCCACAAAAACATTCAATCCTTCTTTAACAAGAATAAAAAGCAACAACACAAACTCCATCCAACATTTTATAACCAGCCCCTAGAGCAATGGCCTTCCCCGTTGATACTACTCAATTTCCTCAAATCCCAATTGCTTCTATGGCGAAATGACGATGCTCTTGTCTACAGAAAGGACGCCTTTATAAACTTCCAATAGCAGAGCGAATGAATTTATCTGCCACTCTTCATATGCCCACCTGACTCTCTACATGCAACATTTTCAAAAAAAATAATGCAAAATATAATAAGGACGGAGTATCTTATATTCGATCTTGCATTCTGATCTTGCAAGGCCACTGAAGTAACCATATGACATTAAAAAATATTAATTTTGTATCAACATATATTCGATCTAGCATTGTGATCTTGCAAGGCCACTGAAGTAACCCTGTGACATTAAAAATATTAATTTTGTATTAACATATATTCGATCTTACATTGTGATCTTGCAAGGCTACTGAAGTAACCATATGACATTAAAAATATTAATTATGTATTAACATTTTTAAATAATTTAAAACAAAGATCTTTAAAAAGTTAACAATGTTATGGTAAGTGTTTTCTAGTGATCATACGAAAAAAATATATATATATATTTGATCTTAATGATGATGATGATGATGGTTAACGTCCCCTGAGACCAAATTTGGTCTATCGGACCTAAAAAAAGAGAATTAATTAGTTTGCTTTAAAGTTATATTTCTATGCTCAAAGAGCTTGGAAAGAAGCGTCCCGAGCTTACTATAATTTTGACATGCTAAAAGGCTAGGAAAGTCGGTATTACAACAAAGATTATGAAACTGGGATCTAATGTGGGTGTATGCAGGGCACTCTAAGAGGAAGTGATTTTCATCTTCAATGTTCTTACTCTCACAAAGGTGGCAGATCCTCTCTACCCATGGTGTTTTAGGGACTGTCCAACGACCAGTTTCACTATGGAGCTCATGCGAGTTCGTTCTTATCTTAGCTATGTTAATTTTTTTCTTAGTACTGATCAAAACAAAGAGATACTTTTGATCTTCTAGAGTAGGGTTGATGACCTCTTTATAATATCTTAATTTTCTTTTAGCCTCGAGATCTTTCTCACACCACAACTTTTCTTTAAACTTAGAAGAAATAATATTTTTAATGTTATTAATATTCTGCAAAGCAACATTTTCATCGATCTCCCAATATGTTCTTTAATGTTAAAAATTATAATATAATATTTTATGTTTCTTTCCAGATTGTAAAGCACCTGGTTCTATATTTGAATGGACTCATAAACCTATGAAGACGAGATATGCATATCTAAGTTCATAGATTGTCAATATATCATGTAAAAATAATATCTTATTATATTATAACTAGCAATAACTATATTAATAAGATTAATATGTTTAGAATACGTAGATAGGAATAAATTACTAATACGTAGTTTAATGAAAATTATAGATTTATTGACTGATGGAATTTTGATTAAAAAAAAAACTTTTGAGAACCCTCGCCCCTTCTTATTCATATTTATAGATTGTATTGAGCATATTACCATTGGAGTACATTATCTAATTGGTTGTTCTGGTGATGCTAGCCTGCCAAATTTGGGCAACGCATGGTTTCATTACAATGAAGGTCTACTTCTCATGCTAAGAGATGGAATCATTGGAGTACAACTACACATTCATCTAATAATTTTTTATTAACACTTTCATCTAAAATTAATTTAATAGTTGTATCAAGTTATTGGAGTTAACACAATATTTATCTAATAGTTATCCATTATAATCAGGATTAGAGTTGAAGTTAAGCTAATAGTTGTAGAATTATTAGTTGTATCTAATAGTTAAGCTAATAATTATTGAGTATAACCATAATTATAGTTGAAGCTAAGCTAATAGTTGTAAAATCATTGGAGTTAAGTTAATAGTTGTATGTAATAGTTAATTTAAAAATTAATATATCAGCAGTTGCACTTCAAATAAAAGTCATGATTGAACTTGAAGTTAAACTAATAGTTGTATCATCAATCGGGTTAAGCTCATGGTTGTATCTAATAATCCAATAGTTGAAGTTGAAATTTAATTATTCTAACTATCACGAACTAATGAGATTGTAACTAATATATTTTTTATTTTTTTGAAATTATTAATTATGAATTTTGGACTATGCCCATAGAATTAATCTCGATAGCCATTCTTATACATAAATGAAAAAACATAGATAGTAGTCCACCCCAAAATTCTTATCAATTTAATGACACAAAACATCCCATTTAGATTGGACAATACATCTAAATAATTCTTGAATTATCAAATATACTTATTCCCATGCCATAATTTAATTTAAAGTAGTAAATAAAAAATAGTTATGTAATTACGATGCCAAATCATTTAAAAATTTGTAAAAAAATAATTTAATTTAAAGTAGTAAATAAGAAATAGTTGTGTAATTATGATGCCAAATCATTTAGAAATATGTAAAAAAATGGATGAAGAGTTGAGTTTGCTTCCCAATCAATAAGCAAGAAAAATAGTCTTAATGGAATGTTATGCATTTTATTTCATGATAATACAAATATGATTAACATATTTATAGTCTCACAAACAGTATAAGGACTTGGTTTTATGACCTTTTGTCATTTATGAAAGAGAATCATTCACTTTGATATTTTAAAATAGATATATAAACTTGATAGTTTTACAGATATCTAGAAATTTAATAAATCACATAGTTATTAAATTTTAAATAAAAATTAATATCAATTTGTATTGTCCATGAGTTGAATAAGCTTCAACCAGGTTAGCTCAATAAATTACAATTATATATTTTTTTAAAATATATAAATATAATTAATTAAATTTATAAAAATAATTTTTTTAAACATTTAATAAAAATATAAATTGAACTATGCTCCAGTTGCAAGCATAAAAAATATAACAAAGTTAAAATGAAAATATAAAATGTAAAATTGTGAATCATCATGTCTGTATTTGCCATTAAGGCACTTTGATCCTCACATGTTTGTGATATAGTATCCCTCTCATCTCTCACAGAAATTGTATT
Organism: Pseudotsuga menziesii; assembly: GCA_001517045.1. Lineage (NCBI taxonomy): Eukaryota > Viridiplantae > Streptophyta > Pinopsida > Pinales > Pinaceae > Pseudotsuga > Pseudotsuga menziesii. The sequence goes on from LPNX010279938.1 coordinate 394,677, forward strand.
CATGCACTCCCTTTACTTTAGCTGGTATGCGTCCTCTTAAAACTTAGTCATGTTCCACCTTAACTTAGTCATGTGCTAGTTTAAAACTTAATCATGCACCACCTTAACTTGGTCATGCGTTAGCTTAAGACTTAAGTGTATCTTATATTAAAATTTAAATGAACACTATTTAATCGGGCACTACCTTAAGTATTAGGCAAGCTCTTCTTTAAGTTATATTCAAGTGCTCACCTAAAGCTTAGTTAAGCACTTAGTTTAGAATTTTATGTTATGTTCTTACAAGAATGAGTGTGTTTTTTTTGTTTTTGTAAAGGTGCTTTATCATTTGTTAGAGGGTTATTTTATTTAGAAATAATTCCAAGAGAATCAAAGTATGGCTAGGATTACATAATATCAATCAGTACATGGATATTCACAAGAACATCATGTCACTTACGAGAATTAAACATGAATGGAGAGGATAACAATAATTCTTCCCAACCATCTAACCTATATGCAATAGACAAAATGTCCACTTAAACTTACTTGAACTCCACCTTAAAACTTAATGTTTTACCACATTAAAATTTAATATTGCGAGCTCAATTAAAACTTAGATAAACACTACTTTAAAATTTAGTCTAGCAATCCTCTAAAACTTAGTCATGCGATGGGTCTCTTCCTTTTATCAACGCTCTAAAATGTATCCTTGCGATGTGGTTTCAATTCTATTGACTCAACTTTTATATTGGCATCATGTTTCTCTTTATCAACAACTTAAATCTTAACTTGGCACTAGGTTACTCGTTGTATCGGCCCTTTGCCCTTTAAATTTTAACTCACTAATATGATCTCTCTTCTCTATCTGGCGCCCTTCATTTTATCCCAACAATGTGTCATCGAGACTCTAAGTTTTATCACAGAGATGCCTCATTTCCTTTCATCGATTGCCTAAAGTTTAACTATGTGATGGCTTCCCCAAACATTGACCACTTAAATTTTATTTAAGCATTGTGTATCTTCAGTGTATCGTCTTTCAAAAAGATATCAGAGATATATTAGTCATCATCCACTTCGAAGATATCAGAATTACTCTTCACCAGTGACTTAAGTTTTAACAGAGAGATGGGCTCTTAAATTTTAATGGTGCATATTTTTACTTCTAGAACTTGGATTTGTATTCTCTTAGTTGTGTTGGGTTTAAAATGCAGAAAAAGATATAGCTGGCCTGGTTGGTTGGTAAAAATTTTACTTTGATTAGTGTTGGTTACAATTGCGCAGACCCGGGTTTACTTTACTGTACCAACAATACCCCTAGCTCACTGTCCCTTTCGGCAACAGACCGCAGAACGGCCTGAAGTCTCACCCGAAGTGATCTTATGGGTTTGCCGAAGACTCAGGTGTCCTCAACCAGGTTCTGTAGCATCCTAGTGGTTCGTGTCTCTTCTTAGCCAGCTGGGCCTCACTGCGAGGCGCAGTCTTTCTCTCACTCGCTGGCCCTGATAGGGAAGTGACTCTTATCGCATCGCAGCTCCTAAGACAATGCGCAACTATGCCTTTTTCTCAACTTGGATCCTGCAATATCTCACACCGCAGCTCCTCTGACGGTGCGATATCGCCTTACTGTACTTGCGATATCTCCTATAGTCAGGCTTAATATGACCCTCGAGGTCTAAAGGCTTTCTCCCTTGGGTATACTAGCTGAGTTAAACAGCCTCACTTAGACTTCTACAGTCTAATGTGCTTAACCTCGACTATGCACAATCTTGTTGAACTTGTATACATAAGTCGCTTACTACTGTAACTGTTAACTATCAGGAATCAAGCACTGGTAAACTCATACACAGAATACTTAATTCATTCAAATTGCATGTAAACCTCTATGCTACTTGTAACTAAAAGACAGCGTACATACATTAACTGTAAGCAAAGTTCATGTAATGAATGACAGATAGCAATAAGTAAACACAATCACATGAATCAATCACACGACACACTGATTTTATGTGGTTCACTTCCAAGGTAGAAGCTACGTCCACAGGAATTGGTTTATATATTATAACTTGGAAGAGTAAACACAGTTCCGCTGCAACCTCATATGCAGCTGAGATCTTCTAGGTAACTCCGCGCACACCACCGGGAGCCCTTCTCTTCTTATATTGTCTTCTCTTACAATATACTCTTCCTCTCTCTCTCTCTCTATCCCTGCGGATTGTTACATTCATGCTCAAGGAGCTAGCTACTGGTTACAGTAAGATAATTACAGACTGAATACAGAACCAGAGCTCTATTATCTATGAACTAACAGACCAACTGACTAGCTAATTGTCTGAATAGCTAACAGATTGTCCGACTAACTAACCTTTCACTATACAAAATACATGCTTTTATAGGCGGCCCGAAGGTCTCGCCATTACAAAACTGTGGGCCTTTCCCAACAGTAACCCAAAATAAACCCTAACTATGACAGTCGACCTATCTGTACTTTGAACTGTCGCTTTTCGTCACACCATAGCTCTGTGCAGTCTTCCACGCTTCTCGGCACTGATCGTGGGTACAGGCGCCGCTTCCTCGGTCTCTCCCCTTCTGTCCTTTGTCTTCAATACCTCGGCCCGTTGCTCCCTTTTCCATTTATGAGGGTAGCTGAGCCCTCCTGTCTTCGTCGCTGCCTTAAGTGCAGTGGTTGAGCTCTCTCTTCTCAGCCGCTGCCTTTAGTGCAGTGGGTGAGCTCTCTCTTCTCGGCCACTGCCTTTAGTGCAATGGGTGAGCTCTCTCTTCTCGGTCGCTCAGGTACTATTCTCTTTGACTTTCTTGTCCCGATATAGCAGCTTTTCCTGTAGTTGCGGGGCCCTGCTCCAACAGTCCCCTAACACTTACTTGTGGCTCGCCCCTGAGCCACTAACAACTGGTTTCTCTTGCTGTAGCTTCTCCTTGGCTTCCTGTGAAGTCCTTGTAAGTTTCTCCCGAAGTCCTGCGACTTCTTTCTCCATAGCTTCGACACACTCTTGTGTTGTTTCAAGAATAGCTCGACTAATGCTGGAGTCTTCTGTAACTTAGTTCATGTGTCTCTCTTATCTTTCCTTCCCTCGTTGTCATGCTCTCACTTTCATCGCTTGCGAGACCTGATATACTGCAAAGTTGTATATAGGTCGTTTCGTGGATGAGCAGCTCTTTGAAGGATCTTAAGCTTTTGAGAAGCCTTCCACAGATATCCTTTCCTCTTTATCTGGGTTAGAACTTTTATCACAAAGGAAATAGAAATCTGTATCTTCCAGCCTTCTCAAACATTTCATTCAGTTTGGATCCTTCCATACAAATACTATACAGGCTATGAATTCCATTCCGAAAACAAGCCTTTGTCTGCATGCTGAATTTCTGCTTCATTCCTTTCCTTTTTCCTTTTGTTTTTCTGTGTCTTGGATGCCTGTTTCTTGGTCCTTTTTTATTTTCGTGAGATCTTCTGGGAAACTCCACGCGCTCAGCCATCCGAGTTGTCCTTCTCTTTCTTTTTCTCACTTTTACTTTCCTCCTTTTCCTTTTTCTCTGTTCTAAGCTAGACTCTTCTACTATCTGAGCTTGACTCCTCATCCTTGGCATCTGTCTGACCTGTGATGTACCTAATTTCACACCCTTGGACAGTGTCGTCATAGCAGACATAAGGCCACCATGCTGGAATCATCTCATAATGTATTCTAAAGGTTCCTTCTCGGACAGAACCCACTCGGTACAATACTCTGGACGGGCAATGGATGCAAAATTGGGGAAAACTAGCACTCTGTAACTGGAATATCCCTGCACAGGAAAACTCATCAAATTGCTCTATAGCTCTCAGAAATCGCAAAAGTAAACCTTCTGTGTGAATGGTCTGTGTATTTATAACGAAGGAGATAATCTCTGAAGCAACGGTCATCTCGGCTAGACCCATCGGCAGTATTAATTGCATGGACAAGACGACACCCATCATTTCGATCCTCCTTAATTGCTGAAATCTGATCAAATTTCTCGAAAGCTGTGTGCAGGAGCTAGCAATCTCGATCAAGATTTACCAAATTTGGGAAAAATCACTATACTGTTTCCAAATCTAGGATAACATATACCGGTCATATTTTCATTAACTGCTTGTCAGAAGGCGAAGTGACTGGCCCTCTATCTCTTTTCAAAATTGTCTACGTGGCACAGGGAACATCGCATTGCTGCGATAGAACACCGCAACTTTCTGAACTAAAGAGTTTCATGCAAAAATTTTATTTTTATTTTTTCCAAGCGTTCTATGACTTGCGTAACAAAAAAATTTCCTCATGCGATTCGTTATACTTAGAATGCTTTTTACCTGCCGGTGTAGACTAACTACCGGTGCGATGCCTCCTTTCAACTACACTGGACATCTGCACATCCATAACTGTCTGAGTTAGGGCTGAGAGATGGAGTGGCTATCACTATAAAGCTTAAGCCTACTGTCATTAATCAAGGTAGGAACAAGCTCCCCGTTCAGTTTGCTGAGCTGAACGGCACCTCCTTCTGTAACTTGTTGAATTTGATATGGCCCTAACCAATGCGTCTTGAACTTTCCTGGAAACTTAATAAATTTATTGTCATAGAGGAGCACTAGGTCTCCTGTCTGAAAAGTCTTACTCTTAATGTGCCTGTCATGCCAAGATTTTTCTCATGCCTTCTGCACTTTCTAATGGAATCCTGCAATGAATCTGTCTTCCTCTAAGGCAAGCAGCTGCGCTAGTCTTTCATTCATCGTGTCTGTATCAGCCATCCCGGTAATTTGAGCAACTCTTACACTGAGAATAATATATTCCATAGGCATAACAGCCTCTTGTCCATACACCAAGCTGAAAGGTGTGTGTCCTATAAGTTTCTTGCATGCAGTCCTATAAGCCCATAATACAGCATTAACCCTGAGGTCCCAATCATTTCTATGGCTGTTACAGATCTTAGTAAGAGCATTATCTAGAATCTTGTTAAAGGCCTCCACCGTGCCATTAGCTTGTGGGTGGTAGGGAGTGCTCTTATGGTGTTGTATCTGGAATTCCTCCGTCAAGGCCTCAATAGTGCGATTCATAAAGTGTGTGCCTTGATCGCTCATCAAAATTACTGGACATCCAAACCTGCTGATGATGTTTTCAAAAATGAACTGTACGGCTGTAGCAGCATCACAATTCCTTACTGCTTTGGCCTCTGCCCATCTGGTGAGGTATTTTGTTCCTATGATGATGTATCTCGCAACAGTTCATTTTCCTGGTGGGTTGATAGGACCCACAAAATCTATATCCCACTTGTCAAATGCTCGCAGCGTAATCTATGGTCGTAGCGGCATCTCATCTCTTCGTGAAGGTTTTCCTACCCTCTGGAAGATATCGCAGCATCTACAAAATTCCTTAGTATCCTTATGCAAAGTAGGCCACCATAATCCTGCAGTCAGAATTTTCTGCGCAGTCAGCTTTCCTGCGAAATGACCTCCTGCGGTACCTGAATGTGCTTCTCTGATAATGGCCTCTTTCTCGTGCGGCATAACGCATCTGCGCAGGACTTCATCCGGACCTAACTTATATAAATGTCTTGTGATCAAAGTGAAGTCTGTTGCTTTAATAACTAACTGCTTCTTTTGCTGCTTATTAAACTCAATAGGTGCCCACCCTGTAGTGAGAAAGTGAATAATATCTGCATAATATTCATCGGCGATCTAGATAGAAAACAATTGCGCATCTGGCAAATTATCTTCTAAGTTACTTGGTTCTTCTCCTAAATCTATCTACGACAGATGATCAGGTCCAGCATTCAATCTTCCTGGTTTTACAATAATTTTGAAATCATACTCTTGAAATAGAAGTAGCCATCTGCAAATTCTTCCTCCTAATACTGGCTTATTGACCAAGTACTTTAGAGCGGAATGTTCAGTGAACATCTTGAATGGGGCACCCAACAGGTAGTGCCTAAACTTCTGTAAAGCATACACCATGGCTAATCCTTCTCTTTCTGTAGTGGTGTAGTTCTTTTCTGCAGTGGATAGCTTTCTGCTTGAGTATGCGATAGGGTGATCGATACCCCCTTCTCCTGGTTGAGTTAATACGATCCCTAGTGCGATGCCAGATGCATCCACATGTACATGAAATGGATTTTGCCAATCTGGAAATACTAAGATGGATGGTGTAACCATCTTCTCTTTAAGTGTGTTTAGATTGTGCTGGCATTCCTCATTCCATAGGAATTTCACGTCTTTCTTCAACAGCTTTTCCATCGGTGCTGTGATCTTTGCATAACCCTTGATGAATTTTCTATAGTACCTGGTATGATTGAGTACTATCCTCAATTGCTTGACTGAGTTGGGTGCTGGAAGATTGACAATGATGGCAATCTTTACAGGATCTACCATCAAGCCTTGTTTGCAAACAATATGACCCAACAAAATACCAAATGGCGCACAGAATATACATTTCTTCAAGTTAAGAGAAATCTGATATTGCCTACATTTCTCTAACATCAGTCTTAAATCTCCTATATGCTTGTCGATTAATCCAAATATAGTCCAGTCGTCAAAATAGACTTCTAAGAATTTATGGATGTATTCCTTAAATACAACAACTACTACTCTGGAAAAAATAGCCGGTGCATTCTTAAGCCCAAAGGGCATTACCATATACTGGAATGAGCCCCATTCTGTTGCAAAAGTGGTCTTATGGCGATCCTCTGGATGGATTCTGATTTGGTGATAGCCTGAAAATCCATCAGTGAAGGAGTAGACCTCCTGTCCTCCCACATTGTCTAGAACTTCATCAGTAAATGGTGTCGAAAATCGGTCATGAAGTGATGCATCGTTGAGTTTGCGCAAATCAACACAAATTCTGATTTCTCCTTTGGTTTTCTTTTCTTGCACGACCATGGGACTAACCCACTCGCTTTCTTCTACTGGCTCGATGATGCCTGCTGCTAGCATCTTATCGATCTCATCCTTAAATTTTTCTTTATAGCGAGGATTTAATCTGTATGGATGCTACTTAACTGGCCTGGCATCCTCTTTCAATGGTATCCTCATTACTCCCAAGTCTCCTATTATTCCCTTCATCTCTGTGAACTTAGTAGGAAATAAGTCCTGATAGTCATGTAATAGATCTGCAATGTGTCCTACCGTTTTATCATCCCAATAGCCTCCAATTGAGGCAAACTTTGGTTCTGCTTCGGTGCCAATGTTGTTCTTTTTAATCTTGATAGGGTCTGTGATGGCAGGAATCTCTAGTTTCGGTCCATCAACGTCGCGAGTCTCTTCTGAATCTAGAATGTTGACACTGCGAGGATCCTCATACTCATCATCTGGTTTTGTTGTGAAGTTATAACACTCGAGCGCATCTTCTAACTGGATGGCCCAATCAGGTTGAGCCGACTCTTATAGGGTACAGTCTTCAAATATCTTATTCTTTATTACATCTAGGGCCTGATCAATGCTTGGATACTCAGATTCAAAAGCGAAAGTGAGTTCAAAGTTGTCTATCATAAGTGGCCATGTAATGGTTCCTCTATGCAACTCGGTCTCAGTGTACCAATTCTTTGGGATTTGGTCTAAAGTATGAATGAATAGGTGAACCCATTCATCCTCAGGAATGTCTGACCAATTCTGTTCACAACTCTGAATGTGTGACCTGGGGTCACTTTCTCCTGTATACCTCTGCTGTAGACACTCCTTGTCATTAGAGAATCTGATCACCATCAATCTCTTAATATCATCCCATGATGCAATATTCTCTTTATGTGCATGCCACCATCTTGCAGGTGTGGCTCTTACTGCAAGGTCAATAACGGACATCCTCTGCTCATGAGGAATTTCTTGTTCAAACTGCTGTAGGAAGTCGTTGACGTTTGCTAAGCCATCAAACGACGGAGTATCCTTAATATCTACACCAATCCATCGCAGTGACTTAGTCATAAACGCACATCTGCGAGCTGAGACTTCGTAAATTTTGTTCTTCCAGTTCTCTAGACCAACATCCGAGTCTGATGCACATGAGCTGTCGCATCGCCAACTAATGTTTCCTTCTGTGGTCGGATTGATGTAATTACTCTGATTAGCCGTCATCTAATAGAGGCTCTCCATATTACGTGCCTCTTCCTCTACTCGGATAGGTTCAATATATCTAGGACCCTGAAGAGGATCCAACGGTGCAATGACCCGGATCTGTGTATCCTCAAAGGTCATTTGTCTTTTCTTTAAATCGACAATAGCCATGTTATCAATTGCCCAATCAATACCTAGTAGAGCTGGGTATGGTCTACTATCGCCAATGATTTCTATAACTTCAAAGTCCGCAAAGCTGCGAACTCCGTCAATGTCAACTGGCACTTGCAGTAATCGACCCAGTGGCGATACCCTCTGCTAATTGGCTAGTCTCATATGGATAGGTTATCTGGCTAACTTAGGGATACCCATTTGTTCCCATGTCTGCTTAGTCAGAACATTTACCTCTGATCCTAAATCTAGGATTACCTCATCCATTTCAAATTCTCCAACTTGGGCTGTGAGTCGCATCTCTCTTCCTGTTCTTGTATGGCCCATAATACTATGAATAGCACACTGTGCACTGCTCACAGAAGAAGACTGCTGACACTAGTCTATAATGTATTGAATCTCTCTGATAGCTTTCTGATTTCTCACAAGTTTTAAGAAACTCCGTAGGAAGGATTGTACGCTTCCTGTCGACTCATCCTCATCACACCTTCCTGATGTAGTATCCTGCGATGTTTGGACAGGACTAACGCCACAAGGTGTTTGCTGCGGTACACCCCTACACGACAGTACCTACGATCCTGATGGTGTAGGGTCATTAAAGAAAGTTTTAGCTTCCTGAAATGTTTCTTTATTCTTCTGTAGGTCGAGTGGTGTTGATTTATTAGTGGCTTTGCACACCCACTCCGAACCTATATTATTTTCAGTATCCTGTGATGTTCTACTAGTAGAAGCACCGCTGCGAGTCACAATGTTGACTCGTGGTTCTAGCTCTTTCTGCTCAGCAGAAATAAGCTGAATGTTCTGCTGTACTGCTAGCTTAGGGTCCCTGATCTTGGCTATCAAGGTAGGACATTCTTCTATAGCGTGATCGTAATATTTGCAATAGTTACATGTGGTAGTAGGGTTCTGACAGTCCCTAGCATAATGTCCTACAACTCCATAGTTGTAACAAGTAATCGGTCCACGGCCACGGCCAAAGCCTCGTCCACGGACTCGTCCTCTGAATCCTCCACCATGGCCAACACGAGCCGGTTCATGTTGTGGTCCTACTGCTGGACCTAGTGTCTCTGATTGGACTCTGTACAAGTCATTTTTTCTCTCGACCATGAGATCATAAGCTCTACAATTATGTTCATCATGTCCTACGGAATTACAGAAGTTACAGTATAAGTTCTTAGGGGTCTATACATACTTCTGAAGTAAAGGGCATTCTTGTGGTCTATGTCCTCTGGTTCTGCAGAGTTCGCACCATGGCCCTTGGGTCTGTATTAAGGGGTTAGGATCCCCACTTGCTAAATATTCAACAAATACTGGATAGTTATCTTTAGTATGGCCCTGTCCTTTACACTTTGTGCACCATATTTCTTGTGCAATCTCTTTTCCTTTTCTAATCTCATGCAGCTGTACGGTGAGATTAACTAACTGGTTTTGCAGGTTTGTCATACCTGTACTGGTCTCAGCTAGAGGTGAAGCCTCTAGTTTCATTGCCATCTCCAACGCTTCATCTTGCGTACAGAGTCTCTGTTGCATGAGGGGAAGTCTGATATGCAGGAGCAGTGCTGCGATGAACCATTCCTTATGCTGCTCTGGCGCAAACTCAAAGCTGACCTGGTCTATAAGAGATTTAAATTTTTGGTCAAAGTCCCATACTGACTCTGAGGGTAGTTGTTTGATGTCTTTGAGCTCTGTAATGCACTGTGACTCAGACTTAGGTTTCTTAAATTCTTTGATCATGGCGGTCCTGACCTGTACGAGCGTTCTGGGTTGCGCTGTGGTATACTTCATATACCATGTTAGAGCTCTGTCTCTAAGTGTGGTAGCCAACTGTACAAGTTTAGTATTATTTTCTTGAATCTGTTTGATGGTCCATATGGCTTCGCATAGGAACCAATGTTGTTCTGGGTCTTCTGCCCCTGTACCCTTGAAGGTAGGTAACTTCATGTCATACCCCATTCTGTTTCTACATGGTGGATGCTGATGTGTTGTATTACTACCACTCAGCGGTATAGACGTAGGCGATGTAGCGGTAGTATGTGCTGTGGGTGAACTACTAGATGTAGTTCCTACGGGATTATTCTGAGTCCCGGTTGTTTTCTTTGGGGTATAAGGGTGGTAAGGGATACCCCCTACTGTTCTCTCTATATTACTGTGACTCTGTTCTTTAGTGCTGTCTGAACTGTTTTCAAAGAGAGAGGATCTGAAATCTACTTTGTATTTCTTACCACTACGTGTACATCCAAGGTCATCAAAATCACTCTCAAACTCTTGTGACATTACACTTTCTTAGCTTATTGGTCTGAAAACATATCCATTACTCATTTTTCATGTAATAACATCTTAATGGACAAATTTAAAGGGTTCAGGTACTTACCATGATATCCTTTGAAGAAGTATCGCTCGGCTTCGCTGAATCTTTTTCTTTGATCGACTGCAAACTCTGTAATGAAGCCTTCTAGCACACTCGCAAGCCAGAAGTCTACTGCTCGTGAAATGGGATTATCGATGCTCCTTACGGTCTGAATCAGCTCCAGTGTCCAGATGATGTTTCTTTTCTTCTTGAATATATTCTTATCAGTCAACTTTGATAACCAGTCGTACAACTCATTTGTGTAGGTCGCAAAAAATATCGTATGCGGGTCTGTGAAGATATGTTTTTGCAACCAGTCCTCTGTACTCAGTCTAGGACTCTTTTTTTCTGTCGCAGCAAATTCTTTTTCCTTAGACCCAACCCACTGGTTGAGTTCTTCTTTCGTAGGATGCCAACAGAACATTAGCTCTACAATGTTTTCAAAGCCGGCAATGGAACCATTTGTTGGTTACAACTGGGCAGACCCAGGTTTACTTTACTGTACCAACAATACCCCTAGCTCACTGGCGCTTTCAGCAACAGACCACAGAACGGCCTGAAGTCTCACCCGAAGTGATCTTATGGGTTGGCCGAAGACTCAAGTGTCCTCAACCAGGTTCTGTAGAATCCTAGTGGTTTGTGTCTCATCTTAGCCAGCTGGGCCTCACTGCAAGGCGCAGTCTTTCTCTCACTCATTTGCCCTGATAGGGAAGTGACTCTTATCGCATCGCAGCTCCTAAGATGATGCGCAACTATCCATTTTGCTCAACTTGGATCCTACGATATCTCACACTTCAGCTCCTCCGACAGTGCGATATCACCTTACTGTACTTGCGATATCTCCTATAGTCAAGCTTAATATGACCCTCGAGGTCTAAAGGCTTTCTCCCTTAGGTATAATAGCTGAGTTAAACATCCTCACTTATACTTCTACAGTATAATGTGCTTAACCTCGACTATGCACAATCTTGTTGAACTTGTATACATAAGTCGCTTACTACTGTAACTGTTAACTATCAGGAATCAAGCACTAGTAAACTCATACACAGAATACTTAATTCGTTCAACTTGCATGTAAACCTTTATGCTACTTGTAACTGAAAGACAACATACATACATTAACTGTAAGCAAAGTTCATGTAATGAATGACAGATAGTAATAAGTAAACACAATCACATGAATCAATCGCACGATACACTGATTTTACGTGGTTCACTTCCAAGGTAGAAGCTACGTCCACGGGAACTGGTTTATATATTATAACTTGGAAGAGTAAACATAGTTCCTCTGCAACCTCATATGTAGCTGAGATATTCTGGGTAACTCCGCGCACACCGTCGGGAACCCTTCTCTCCTAGATCTCTTCTCTTCTTATATTGTCTTCTCTTACAATATACTCTTCCTCTCTCTCTCTCTCTCTCTCAATCCGTGCGGATTGTTACTTTCATGCTCAAGGAGCTAGCTACTGGTTACAGTAAGATAATTACAGACTGAACACAGAACCAGAGCTCTATTGTCTATGAACTAACAGACCAACTGACTAGCTAATTGTCTGAATAGCTAACAGATTGTCCAACTAGCTAACCTTTCACTATACAAAATACATGCTTTTATAGGCGGCCCAAAGGTCTCTCCATTACAAAATTATGGGCCTTTCCCAACAGTAACCCAAAATAAACCCTAACTGTGACAGTCGACCTATCTGTACTTTGAACTACCGCTTTCCGTCACACCACAGTTCTCTGCAGTCTTCCACGCTTCCCGGCGCTGATCGTGGGTTCAGGCACCGCTTCCTCGATCACTCCCATTCTATCCTTTATCTTCAATACCTCGGCTCGTTTCTCCCTTTTCCATTTATGAGGGTAGCTGATCCCTCCTGTCTTCGCCGCTGCCTTAAGTGCAGTGGTTGAGCTCTCTCTTCTCGGTCGCTGCCTTTAGTGCAATGGGTGAGCTCTCTCTTCTCGGTCACTACCTTTAGTGCAGTGGGTGATCTCTCTCTTCTTGGCTGCTCAGATACTATTCTCTTTGAATTTCTTGTCCCGATATAGCATCTTTTCCTGTAGCTGCGGGGCCCTGCTCCAACAATTAGCCCCCAAAATTATGCACAAAATCATTTTTTAATGGAATTCCAAGCCTCGGGCCTTAGATGGAGCTTGGGGTAGAGTACCAATAATCAATAATGGGTAATACTGCTCTTCCTCATCCCCCCTCCCCTTCATTATTCGTGGGCCTACAAGGGCATAATTGGCTTCGATGCAAGCACTTTGACCACCCATTGGTAGATTGAAAAAAGTGCCTGGAATCCAAAGTGCCTCTTTACGTTATGTGTTATGTATTCTTTCTATGTGTTAACTAAAATTCGCAGCATCCATCAGCAACCAAGATATTTTTATTCATAAACCAAGACATTCGACCCCTTGATTCACTTTAAACCCCACTCATAGAGAAAGGTCGATTCATCCTTGAAACCCAATTTTAAGTCATCTAGTGCCTGTGAATACTTTAGTGTTCTAGTCATGGCTAAGAGAAGCTTTTCATACAAGGTAGGGCTATTCAAATCCAGGAATTCAAGAGACAAAGCTTCTGACGAATGTAATGTCACAAATGCATACTCAATTCACATTGACTTAAACATGCAAATATTCAAAGATCAGTATAGACAAAATAACCAAGTATGAAATCGATAAGAACAAGTCAATCATCAAATGAATTCATTTATTACGTCCAAAAGAGAGAGATGAAAAATATCATTACATAGAAAAAAGAAGAGATATTTATTTGAAAAATATAAAGGGGGAGCAAGTAAATTTACTTGGGAGTTGTCGAGGCTCAACAATTTGCAACATACTAGGCGAAGCCAAAATATCTGCACATGCGTTATTGTTTCCTTTAGTGATTCCAAGAGAAAATAAAACTTGTACCTTCAAGAACACCATGGTTTCAAACATGAGTCCCATGAAATTATGCTTAAGTAACAAGCCTAAAATCACCCCTTTCCTCGACCAATGTCATTTACCAAGTGAAAGAAAGGAAAAACTAATAAGGTTAATTCATTTTAAAGCTTAGGTCATTACTGTAACTGGAATCCATAACCCCAAATTTTTCCAAATATGTTTTTTAAATAGTTTCCACATGCTAGCTCATCAAACCTCACAGTGTTGCTATGTTGTCAAGGACTGTCCATAGCCTTGATGGAGTCACCCTAACATCACGAGACTTGCTCCACTACCAGCAAGTGTCCATAGCCTAGGCTAAGATACATGCATGTCCCCCTTTATGTGAACTTACTTTCCCTCTCGTTGCTTTATGATTTTGTGTATACATTTTATTAAGCAGTACAAGAATGAGCAATTAGTAGCATTTATAAGCACGAGGGTTGATGTATGTTTTTGAGGATTGAAACTACACATTTGGGTGATAAGAATACCTCTTGATATTTTGGCATGGATTAATGGTTGTCACTTATAGCCAATTTTAGTTGCCATTAGTGTGAGTAAAATGGAGCCTTTGAGAAACCTTACTCATGACCAACATTAAATCTTTTGGAGCATCTAGGCATGTTTTTCTAAATATGATTGTGTTCCATCACAATTATGTATGTCAAGGTATTCCAATGAGTTTATGAGTTTATGAGTTCAGAGTCCCTTTTATAATGAATAGCTTAAAATATTTTATGGGATCCACCCTATTGTGCCAAAAGATCACCTAGATTAAAAGCAAAGTAAACAAGAGAGTGCAATTCAACAAAAGAAAGGGTAACGATAGTTCAAGAAGGTCCAAAAAAAACTAGAGAGTCAAAATGATATGCGAAACAAAATGAATTCGACGAGTTTCTGAAAATTAAAATAGAGAAGCAAGAAATCTAGACATAAAAGTAGAGCTTGGATTCAGGATGAAAATCATCAATCTTCCATGAAGAGAAGATAAAATGCAAGTGAAAAATAAATAACCAAAATAGAGGACAACCATGCTGCTACATACAACATTTAAACTAACATACATTACTAGAAGGTGATGCTCATTCAATTTCATGGAGAAAGTCTCTTATGTGTAAAGGATTAGGTAAATAAACAATGTATCGACTAAATCTATTTTGGCACTAAACTTGTTTAGAATTGTTTTATCCTTGATTGCTAAACTCCTATCAATTGGTCTTCATGTCCTTGATGAGAATTACCTTCTTTGATAATGCTTGAGTTACCATTGAAATTTCACACTTGTTCTTATACATTTCGGTATATCGATCTTTACACTAACCTAATGATGTTTCCTATCCCATAGTTCAGAAATTGCTCATGCACACTCATCCATGCCTCAATATGACTACTTTCAATGGGTAATCTTATGTTGATAGCACCTTCTAAGCATAATTCATATTTTCCCATATCTGCAATATTTATTGAGTGAGAGGAGCTAAGACCTTGCTCTGTTATTCCAACAAGTAACCTCTTCGTGACACAGATCATGTCAACATTGTGCATCATATATTATGTCGCTCAGATTTCTTTTGTGCTCATGTATATAGTGGCCATGAAACCTTCCTTGGACTCTAGTAGGATCCCTGCAATATTTTTTCACCTGCATCCTTAATCCTTGCTCATGATTTGATAAATGAGGCGTTTTCTCTTGAAAGGAGAACGCTTAGCATGCATGGGGTGCTTGTCAGGTCCTCAATTTCTATCCTCTTCTTCTCAAGAAAGAATGATCTTCACCAATTTTTGTCTCCATACAAGGAAGTTATTAGATGAGGCTATGACAAGTTAAGCATGTCATAAAGAAAACCACCCATCAGATCCACAATGAATTGTATGGATTTCCCTTTTGGTAAATTTACAAATACAATTTTGATTTATCTTTCAAAATAGTCAATCCTTCTAGTGTAATAAAATCCGATTGAAATACAAGAGTGGAGCTAGGCTATCCTTCACATAAGGATGTCATTGATAAAAAATCCTTATGAGAAAACTATTGTCCAAACCCACTAGCGTTTTTGTGTTAATTTGTTTGTGAAGCTCAGCATGTAACACTAGACAAAATTTATTGCTTGAACTAACAAGAAATCCATACCTATGTGGATGTTTCAACATAATCGTGTGCCTAACCAATTTCAAGTTTCCAAGACCTCAGCAGAAAAAGGGAGTGAACCTCATTCATTTTTATTCTACATGCACCTTAAATTACAAATTAGGAAAAGCAAATACCAAAGCCAAACAATGAACTTGAACACAGAAGAAATTTATTCCTCTGAATCAAATCCAACTTATTTTATTATGAAAATAAAACTGCTATCTAGAAATGACATATGAAATAAAAAAAAATAGGAAATTCAACCTCTAACTATTACTCTACTAGTCTTAAGTACCAATCAAGTGAAACTAGAATTAAAACTAAATCGAAATATTCAATTGAAAAGCATAAGTTTAATAAAACCATCTATGCAACAGGGCGGAAGGAGGGGGGGGGAGGGGGGTTCTCTTTAACCCCGATGGAATCTAGGAAGCAATTTACTCATGGGGTCTTGGTGAAGAAACTAACAATGTTGTTGAAGCTCTTTCCCTTTGGAAAGGCCTCTGCCAAGCTCGAACCCGGGAAATCTCAGAAATCACGGTGATTGGGGATTCAAGATTAATCATTCAATCCTTGACAACCAGATCCCCCCCATCTTAGATAAAGATCCGTCAATTGATAATAAAAAAATCAAAGCCTCTCCAAATCCTTCAGAAAGATTGATTACTTTCATGTATTAAGAGGTCTAAATGAAAAAGCAAATTTGGCGGCAAACATCGCCTCTTCCTTGAGCAAACGAACCTTAGTTTTAAATGGGACTAGCTCCTTATGCCAAATTCCATAGGACCATGGGCAAGGGAGTAAGGAGCTTGTCACATGGCTTTCCCACATGGAGCCTAGTTACCCCACCTCCCATTATGGTGGCTCGTGGCAAAATGATATTCCTCATGCTAGCGTGTGTTTTGTTGCATACGACCGTTAAAACAGGCTTGCAAAGTATCGTCCGTATCACCCAGAAGTCAGGCACGATCGTGATGAGTGAAACTGTCTACAATTCATATTTCCCTAGGAACCCTTTGGTGTTCCATTCTAGCGTGTGACTTGTGTGATGGATCACACCAAGATTTTGAGATTAATGAGCTCTAAGGGAGAATCATCAGGAGGTGGCATGAACGAAATACATGCAATTTTCATTATTTATTTTTCGCAGAGTGGAATTTTGGCTACGATATTCTAGTTAGGGACTCCTTTGGGCTCCATGGACACCTCCTCCAAATCTACTGCTTCATCAGACCCTGATCTTTCGGTCGTTGTTGAGCTGAGAGAAATCTAAAGGAAAATCAAGAGGCACAAAAGTTACCTGCAGCAAATTGATGTCAAAGGTAGGAGGCGCTTGGAAATAGTGGACAGAGACATGTCCCAGTTGTGTGAAGAATTCACGGAATCCATATCTCAGTCAGAACGCGTGATGACAGGAATTCTTTCTGAGCTAGAAATTCGATTTGATAAGTTGGAGCTTCAAGTGGAAAAGATGGCATCAGAGAAAGGAGAGGCCACTGCAAATTTAGAATCTTTCGCTCATAAAGGTGGTGACCCAGGAAAGTAAATCATGACCCCCTTGGGGGTTTCTCATTTTTGTGACATTTTTTTATCTTTTTCATGGTTGTCTCATATGGTGTAAGGGTAGTAGTAATCTAAGCCTGTTACTATTGATGTTTCTATGTAAGGGAAGTAATTATTTGAGTATAGGTAGTAGTAAGATTTGTCTTTTATGTTTTTTGGCAATTGTCTCCAAAGGGAAGATTTGAACTATGTAGATCTCTTTTTCAGTGGCTATATCATTTCTTGATTAATACAAAACATAAACGTTCTTGCCAAAACAAAAACCATCTATGCAACACTATCCTAACTTGGACTAAACTTTGGCACACATATGTTAAATGTCACATAGTGCCAAAGCATCCATATGTGGATTTTAAAATCTAAATAATCTATTGACTGTAAGCGAGTATCTATAGATGGGATGCCGTGCATCGTAATGTTGAAATTAAATAAATAGGAAATTATTCATAGTGTGAGGTATGAAAGACTTACAAGTTTTCTTGAAGATTTTGACCATAATGGGATTATTTTCAGGTCCCTATGACATTGTGAAAGTGACAATGATAATCCCATAATAGTAGGAACGAGTCATAAATAATGTGCATACCTAACCATGATGATTAATTGGTTGTTCGGAGTGATGTTTACTAGTATGATTCTTCACTCAAGGAACCATCTCCTTCTATTGAGTATTACAATTGATTGTTGACTTGTTTCTGTTTCCCCTTGAAATTTATAAAGCTTACTAAGGATGTTGCAATCTTCACAAGAAAACGCATACCATGCATTTTTTGTAAAAGGTATATGTTGTTTAAGGTCCATGGTTTTCAAGTTGAACAAGTTCATATAAAGATAGAAGTTTTTCTAGAACCTCTTTCATATAAATATGATATGATCAACATAGGGCTAGTACCAATTTCCTTATCTCATCCTGATCCTACTAATTGAAATGCAGGATCTTCCTTCAAATATATTTTAAGTGATGGTTCTTAGTTGACACCTTTTGAAAATGAATATGGTTCTAATTTCCATTCTTCCACTTGTCATTACCCTATATCATAATTTTTAAATAAGGCTATAGAGGAATGATTAAAGATTAATTCCATGATCTCTCCTAGACACAAATATTTGCAAAGGGGTTTGAATTTTCATAATTCAGTATCTCTAACAATATTTTCCCTACTCTTGAAAAAAGGAAGCTTAATGAGAAAATATGTCTTATGATTTATCTTTAGTGTGATCATAGTCTTCCATTGAGAATATGGGTATCATTCCTTTTGAAAGTGACCCAATTATTACATTTTTAGCAATCTTAGGTCTAGCTTCCCCTCTCAGTAAAGGAAAATGTTCATTGTCTATCATCAAGAATAAGTGGTAGGGAAAGGTTGTTTGCAATATGGAATTGTAGATCAACAGCATGTAGTGTTTCTATACGAGAATTGGTTGTCTGTTGTACATCATTTGATCCATGAACTTGTTTATACTTTAAAGTGTATTCATGATTAGATTTCTTAGCACCCGTGTCAATCTAAAATGTTTTGTGCGATTTATCCATTGAGTATTGTGTCCAGGTGATCAAAGGATGCCTCCAAATCCTCTGGTTGATCAGTGGAGATGTAGCTTCGAATAAGTGAAATCAAACTCCACTTCCTCTCACTATGCAAAGAGAGGTCATACAATCAGTACCAAATTTAAGACAATGATCCCCTAATTTTTACCCCTTAATCATATGTCAAGTCTTCATAAGGTTATCCACTTAATGCTACAGGGAAATGATGCAGGGGCATATAGGCCCAATACCACTAGTTGAAGTTAATCGACGAGAGTTCCCAAAGGATAGTCGACAACCTCTAGAAGAATGGGAGAGACACTTGATAAGGGAAGAGATGAGTCGCGGGAATTCCAACTATCATTAGTCGATGGTTAAAAAAAGGTATTGGAAATGGTCCATGAGACATACCAACCAAGGAAAATAAAGGATTCGGGAAATAATACTGATACCGACGGACTACCAACCGACCGAATGTCCAATATCCCAAGGAATGAAGTAATTGGAGTAGTTGGGTAGTTGCAAATTAGTTATGGAGGTGGTTGAAGGACACCAGGTGATGAATCCTACTGAAGCAAACCATAGGATGTGTTTAATGCATTCATGATGGTGCCTAGGAAAATGTGAGCTTATAGAATGGGAAGGTTGAGTATTGTGCATCTGAGCGTGGCTATAAATACCACTGCATGTTCATAAATATGGAATTTTACAAGCCCTTGGATGAGAAGAGAGCTAGAGTGAGCAGAAGATCAAGAATTGTGTGCTAGTTTGCATGAGACATAGAGAGTGAGTTTATAAGAATCGAGTACGTCATATTCTCTCATGCTTGTGTGTTGTAATATTCAATTTCCATTCTAACTGATTTGTTTTCCATTACTTTGTAATTTCTCTTATACAGAGATTTCTTTTATTTAATTGAAATCCATACTTATTGGAACGACCATTCTAGTGTGTGTTTGTTGTGCACTTTGATTAGCATCCAACCATCCAGGTCATGTCTGCATCAGTCGGTATCATAGAAGGAAGTTATCCTACATGAAGAGTCCAGTTGTGGTTGGACAGGAGGAAATACAACTCCAACTGCAGTTGGGTAGAGTTGTAGAATGGTGATCTGATTTCTGAGTTGAGAAATTGCTTAGAGAGGCATCAATATTCATGGTAAAAGACAACGCGGAGGAACAAGGGTCACTATTGACCATGAAACCTTTGAGGAATGTGTTCAAGCAATGAGAATGTTGAAAAATGAGTTAGTGGTCATGAAGGAGGAACAATGGCAAGGATATGTTGTAGAAAATATCGACCACAGTGATGAGGAAGTCAAGGATACAGAGTCCCAAGAAGAAGAAGAGTTGGATGAGACAAAGGATAGAGTGTTGAAAGATCTATCCGAGATGAGGGGTAAGGAAAATATGGACGTGCCTACCTACTCAGGAATTCTTAACGCATAAGAGTTGATAGACTAGTTCAAGGAGATGGAGAAATACTTTGACATGGAGAAGATCGAAGACCCCATAAGGGTAAAAGTTGAATGTCTAAATTTTAAAGGTCATTCCTCGTTGTGCTGGTACAACGTACAGGCCGGCGAGGTAAATAAAGGAAATGAGAAGATAAATACTTAGGATGCGATGGTCGCCAAGATGAAGGAAAAGTTCCTTCCCACTAACTACATGATCTCTATGTTCAGAAAGTTGCAAAATCTTATACAGAAGGAGTTGAATGTAAAAGAATTCATAGAGGAATTCTATCGACTATGGATCGGGTCGTGACACACAAAAAAAGAAGAGGATGCGGTCGTCAAATATGTAAATGGACTGAAGTACGCCATACAAGACTAATTGAGCTTATTGAAATTCAAGACAGTTAGAGAATCCTATCATCCAACACTAAAGGAAGAATAGAAACAGTCGAGGAAGACTTCAACAAGCAGAGGAAAGTCAACTACTCAAAGTCATAAGTATTCTGCCACTAGAGGACAAACTAGTGGGGCGAGGAGATAAGAAAGTTAAGATGGTTGATGAACATAAAGTATGACCATAACCGATGCACCTGAATACCAACGGGGAAGTGAAAACCCTAGAGGTCGAGGTGATAGTGGCCATAAAGGAACTTTCATAGGAGGATGAACAGACCAGTCGAAGGTCGTCTTCTACAACTGTCAGAAGCTGGTACACAAGGCATATGAGTGCCCAAAAAACTTACATACCGCAAGTCGATAAGAAACCAAAGTTTGAGGATATGATGAAAAAGGTTCGACTACAAAGGATAATTCAAGAGAAGTTACATCAAAGAGAGGTTGAAACTTGATAGTACAGTGTGCACTATTGCAGTCTACGTAACAGGTGGAAGAGTCGACACAGAGGAATTCCATATTCCATACAAAGCTTAATATTCGGGACATATGTTGTATGAGCATCGTCGATGGAGGAATCACAGTTGGGCTATGGGCAGACCCAGGTTTTATACTATTATCTTCGCACCAACAAAAAGACCCACAGTGTTGGCCCTTTCGGCAACAACCTGCGAACAGGTTGCAGTCTCACCCGAAACAGCTATGGGGTGCCGTAGAATCAGGTTTCTGCAAGCAGAAGAGGGATATTACTGTACCTTTAGCCTTAACAACAAATACTTATACAAAATAGAGCTTCGACATTCACTTAAATAGATTCACAATTAGATAAAAGACGTTTCTTGCTTAACCCTTAACTGGGAATTCACAGCGAAGTTAATATTTAACAGTTATCTTACTTTAGCATTCACCTACTTATCAAAAGCATAAAAACATAACAGAAGCAACACAAAAGAACCACCACAACACAAGATATAACGTGATTCACCCCCAGTGTAGGGGCTACGTCCACAGAACTATGTTTATGTTCAACTATTTACAAAAATCACAGTTCTGATCTGCGCACTCAGCTGCAGATCCTCTTAATCACCCAAAACTGCACACTTAGCTGCAGAACCTTTCTTACAAAAACCCTCTGCGCACTCAGCTACAGAGGTCGTCCACGCACACAGCTAGGACTTGACCTTAAAACCCAAAATAGCTCTTAGCTTCG
This sequence comes from Pseudotsuga menziesii, assembly GCA_001517045.1. Lineage (NCBI taxonomy): Eukaryota > Viridiplantae > Streptophyta > Pinopsida > Pinales > Pinaceae > Pseudotsuga > Pseudotsuga menziesii. Next base: position 416,448 of record LPNX010279938.1, read on the forward strand.
CATCACATGATCCTCATCTCATTAGATAATCTTGACATCTTTACATGAGTGCCTATTTATACAAGTGCACTATTACAAAATCATGGGCTTATACCCAAAAATTATGGACAATTACAAAAAGAGGGCTTTGACTCAACCCCGACACCCCTAAGAATATTTTGACGTGCAACTCTGCTTACAAGCTTCCACAAAAACCGTGGAGTTACCAAAATTAATGACCGTTAAGGCGCGCGCCCCAACAGGCCCCTAAGACTCACCAGTGTCCCATCCCGGCACACTCTGCTGCTTGTCTGGTGGGAGAATCTTGTTGGCAAAGATAATAAACTGCTTGTTGAGGCCATGCATGATATCGTCGGCTGCTTGTTCCTTCTCCACCAACTCCTGCAATGCTGTTGTTGATGCTTCATTGGCCTTTTCCCATGCAAATGCATCATACTCCTTCAAAACTTTGAGCTGGTTGTCCACAGCAGTACTCAACTCCAAGGCCTCGTTGACAAGGGGCTGCATAGAATTTTCCAGTAGTGTTGCTTTCGTTCTGCACAACTCAATTTCCTACTGGAGTTCCTTGCTTTGCTTTACCTTGAGCATCTTCTGCATAGGAGGCAGATTCTTAATTTCCGCCCTCACTGCATCCAGCTCTGTCTGTCGCTACTTGATGGTTTCTTGCAGCTTTTCTACTTTTGGATTGTCTTGCAGGTTGGCCCAGGCGTCGACGGTTTCCTCTAGCAGTTTTACTGTGCTGCTCACAAGATGTGAGATCTTCGTCGCTGAGGCCTTAATATCTCTACGGCGCTGCTCCCTGACCTCTGGTGGGCTCTCCGGGATGATGCGAAGTTGAAGCTCCGCAATCTGAGCCTCATGTTCTGCTTTGAGCTTATTTATTTCACTGCGATACTATTGTGCATAGTCTTTCAGCTTGGCAATTCTTTGCTCCGGCTCTTCCTCATCCTGCATGTCGAAGTTAGGAAGAATTCGACATGCCTCATCCAACACTCATGCCAATGTGACCTGCTTATGTTCTGCGTCCTTCTTCCTCTGCTCCGCTTATTTCAACTGCGCAGCGAGGCTCTCACTCTGCTTCATGGTATTTTCCAACTGCCTGTGTGAGAAGCTATCAAGTTCTTGGATCTCCCTCATGATTTCCAATTGACAAAGGTGCAACTCCGACATAGACAGCTTGGCGTAGTTTATCTCAACTGTCATACTCATCTGGGAGCGAGATACTCCGTTAGTTATTATGAGGGCTGCGCTTGGCACTTGTCCTCTGTTATCTCTGGCTGGCCACTGTCTTGTATCTGGCTGTGCGCTTACTGGGACACTGCTTGTTGTAGCGCCAGTCGCTGATTTTTCTGGTAGCGTCTTAAGTTCTGCAACTTGCTACGCTACGCCAGTGAGCGCATCAAGGTGTGTAACTGCAAACTCTTTCCATTTGCTGGTTAATGCCTCTATAGATTTTGTCAGTGCCTGATCAAGCTCCTCAATCATCAAAGCAGGCTCTTCGACGACATTCTTATCCTTCAACGCCTTAGCTTTCTTCCTGGGCTGAGGCTTAGCAACTTCCTCTGCCTCTGGTGACTTGTGCTTATCTGGGCGATTGGGGTCTGAGATTGTCTTGACTGATTCTTCATCTTCTTCATCATCTCCGCCATCTCCGCTCTGGTCACCTTCACTCTACTGCGACTCACTTTGTTCTTCGCTTTCTTCGAGTGGGTCATTCTGCTGCATCTGACTAGGGCCAGCGCCCACATTGGTGACTGGAGGGATTGGAATGTTGGGCTTTTTCCCTGTGTCCTTCATCCATTCAACCGGCCACTGCTGAACTACTGTGAGGATGTCTTCTTGGGTCACCACATATGGCAACTTCCAGCATGCATGTTTATTATCTGCGCGAGCCTCGATGAAGACATTGTGCATGTCAGCCTTGAAATTGGCCACTGTCGCATACTGAGCAAATAGCTCATTACTGAGCCACGGCATCTACAGGATCTCATAGGATATGTTCATGGCATAGAAGGAGAACACATAGTTCATCAGCTGCTAGGATTCTTTGTCCTGCGACACCCAAAGAGATGCGTACCTTGCTACGCCAGGCATGTTCAGAGGCACATCAACAAACTGTGCCTCGGTAGGTTCTTTCCATCCTACCAGTGCAATAAGCACTATTAGCCATGAATAGTGAAAGGGTCTACCTTTCTCCTGCGCATCGCGGACATATTCAAGGAATTCCTTGGCAATGTACTCTTCCCATTTCTAACTGTAGCCTTCGTCACAGTTCACAGCAATACTGACGATCGGGGCAGATACTTCATTCGGTCTGCACTTCCGCATTAGCTTGCATGCTAAGAGTTCTACGGCGAATCGAATGTTTTGATGCTAAATGGTCGAGGTTTGATACCCTCGCTTTCCTTTCGTTAGCCTGAAGTGTTCCTTCATACTCTGTGCTAGCTTCGCGTCTTCATGTTTTCCCATAAACTCAATGCTAGGATCAGGCCCTTCCTTCGGCAAGCTCGTAACTCGGTGAATGAGTTCTCCATTGATGGCTATTTTCTGGCTTCTGATCCATAGGTACCCATCATGTATCAACGCCAATAATTTCTTGACCACCACGGTCACCTGTGTACTGCGACCGAAGTGGGGAACATTGAGCATCTTCAACAAACCAGCTTTCTCCAAGCCAGTAGCCCACTGTTTCACTTCTAATAATGTCGCTCTAGTCTCCGGATAGTGGACAGAGTGCAAGTATGTCCTAGGTGTGAACTGTGGGAATTTCCCACGATCATTTGTATCGTGGTCTGCATACTTCAACCGTTCTATTTTCCCTGTCATTGTCCCGACCAACTGCACACCCTGTGGCAGCGAAGGGGTGCGTAAAGTGAACTTGGCGTTCCACTGAGGTAGCTGGACTCCTGGTCGAACAGGTGGAAGATATGGTGGATGCTACAATGCAATGTTCTCATCCCCTTCAGGTGGGATCTCTGCTGAACCAGACGGATTCATCTCGGGATCCTCTGGTGTTTTCCCTGATTGCTTATGTCTATCTTCGTTCCGCTTAGAATGAACTTCAGGCTTAAACTTCTTCCTGGTAGATCGTGTCTGCATTGGCTGAGTCGGTGATGGGGGAGTCGCTTCACAGGGTGCAGATTCAGGTGGATTACTCATAAGGTTCTGTAGGCCCCTCAGTTCAAATTCTCTTATTAATTCCTAAAGTTCACGATCGGCTGACATGGACATAATTGTAAAACTCAAGAAAATGTGTAATGCGAAATGCGTCAGGCTGGGTGTCTTCTTATAGAATCTAATGACCAAATCTGCCGTAACTGTGCATTGAAGACACCAAATCTGACAAAGATCTTGTCCAAACGGTGGTAGATTTCCCAAAATCTCATCATTACAGGCAGTTAATACAGTTAACATACCTGCGCCGCCAAATCTGATTTTTTCCAACGGTCGCATTTTGAGCTCCGACACACCTTTCCTTCTTCGGCACCACTAGTAACTTTGGCTGCGCCACAATAAGGATATTCGACACTTCCTGACACCAGCTTTGATAGATCTTCGAGCTTTGACCTACGACAGAATGTCTTTCACAGCCTCAATGATTCCTGCAGCAAGCATTCTATCTAGCTTCATCCTGACTTTTTCTTTATACTTAGGGTTCACCCTATAAGGGCGCTGTTTCACAAGCTTCACATCAAGTTTCAAAGGGATTTTTATCACTCCTATATCACCAAGGATACCTTTCATTTCTGAGAACTTCGTCGCAAATAAGTCCAGGTACTCATGGAGAAGTTGGGTCACTTTGCTCACCATTTCTTCATCCCAATAATCTCCAATGGTAGCATACTTAGGCATTTCTTTTGATCCAATGTTTACTTTCCTTGTCCTTAAGGGCTGAGTCACTTCAAGTGCTTCGACTGCTGGTCCATGTAATTCACAGTGTCCTTCTGACTCAGGAATGTTAATATTGCGTGGGTCTTCATCCTCGTCAATTACGAGGTTATAACATTCTACTGCATTATCTTCTTGTGCCTTCCAATCAGGTTGTTACTCTGCTATTTCTTTATCATAAAACACCTTAGTATGGATCAACCTAATAGCTTCATCCAAAGCAGGACAAACCTCATTAATAGAAAATGTCAGCACAAGACTATCAACAAGACTATCCCAACTTACAGTACCATGGCGAAGCTCCACCTCCGCATACCAGTTCTTTGCTGCAGGTTCCAGAGTGTGTATAAACCTATGTACCCATTCTTCACAAGGTACATGATTCCATGCTTCATAACATTGCTCCAAATGTTCATGAGGGCTAGTCTTACCATTAAATCTGCTTCGCACCTCCTGAGGTTGATCCATGAATCTTAGGCGAAGGGACTTTTGACAAGCTTCCCAACTATGAATGTACTTTTTATGACCATTCCACCATCTAGCAGCTGTGGCTCTAAATACTGAATCTAGAGTCTCCATTTTCTGTGAATCTGGTACCTGCTCTGAAAATTGCAAAATAAAATCTTCGGGGTCTGTCAAGCCATCAAAAATAGGTAAGACTCTTGTCTGTGAGCCAAGCCATCTAAGAGACTTGGTAATTCTTTCACATCGATGTCCATGTAGGTCATAAAGTCAATTCTTCTAGTTCTCTAAGCCTTCATCTGAATCAGTCATGCAAGAACTGTCACACTTCCAGTACATTATACCTTCAGGAGTAGGGTTAACATAGTCTTCTTCTTTAGTTGTGATTTTGTAGATATGATCCAAAACATCCTGATCTTCTTCTCTGACTGGCTCTGTGTACCATTCTCCTTGAGAAGGGTCCAAGGGTACTATGACTCTCAAGCATTTTCCTTCAAAATTCATCTTCCTGTTCTTAAGGTTGATTACTGCAGAATTCTCCATTTCCCATTCAATTCCTAGCAAGGCTGGATAGGGGTTGCTATCATCAATTATCTCAATGACTTCAAAATCTACTAAGGTACTGACTCCATCAATATCTACTGGGACACGAGGGAATCTTCCTAGGGGCAGAATCTTCTACTGATTGGCTAATCTCAACTGTATAGGGGACCATTCAAGGTTAGCTTTTCCCATTTGTTCCCATGTCTTCTTAGTTAGGACATTTACTTCTGATCCCAGGTCTAAAATGATATCAGACATGTCATATTCTCCTATCTGAGCATGCAATCTCATTTCTCTTCCAGTTCTTCTAACTCTATTAACATTTTTTTCTTTACCAAAGCTTCGCTGAGGTTCGCAAGAAGCAATAACTTTCTGTAACTCATTTAAAGCATTCTTATTTCTTAAGAGCTTCATACAACTCTGTAAAAATGATGACAGTGCACTTACTTTATCCGTCGAAGCTTCTTGAGACTGTGACTGCTGTTGATGCTGCTGCGTAGGTGCTACTGCTATGCTCGGATCAGCAAAGTCTTTTTTGGCTTCCATAAATGTTTATTTTTCTCTTCCCAAATCGAAGGTTGGAACTTTCTCTGGGGTCTTACAAACCCAAGCCTTGTCAGGTTGTTTCTCCTTATTCTATACTTGCGTCATAGCTCCACTCCTTGTAACAATGTTAATGGCTGCGACAGGTCTTTTCTCTATAGTAATCATCTAAATATTCTAAGTAGGAGCTCCATTTCTTTCTTGTATCTTGGCTATTAACTCTGGGCATTGCTCAATGACATGATCTTCTGCTCTGCAATATCGACATGTCGTAGTTGGGTTCTGACAGTCTCTAGCTACATGTCCTTCCTGATTACAGTTATAGCAAACAACCTGGCCTCGACCTCTTCCAAGCATACCACCACGACCACGACCTCTGAAACTACCTTGACCACCGCGGTAACCATATCCATCATTGCCTTGTGCATCGTTTTGTACCCTATAAGCATCATAGGTTCTCTCTCTCATAAGGTCAAAGCTGCGACATTCATCTTCGTTGTGTCCTACTGACTTACAGAACTTGCAATAGGGATTCTTGGGTACTTGCACATATCTTTGTAGCAGATAGCAGTCTTCAGGTCGATGCTAGCCAGTTGTTCTACAAATCTCACAATATAGAACATTAGGGTTAAATGGGTTTGGCGCACCAGTATTTAGGTAATTTCTTAGCGCAGGGCATTGTTCCTTGTCATGACCTTCTGTCCTACATCGTGTACACCAAACCTCTTCGTGAATAGATTTCCCCCTCTTCATGTCGCGAAGCTCCAAAGCCATTTCTGCCAATTGCGCTTGTATTTGGGCTATGCCAGAATTATCTTCGACAGGAGCTGTCTCCAGTTTCATGGCAATCTCCAAAGCCTCTTGTTGATCAGCAACCTTCTGTTGCATGAGTGGAGTTCTGATATGAGGTAATAGGGTTGCAATGAACCATTCTTTATGCTACGCTGGTCCAATAGTGAAACTAACTTGATCTAGCAAAACTTTGAACCTCTAATCAAAGTCCCAAACTGATTCACCTCGCCTCTGCTGAATCTCTTTCAGTTCAGTTATACACTGTGACTCTAATTTAGGCTTCTTGAACTCTTTGATCATTGCTATTTTAATATCAGCCAAGACATGGTTCTGAGTACTGGAAAATTTCATAAACCAGGTCAAAGCTTAGTCTCTAAAAGAAGTGACCAACTGCGCTCTCCTTATATCTTGATCCATAATGTTCTTAGCAGTCCAAACAGCTTCACATAAGAACCAAAACTGTTCTGGATCCTCTAATCCAGTTCCTTTAAAGACTGGGAGCTTGATATCATCAGTCATATGGGCCATAGTGGACCGAGGGGGGGGAGAACTTACTGGGGTAGACTGACTTGCGACAAGAATACTCGGGCTAGGGTTACTTTCAGACTGCGACAGGTTCTCAGGGGTAACAGATCTACGCTGCAGAGTTATAGGAGGGTTTCTAACAAAAGGGGTTTCTTCAGATTCAGGGTCTTCTGGACTTAATGGGGAATAACTGGTATTCTGGCCTAGGGTATAGGATTCAAGGTTTCTCTTGTATCTTTTACCGCTTCACAGCAAACCACTTTGCTCATCAAAGTCACTTTCACTTCCAAACATAGGTTAGTAAAAATAAATCTAGCAATCTGATTCTATAAGCAATATGCCTTTCTCAGCCAAGAGCATTTTAATTTGCAAACTGAATGAATTTAGGTACTTACCCCTTGGTCCTTTGAAAAAATGTCTTTCAGCTTTGCTAAAAGAGGTACTTGTGTCGATGGCAAACTCTGTCACAAATGATTCAAGGGTTCACGTTGTCCATAAATCAACAGCTCGTGATATCGCATTGTTCACTCTTTTCAATATGTTAATTCTTGCGGGGGTCCAATCAGGAAACTGATCTTCCTTGAAGTTGGTCTTTCTTTCTGTCAACCTGGATAACCACTGGTGCAATTCTATGTGGATACTACCAAAGAATATTTCATAAATATCAGTGAAAACATACCTTTGCAAAAAGTCATTTGAGCTACGACAAGGATCCTTATTTTCTTGTTCAGCAAATTTTTGATAGGTAGCTTCAATCCAGTCACCGATTTCTTTTACTGAGGGCCTCCAAAACATAGCCCTTCAGGTACGACATAGATCCCTCTTAAAGCAGATACTGAGTTCAACCGGCAATGGAACCAATTTGTTGGGCTATGGGCAGACCCGGGTTTTATACTATTATCTTCGCACCAACAAAAAGACCCACAGTGTTGGCCCTTTCGGCAACAACCTGCGAACAGGTTGCAGTCTCACCCGAAACAGCTATGGGGTGCCGTAGAATCAGGTTTCTGCAAGCAGAAGAGGGATACTACTGTACCTTTAGCCTTAACAACAAATACTTATACAAAATAGAGCTTCGACATTCACTAAAATAGCTTCGCAGTTAGATAAAAGACGTTTCTTGCTTAACCCTTAACTGGGAATTCACAGCGAAGTTAATATTTAACAGTTATCTTACTTTAGCATTCACCTACTTATCAAAAGCATAAAAACATAACAAAAGCAACACAAAAGAACCACCACAACACAAGATATAACGTGGTTCACCCCCAGTGTAGGGGCTACGTCCACAGAACTGTGTTTATATTCAACTCTTTACAAAAATCACAGTTCTGATCTGCGCACTCAGCTGCAGATCCTCTTAATCACCCAAAACTGTGCACTTAGCTGCAGAACCTTTCTTACAAAAACCCTCTGCACACTCAGTTGCAAAGGTCATCCACGCACACAGTTGGGACTTGACCTTAAAACCCAAAATAGCTCTTAGCTTCGCATCACATGATCCTCATCTCATTAGATAATCTTGACATCTTTACATGAGTGCCTATTTATACAAGTGCACTATTACAAAATCATGGGCTTATACCCAAAAATTATGGACAATTACAAAAAGAGGGATTTGACTCAACCCCGACACCCCTAAGACTATTTTGACGTGCAACTCCACTTACAAGCTTCCACAAAAACTGCGGAGTTACCAAAATTAATGACCGTTAAGGCACGTGCCCCAACAATCACAAAAAATATTGTCTCGATGGAGGTGATCAATAAATTGGGGATAAAGTGTCAACCACACCCAAATGCATATAAGTTGTCATGGTTGCAGAAGGGTCATCATGTTACAGTGACACAATAGTGTCAAATCAACTTCAAGATTGGAGGGATGTGCGATAATGTGTTATGTGATGTGATTCTTATGGATTCCTGTCACCTATTGTTGGGTCGATGATGGAAATACGAATGAAAAAATGCTATATGATGGTCAACGGAACATGATTACAGTCGAGAAGTGTGGTAGGATATTTTGACCGATTCCCTTGGTTGAGGAGTTGGGTAACCAGGGAAAGGAAATTAGATATTGGGAAAAATGAGTGTTGATGTGCTCAGTGAAAGAATTATTGAAGGAGGAAGATAAGAAACAGTATTTCTTTGTAGTTCTTCCAAAGGGGCCAAGTGTTGATTGACCAACTGAAAATATTCTGACAGATGTCAAGGAAGTGTTATTTGAATTCAAGGGCATAATAGTCGATGAAATGTTGATTGGGTTGTTGCCGACAAGGAGCATCTCACACCAGATTGACTTGATTCCAAGGCTGATTCTTCCAAACAAGGTGTCACACAGGATGACATCGACAGAGAATGTTCAGCTCAACCAACTGGAAATTCTGGAGCAAAGTTCTTTTCAACCCTGAGAGGTTGATGCAAGGGAATATAGCTCCAATACCATTAGTTGAATTTAAATGACGAGAGTGCTCGAAGGATAGTCGATGACCTCTAGAGGAATGTATGATACATTTGACAAGGGAAGAGATGAGTCACGGGAATTCCAACTATCATTAGTCGATGGTTAAAAAAAGGTATTGGAAACGGTCGATGAGACATACTAACCAGGGAAAAGAAAGGAGTCGATAAATAAGGTCGATGTTGATGAACTACCAACTGACCGAATATATAGGATCCCAAGGAACGAATTTGTTTGGGTAATTGGGTAGTTGCAAAATAGTTATGGTGGTGGTTTAAGGACACCATGTGGTGAATCTTGTTGAAGTGAACCATAGGGTTTGTTTAATGCATTCATGACAGTTCCTAAGAAAATGTGAGCTTCTAGAAAGGGAAGGTTGAGTATTGTGCATCTAAGCGCAACTATAAATACCAGTGCATGTTCAAAAACATGGAATTTTGTGAGCCCTTAGAGGAGAATATATCCAGAGTGATCAGAAGGTCATGAGTTGTGTGCTAGAATGCATGAGACGCAGAGAATGAGTTTGTAAGCATCGAGGATGTCATGTTCCCTCATGTTTGTGTGTTGTAATAGTCGATGGCCATTTGAACTGGTTTCTTTTCCATTACTTTGTAACTTCTCTTGTATAGGTATTTCTTTTATTTAATTGAAATCCATACTTCTTGGCACGGTCATTCTAGTGTGTGTTTATTACGCACTTTGATCGGTAGTCGACCATCCATGTCATGTCTACATCAGGAAACATCCTTCTTTTGTGATTTCATGATTTTTTTGTTCTAACTTTCCCAGAAATTCATAGTCTTAGATAGTATATACCTACAAAAGACATTAAAAGGGTAAGTTTATGTCAGGATGATAGTAAAATGGCAGAACAATAAGTCAATGGGAGCAATCCTCCTATGTACTACTCTTCAAATTTAATGAGAAGGAACATCATGTCTAATCCATTGAACCTCAATATTCAATGAAGATCATTAATGCATGCTCATATGTTACTAATTTTACCAATTCCCAATTACAGTACCAAGCTAAATTATCAAAGTGAGGAAATTCCTCTTTAAAGTATTTTTACCGTGCTTTTGCACATGGCTTACTTAGGAAAAAAGAGGTACATCAAGCCCAAGAAAAAATTTAGGTTAAATACAAACACAACAAAATATATCATCAATGGATCAATTGTTTACAAAACTACTATGAAAAAGTAACTAAGATCAAAGATATCCATTAGGAAATGAAAATCCTAATAAAACATCTGATGGCTTTATTTCAAAGATAAACTAAAATAAGACAAATAAATCTATCCCTACATAGGGGTAGTCATCGATGGCAACTATTTATCATCGCCACCACGGAAAGAATTCAGCTGGATATGGGTTGGACACCCTACCACCCCCCAGTCTCCGCATAGCATCTGCCCAATGCTGTTGGGCTGGATCTTGAACCCCGTGAAGAGGAACATCCACTCTGGGGCTCAATCCTGGAACACGCTCGAAGAAAAATGTTCTCAAAATACTGCTGAACCCGAAGTTCTGCACTCTACCTGCCTTACACTCACTAAGCTAATGTTTCATGTTGCTCAGTAGTGTAGTGCTCTAGTCATAGATCGTGGGTCTCATGCACTCCACTGCATAAAACATTAGAGGCCGCGAGGTGTGGTGGAGTGATGCCAAGCCTGCTATCCTGCCCAATGTCAATAGTATGGCCTTTAGGCCCAGTGCCTGTATAGTGTTGGTAGGGACCTGACTCCCCACCTTCTCTGTGTCTGGATAGCAGTACACCGCAATGTACTTGTCGATAGTCAGGCCACCTCCTGGCCCACCACGAGAATGAAGGTTCACCACTTCCCCTCATCTAGAAATCCCAGTAATGAAGTATATGTCCTCCACCTCTATCGTGAGGCACATCCCATCTATATGGAAGGACTCCGAGTCTGGATCCCAGTAATCCACCAGCATCTCTAATAGTCTTGGTTTGGCCCTCAAACCACCAAGACACCAACACTTGTAGATTCTGCATGCACGTAGAGCTTGTTGAGCCATTAGATCGGCCCTTACTGCTTCTTCTACCTCACCATGTTCACGCTCTCTCCACTCTAGGACCATCCTACACAAGAAATTGAAAATTTGCCCATTAGTTTATTGAAAAAACCTTATGCGCGGCCTCATATGCGACTGTTTTAAAAACAGCCGCGTACGTACGCAGGTTTGAGGGCATTTTCTGCGTATATCCAGCCCTATACACAGAAAAAACCTCGACTTCCACGTGGGCCGCAGCGCCCATTTTAGGTTGGCCTAGAAAGCTTAATTGACCATGGAATTTCGTAAAAATTGCATCAAAATGAAAGAGAAGAGCATGAGTAAATACCTGGAAGAAATGGTAGTGGATTCCGCCAGCTGGATCTCCTGGAATTCACTGTTGAAAATCAGAGCTCAAATGGGTAAAAGTTTCAAATGTTTTATAATATTTTGAATTGTTTACTATTTATAGAAATTTTTCAAATATTTGAAAAATTTTACCCCATTTCCTATAGTTTCGACATTTTCTAACCATTTTGAACCATTTTTGACATAATTCATGATGTAGCGGACCTTTTTCAGTGTTGTTTCAAACGTTGGATTGACCCGTTCATGCTGATCTCGGGTATCATATCCAAACTGGCATATAGGTTAGTTTTCATCACCGTCTGCATTTTGCATAACCTTATGACTATCTCATCATGACCTTAGGTACGAACCCACTCTGTTATGTCACGAAACCTTCTTGTTATTTTAGAGGTGGCATGATATGAGTGGTAGAGCTCCACCTTACATGGGTATCCTAGTTAGCGCCTTATTTACATTTGGTTCCCATGCTGACGTTTTCTCTTTAGGGTGTGTGAGTCCGTTGTATAGTACTGCCATGACATTTTGCAAGAGCCTCATACTCCTCTTAATCTTTTGCTGACCTATTCCCCTCAGGACTCCCTCATGTCAAGTTGTGAATGCATTATCATGAGCTTTGCCTGCCTTATTAAGCTTTATGTCGGCTTCCCTGACATTGCGGTTCAGCCATATATCCCGAGCTTGTCTCATGTCTAGCCATGCAGAGCCATTTTTTATATCCTTCGCAGCTTGGTTCCCTTTTTACCGGGAGGGGATTTTCCCCCGAGTGTCGATATCCTACACATGTATCCTTGCATTGAGCATAGGTATGTTCCACTGCTTGGAAATAGTTTGTTTTCCCTTATGACACTCGTCTCCTCCTAGTATGTAACTATAAATCTATTTTATTCTTTTTTCAAGCTTTTTAAATAACTGAAAAAGTCCAAAAAAATAAAAAAACCAAAAATCCAAACAAGGAAAGATGTTATCTGTGGCAGCTATCGAGTCATGTCGCCTTCGAACAAAGCACTATATATCACATCCATTGGTTGGGTTATAGTTTGACTTTAGGAGCTGTACTCATTTATCTGAGTTTATCTCCACCGACTAGTTAAGCTTCCAGTCCCTATGGAGCCTCTGTCGATGCCTCCTATGTCGTAGAGATGCCCCAGTTTGTATATCGAGTCTATGTTGCCTTTATTCAGTCACCATATGCCGGTATGCTCTTTTTCTAAGGAAGTTGAAGCCTGAGTCAGCCATTCCTCGGTTCTCTTGACTTTGCATGTTGGCCATTCCCGGTACAGTTCCTGGTTCATGCACCTTATGATCGATTCCTTCCACATTATACAGCTTTGTTGAGTACCTTGTGTTGGATGATGGGGGTTGCCTAAATTCCCTCCTTCCAGTGGATTTCATCCCATCGACTTCAAATAATTTATTCTGGGATTGGAATCTAGAGTCATTTTAAGTGCCTTGAGACTTGCAGTCATCAGTGGCAGGTTCTCTTGCCATCGTCAGTTTTTGGGAATACATCAATGTCCCCTGATCGATGGATCCTCTCAAGTGTTCGACCTCAACATATTTATTCACACTCGTTATTTTTCACTCTAGTACCTTGATTCCCATTTTCATCATCGGTGGGTGATCTCGCGTCTGTTAACGGTATACATTAATGACCGGTAATTAGATGATGGAATACTATGTTCAACCTCGACACCTCTATTCGCATAGTAGGACATGTACTCGTAGCGGTTTGTGTAGAATACTTTCCAGATTGGTGGCATCTCTTATATGCTACCTCCTTGATCATGCCAGTGTTCATGAGATTTCATCTCTCGTGACTTGATTCCAGTATAGGTCAGATATTTCTAGCCACTATGGAGGTCTTGATCTGTTATATATCTTCAGCCATTATGGAGATCATGGTCCTTTGTATATCTTCATCATGGAGATTCTGATCTATGTATATTGTACGTGGCGATGACCACTTATGTGATATCTTGTATCATGCCTATTCATGACCATTGTACTCTTATGTATCCGGGACTGCTATATGTATTTGCAGTTATGTACAGAGTTGTATTATTGTACTATGTTGATTGGGTGGCTGGTCTTCCATTTGGGATCCTTCATCACTCCACTTTTGGGATGGACTTATAATGTATTTCGGCCATCGTATGACCCCTCTGACCTCACACGTTAGGGGGCATCTGTTATACCTGATTTCACCACTCCAGGTGAATCACACTTTGTATGGCCTTCCCTTGTCCTGCTGCAAACTCCTTAGACCCCATGGATCATTTTTTGTCCTTTGATATTTCCTTGACCATCCCTAAAAACATGTGAAAAATGATACACGTGACTTTTAAACCTATAAGCGCGTATATATGCGGGTTTGACCACTAAAACCGCGTACATCAGGATGTGTACAAAATCCAAATCCTTTTGGAGTTTTCCTTGACATGGATCTGACTCACTTGACTCCTGGCCTTGACTATGCCTTGAGATCACTCAGATTCGACCTTTCATTACCCCTTTGAAAAGCTATATAAGGAACCCCTTGGTACATTGAAGGCATAAGAGAGAATTGAGAGAAAAGAAACTATAGTCCATTGTTTCTAGAACTTATGCTTGAGTCTGCATCCCTCTGTCCCTTGGAGCACTTTTGTGTTCTTCCCAAGCTTGCCTTTTTCTTGTGAGCTTGCTATCGAGAGATGGAGGATTGAAGTGGTGGAGGCCCAAGTGGGGGATTCAGCTTCTCCAGTTCGCAGACGTGCCGACAGAGGTTGTATCTTGTAATCTCTGATTTATATTAATAGAAATATCTTTTCCTATCCAATAATGTGTGTTTGAATGAATATTTTATCCATTGGATTATGTCAAATGCTTATACATTATTGACTATATATGCTAGAACATATCTAACACCATGATATATAGAATGCTTGTATTGTTTACTTGTTGTTGAGGAAGTAATCTATCAATTCAAGCTGAAGTTGGAAAGCTCAACGGGGATCTACTTCAACCGTCCGGAATAAGGTACGAGGCCTGATCCTTTAGTGTTAGACATTTAATTTATATTGCATCTTGGAAAGGATTGATTTCTGGAGTCAAGATGTCTATTGTGGTACCCCAAGCCATAGGAATTTCTCTCCGTAACAGAATTGGCGACTCCGCTGGGGAGTTCCTAGTAATTGTCCTTTGGGGGTTGTTTTATCGGCATTCAATGAATTTGAATTTCTCTTTCTCTCTTGTTTCTATGTCGGGTCTGGGGGCATGTATGCCTGGTAGTGTCTGATCGGTGTGAAGTTTGTCTCAGCTTGTCTTTTTTCCTTGATTTTATCCACCTTTCTTCCTATACGCGAGTTTTTAACTCACAGTCGCGTATACACATGGGTTTCTCTTTGATTTCCGTGTATACAGGCGGGTTTACTGTGAACAGTCGTGTATGCCCTTGATTTTTCCTTTTTGTGGGAGTTAATTGGTTGCTCGGTGAATTTTGATATTTGCTGAGTCTCCTTTGGCACTGCCTGAGTCTGTTTATACCTCTGTTTCTTACCAGAAACGTTTTTTTAGGCTAAATTTTTTTTTTTTAAGAAGGTTCTTGTCATGGCATTTTCAATTTTTTGTTTGAGATTAGTGCATTAGAGTTCTTTTACCTTAGTGCTTTTCTCGAGTGTTGTTTGTGTGTGCTTGTAGAGTATAGGGGTCGTAGAATCATTCTTTTGCTTTTTGCATCTCATTTTATTTCAAAAAATCCAAAAACATTTGCTTATCATCATGCATTGCATTTTGCATTTTTGCATTGTACTTGCACTAGATTTGCTTTGGAGTATTAGTTAGGACTTCATATAGGAAAGCTTGCATTCATCATTTACAGGAAAATTGTGCATTTCACGTAGTAGCATACCCTGTTTTCATGGACACAATGCATTTGCATTGATTCTTAGGTGTGCATTTTACTTCATGTTGTGTCATAATACCATTAGTTGCACGACCGTATCCCTTTTTTGAGTAATAAAGCCAATTAAAATCAACGCTAAATTAAAATGAACTACACTCTTTTCTTTTATAGGGTGCACCAACAAGCTTAGGTTTTAGGATCTTGGAATAGTTCATTGTAAGTAAATTCTCCAAGATCACTAAACAACAACATGTATGTGTCTGTCCAGGTGAGTGTGTGAAATCCTTGGTATAACCAGTGTTTCTCAGGATCCTCCTCTCAAAAGGGAGTTAAGCACGAGGCAGTGTGAGCGGTTATTGAATGGGATGACCCCTAGTCATAACTGAGTAGCACCGGAGATATTTCCAGGATTGTATTCATATCTGGGGGCTCTTTCAAGAGTTTCAGGCTTTGCTACCCTGCCCTTACGGTCAATCCCGCCTACGACTGTCTTCCTGAGCATTGATTATATTGAGGTGACCTTAGTGGCCTTACCTAGGATATCGAGGGGGTACTTTGCAGGGGTTATTCTGCGAGTGTCCCAGCCAGGTTGGGGTCGGACAGCACAGTCGCTTTATGCATTGAAGCCGAGTGCCACAATAATTGGTTACGTACCTATGCTTGTTGTGTATGGGAGTCTCAAGCCTCTCCTAGGCGAGACATACCTGCTTCATTCGGGAGCTCATTTATCCAGCCCTTGTTTGCTTGCGTTTGGCTTTAGATTTTATTAGTGATTGCTCTGTGCACGATAGTTGGCCTAGGGTTTACGTAAATAGAGAGTCTTTTTTATTTTTTTGAGTCATTGTGGATTCGGGTGCGGCTCCTCGCCGTTCTCATCGTTTAGCAGGACTTCCACCTTCTACTTCTCCTCCTCCTTTGGGAGAGAGACCTAGACAGTTTGGGTGAACTATTTCGCACATTGATTCACACACCATGGGAGACCATTTAGAAGGTATTCCTAAACCACCTTCTCCCATTCGTGTACACGATGGGGAGTTTACTCCTACTTATGATCCTTCACCCGACTTGGCTGAGTTAGGTCCTGTGATTTCTGAGATAGGAACCATGCACGATAGACCTACTCACTCTAGGGTTGATTCCCAATTGACGCGTTACCAGTATGGAATGTCAGAGGACGCCGAGACTCATTTTGAACCTGCTAGCACTAGCTATGGTAGTTATGGTATGTCTGGTTTTCCTACACATGATTTGTCATTTCATGTCGAATCTGACTTCGAGCCTAACACTATGCCTGGGGGCACTCTCATTCCTTACCATGCGGAGAGGTTTGGGAGCACTATTCACATTGCACCTTCCATCCTGGTGGTGGAAGTTACATCACATATCCCTCCTAGGTCTAGGGTTGGTGATCCGATTAGGATACCAAATCTAAGACGAGTGACGATAGAGAATAGCACGTACATTATTACTCATATTCCTTCATCCTCGGTCCCTAGTTCTTCAAATGTTCATCCTCCACCTTATTTGCGTGGTCCTTCGAGCTGGCACATGGCTACAAGTCAGGTCCGTACTGCGGTTACTAGACCGATTGTGTCTCAGGTTTACATACCGCCCGTTGCTTCGAGAGGTTATGTTCATACTTCTAGAGGTCATGTTACTACTTCTGGGGCATATATCCCTACTTCCGGTATGTATATTCCTACTTCCGGAGCGTATCTTCCTACCTACGGAGTGTCTCATGGGGCATTGCATGCGATGACTTATGGACCCTATTATGGGACGCAGTATGGACAGGGTTCTTCACCTTATGGGGGTGGGTATCAACAACCTGCTTACTCTCCTAATTACAGCTTTGTAGCTCCTACTAGTCAAGGTCCACCACACTATGGTGCTTCCACGCCACCCTATATGGGTCATACGGGAGGAGGGCACTATGGATAAGGCCATGGTGGTAATCAGACCTATATGAATCAGGGAGTGACCCATCGACCTCATCATCCTAGGCTCCCTTTCCTCACGATGCCCAATCTTTCTGACTTGTCAAGATTGACGAACGATCCTGTAGCTCATGACCCGACTTGGTCGGCTGTCCCTACCAAGCTTCCTTCAGACATACCTAAGTTCGAGGGAAAACTGGGAGAGGATCCGAGCGAACGCATTACTACGTTTCACCTATGGTGCTCTTCGAATTCCTTACATCAGGACTCAATCCGTTTGAAACTATTTCAATGCACCCTTACAGGGCCTGCCGCGAAATGGTATATAGAGTTACCTAGGGGAGCTTTCGCTTTGTTCGATGACCTTGCAATGACTTTTATTAATCACTTCCAGCTACCAGTGCGTTATGATGTTGGTACTGAACTCTTATCGACATTTTGGCAAGATAAATCCACACATATCTCTGATCATATTCAAGAGTGGCGTAGACGGAAGAGGTTAATTAAATCCTTTATACCGCTGGAGTTCCTCCTCGAGTGGTTCCTCAAGTCGTTATTGTCGTATATAGAGAAGGATGTTTCCACATCCAGAGTGCAGAATGAGGAACAAGCGATTTTTAGGGCACAGGAACTGGACTTGATCTATGCTCAATCCAGTTTGTTATATGAGATTATTCCCAATGCTCTGCGTTCCAGTTTCAACCCCAAAGTCAAACCTGGACCACACGCCGATGGCATTGTGGGTTGTGAAAGTGCGAAACCTATGGATTCGGTTGTAAAACAAGTTAGTCAATTGTTAATCAACCAATATACTTTGGGACAAGCTACGGCTTCATCTCAACCCGCCCAAATGATGAGTGTACTTTCTGTGCAATCGTCGGACCAGAAGGGTAACCAGCAGCCCGGACGGAATAGAAAATATTGTAAAAATAATCGTAAGGGTGGGAATAAGAATGAGAATGCTAATAGTAATGACAAGAACGGCTGAAATGCTGGGGGGGACAAGCAAGCTAAACGTAAGGTTAAGTTCCCTTGCAAGTTATGTAAGGATGATCACCTCACTTACTTGTGCCCTCGTATTGAGGAAGCTTCGAGATTCTTGGCACAGGGCCCAGCTGTGCTAACTAACCCTTTACCACATAATCAAAATATGAACTCAAAGTCCCATGACCATTCTGGCAATGATCATGATCCACCAGAGAGTAGTGGTCATGGGTGCATTAACATGGTCCATGCTACAAAAGTTGTGACCCGTGCGAAAGATTATGGGTCATCACAACCAAGCCCGGGCAAAGAGCCTGATCCACTAGGGTCCCCTTTACATATTGAGAAACCTATGGATAAACCTGAGACTACACCTTGCATTCCTAAGGGAGTCCTTAAGCGTTCAGGGCATAATCCAAATGCCTGAGCCAACCAGAACTATTCAGTTGTCAAGGATTTGGGCTACACTCCTTGTGCGATGTCTGCATTGGAAGTGCTTTAGAGTTGTCCATCGCAAAGGAAGGCATTACTTTCTGCCCTTGGTGTGAATGATGATGATTCTTCCTCCGTGATCAAATTTGAAACCACAGGACTTCAACCTCGCTTTCCCTACTATGTGTCTCTTTTGATTCACGTAGAATGTCTTAATATGATCGTTAAGCACAATGTGATTGACGAGGGCACTGCTACTTCTGTGATGTCTTTATCCTATTGGAAGGGTCTGGGTTCTCCTAAACTGTCTAAATCAGCAACCATGTTAACTGCGTTCAATGGGAGATCTTTTAGGCCGCACAGCATCCTTCCTTCCCTTAAATTCCAATTGGGAGGGAAGACCATTGCGATAGAGGTCGAGGTGGTTGATGCACCCCTTGACTACAATCTCTTGCTAGGTAGGAACTGATGTACAGTATGTAAGTCATTGCTTCTTCCTTGTTCTGCATTGTATGCTTTCCACATAACGGGAAGATCGTAACGATTGATAAAATGACATTCAAGAATTCGTCTGTTACCGCATCTTCAGGAGCTTCGATCCCGATCGTTGAGCACTCTCAGCCGACAACTAGGAGTGTGGGTGTATGCATGTATCCATCCCTCATGGGAATATTTAGTTATTCTGCACCGATCCTTATGATAGGATCTAGTTCCGATGAGGCTTCAACATCTACGAGATCAGTGTCTTTTTGTACGATCCATATGGAAGATCCTTGGATTCTTCCTACAATGCGTACTTCGAGTGAACCCGTCGTGACGGACGTGGCGTTTCCTGTAGATATGATAGCTTATCAAGATAATCTCAAGTGTGTTGCAGAGCCTAGTCCTTCCTCTTCCCGGATGGAGGAGGAGGACCCTTATGTGCTGTCGGCATGGGCAGTACAGTCTTCTCATGCACACAACTGCCTTGATACATTTTTCCCTTCATATGAAGCGATTATTGAGGCTATGTTGGGAGTTGAGCCACCATGGGAGGAACTCCATCATAGATCGTACTTTCTTCCAGAGCTTGACCTCTTGGAGCATGACGATTTTAGGGCGATTCTTAGTCAGAGAGTTGGTAGTCCTATGGTTCCATTAAGCTCTCATGTTCCGATGGCTGATGGAAACATGGAAAACATATCTTCAATGATTCCTATCAACATCTCTCTCAATCCTGACACAATAGAGAATGTCTATATTGGGGCGAAATGTTCCCATGCTGAGATTCTTGAATACACCAAGCTATTTAAGGAATTTCATGATATGTTTGCTTGGTCTTATGACGAGATGCCAGGTATTGACCCTCGTATTGTCGAGCATGAGATTAATACTTACCCCAACGCTAAGCCTGTTCGACAACGTTTACGTGCGGTGAATCCTAGGAAAGCACCCGCGATTAAGGTAGAGATAGAGAAGCTGTTGAAAGCCTATTTCATCTATCCCATTCCCTTGATGGAGTGGGTTTCAAACCCATTTCCAGTGGATAAGAAGCAGGGAGCGATCCGCATATGTCCTGATTTCCATGATTTGAATCGTGCCTGTCCTAAGGACAATTTCCCCACACCGTTTATTGATCAGATTTTGGATGAGTGTGCGGGTAGCAAGGTGTTCTCCTTCATGGATGGCTTTTCCAGATATAATCAGATACAGATTAAACCTGAGGACCAACATAAGACTGCATTTATTTGTCCTTGGGGAACGTTTGCATATCGAAAAATTCCTTTTAGCCTTAAAAACGCCGGAGCTACATTTTAGCGGGCAATGACCTTGATCTTCCATGATCTCAAGTCAATTATCGAAGTATTTTTGGATGACCTTGCTGCTCATTCTCGCATGAGAATGCGTCATCCCTATCACTTGAGATTGGTATTCAAAATATGGCGGCACTATTCGGTTATATTAAATCCTCATAAGTGCATCTTTTGTGTGAAGTCAGGGCGTTTGTTAGGATTCATCATTTCTAAAGAGGGTATAAGAGTCGACCCTTTGAAGGTTGAGGCAATACTTCAGTTGTCTCCCCCGAAGAATATTCATCATCTTCAGTGTTTGCAAGGCATGGAAAACTTCTTATGAATATTTGTTGTCAACTTTTCCAATTTGACTAGAGGCTTCATGCGTCTCTTGAAGAAGGACACCCCCTTTTATTGGGATGAGCGAGCCCAGGAGTCCTTCGATGCACTTAAGCAATCCCTAGCATGGGCCCCGGTGATTAGTCCCCCGGACTATAGCCGTGATTTTCTATTATATGTGGCCGCGTCATTAGAGACGATTGGTATGGTTTTGATTCAAGAGGATGAGGAGCTCCAAGAGCATGTCATATATTATTTGAGCTGGAACCTTATTGACACATAGATTCATTATTATCATGTCAAGAATCTTACTTTAGCTACCGTACATGCAGTTCAGCGATTGAGACATTATATTCTCCTTCGCCAGACCTTGGTTGTAGCCCATGTCAATCCGTTTCAATTCATCCTCACCCAAAGGATGATTGGGGAAAAATATAATAAATGGATTGTCATTCTACAAGAATTCGATCTCAAGTTTGTTTCAGCAAAATCGAAGAAGTCTTTAATTTTGGCAGAGCTTATATCGGATTTCCCGAGCGAGGCCAAGGAGTTGGTTTGTGAAGATACATTTGTCGATGAACACATCTTCTTAATCTCAACGTTAGACCCATGTTATGGAGATATCATAATATATTTACAAACATTGAATACCCCTACTCACCTATCGCGAGATGAACGACAACGATTACGTCACGTCTCTAAGAACTACCTCATAGTGGATAACACTTTGTACCGTCGTGAGGTAGATTCCATTTTATGACGTTGTTTAACTCATGAAGAGGCTAAGGTAGTGCTGAATGATTGCCATGGAGGGGTGTGTGGTGGTCATTTATCTGGGCTTTCTACAGCTCAAAAGATTTTAAGAGTGGGTTATTTCTAGCTGTCAATCTTTAAGGATTATGTTGATGCGGTTAAGAGGTGCCACACTTTCCAGGTGTTTGCACGTAATATGCACTCAAAACCTACCCCATTACATCCCATTATCACCGCCGGTCCCTTCACTAAGTGGGGGCTCGATTTTATGGATTGCAACCCAGCTTCGGCTAGGGGGCACCATCATATTATAGTGGCTGTTGATTACTTCACAAAATGGGATGAGGCTATGCCTACAGTAAAATCTAACAGTGAGACAGCCATTCACTTTGTATTCAACCAAATTATTACTCGGTTCAAGATTCCGAAAGAGCTTTTCATTGACCATGGCTCGCACTTTCTGAACCGTATGATGGAAGAGTTGGCATCAAAGTTAGGGTATAAGCAAGAGCATTCCTCTTCTTACTACCCTCAAGCGAATGGGCAGGTAGAGGCAGTGAATAAATCACTCAAATCCATTCTCCAACAAACCATTGCACAAAGCAAGAACAATTGGCACATCATGTTATATCCTGCTTTGTGGGCATATCGAACCGCTGTTAAGACTGCCACTGGTTTTTCTCCATATCAACTTGTACATGGAGTGGAGTCGATATTGCCGGTTGAATGTGAGATTCCTTCTTTGAAGCTAGCTGTAGAACTCTTACCAGACACTTCCCCATTGGAGGATCGTTTGGTTCACCTTGAGCAACTTGATGAGCAGCGTCGGGATGCCTTGGTGGCTCTAGAAGTCAATAAACGTCGCGTAAAGGTCCAGTACAATAAGTCTATCTATCCAAGGAGGTTTAGTGAAGGAGACTTGGTCTTTTTGTGGGACCAACCGAAAGAACCCTTGGGGGCAGGGAAATTTAATCCTATGTGGCATGGTCCTTACATGGTCAAGCATGTGTTAGAGAAGGGTGTGTATGAGTTAGTGGATTACGAAGGAACGGCCTTGGTGGAGCCTAGAAATGGGCTCTATCTCAAGAAATACTATGCATGATCTTCAGCCAAGGCTACTTATTGTATATTATTGTACAGCTTTGCATAGTTAGGTCTTTTTCTTATCGTGATCAGTTTTGTGATTAGTTTCCGTTTCTTTTGGTAGATGTCAATAGAATCTTCCACCTACATAGGATTCGTGGATGGTGCAAGCCATCACACTCAACACTCAGCCTCTACTGCTTGGGTTATTTATACTCCTATGGGTCAGGTACTGTCTTCAGGAAGCGTATGTCTAAGGCCATCTTCCAACAATGTTGTCGAATACAGTGCCGTTATCGAGCTTCTATGGGATGCCATTTCACATGGCGTTCTCTCTCTTGAGGTACATCTTGATTCGAAGTTAGTAGTGTCACAGCCATCACACTCAACACTCAGCCTCTACTGCTTGGGTTATTTATACTCCTATGGGTCAGGTACTGTCTTCAGGAAGCGTATGTCTAAGGCCATCTTCCAACAATGTTGTCGAATACAGTGCCGTTATCGAGCTTCTATGGGATGCCATTTCACATGGCGTTCTCTCTCTTGAGGTACATCTTGATTCGAAGTTA
>LPNX010279938.1:439900-560851 GCA_001517045.1 Pseudotsuga menziesii
GTAGTGTCACAGCTCAATGGTTTGTACCATGTTAGAGATCCGATGTTATTGAGAAGATTCTTACGTGTGAGATTGTTAGAACGGCAATTTGACAATATAACATATATACATATTCCAAGAAATAATAATCAAGTTGTTGACTCATATGCTAACTACGTGTTAGATTGGCATTTTTTTCATTCACAAAAAATTAATCACAAGCACAATTTTTGCACATGTAAATAAATAAACCGATCACCATAAAACTTTTTATATATACATCCAAAATGTGATAATACATAGTGTCATGATACAAAATTGGGGCTTCCGAGCCACCAGCATATAATACATAGTATTACAAAATGTATACACTCCCAGGTGTCTAATCTTGTGGAGGAGGAGGAGGGTTTTGATCATGTAAGGTCACTATGGCTCTAGCTAGCCGTCGAAATAATCGCACCCATGCGTGTGGTACACCCACCACCTGCCGCTGCATAGCCTCAGGAAATTCCTTGACTTGCACCATGGGAACCCTATGTGTCAGTCTCACAAAATTGGTATGAATGCTCTAGAGTGTCCGCTCTGCATCCACACCCGTGATTTCATCTCCTCTTCCCCTCCGTCTATGACGAGGGAAGCCCTCTAGCCGCCGTGGTACCACATCTGCACACAAATGGTAGATGTCACTATGTATTATCACGCAAAAATATGTCTTTTTCATTCCATATAATCAAGAAAACACAAAAAAATTAAATAACTCAAAATTTAAAAAGAGAGGGTCGAGATTCATCACCTATATCGCCATATGTCGATCCTGGTGGTAGCAACATGTCCGAGTCCCTCCGGAAATCTATCCTTGCATAGGTGTAGTCATCGATGGCAACTATCTGTCATCGCCACCATGGAAAGAAGTCAGCTGGATATGGGTTGGCCACCCTACCACCCCCCAATCTCTCCATAGCATCTGCCCAACGCCGTTGGGTGCGGATCTCGAACCCCATGAAGAGGAACGTCCACTCTGGGGCTCAATCCTGAAACACGCTCGAAGAAAAACATGCTCAAAATACTGCTGAACCTGAAGTTCCGCACTCTACCTGCCTTACACTCACTGAGATGATGTTTCATGTTGCTCAGTAGTGTAGTGCTCCAGTCATAGATCGTGGGTCTCGTGCACTCCACTGCATAGAACATCAAAGGCCGCAAGGCCTGGTGGAGTGATGCCAAGCCTGCTATCCTGCCCAATGTCAATAGTATGGCCTTTAGGCCCAGCACCTGTATAGCATTAGTAGGGACCTTCTCTGTGTCTGGATAGCAGTACACTGCAATGTACTCGTCGATAGTCAGGCCACCTCCTGGCCCACCACGAGAACGAAGGTTCACCACTTCCCCTCGTCTAGAAAGCCCAGTAATAAAGTATATGTCCTCCACCTCTATGGTGAGGGACATCCCATCTATATGAAAGGACTCCGAGTCTGGATCCCAGTAATCCACTAGCATCTCTAATAGTCTTGGTTTGGCCCTCAAACCACCAAGACACCAAAACTTGTATAGTCCGCATGCACGTAGAGCTTGTTGAGCCATTAGATCGGCCATTATTGCTTCCTCTACCTCACCAAGTTCACGCTCTCTCCACTCTAGGACCATCCTGCATAAGAAATTGCAAATTTTCCAATTAGTTTATTGAAAAAACATTATGTGCGGCCTCATACGCGACTGTTTTCAAAATAGCCGCGTATGTACGTGGGTTTGAGGGCATTTTCCGTGTATATCAAGCCCTATACGTGGAAAAAACCTCGAATTATGCATGGGCCACAGCGCCCATTTTATGTTGGCCTAGAAAGCTTAATTGACCATGGAATTTTGTAAAAATTGCA
This sequence comes from Pseudotsuga menziesii, assembly GCA_001517045.1. Lineage (NCBI taxonomy): Eukaryota > Viridiplantae > Streptophyta > Pinopsida > Pinales > Pinaceae > Pseudotsuga > Pseudotsuga menziesii. Next base: position 441,754 of record LPNX010279938.1, read on the forward strand.
TCAAAATGAAAGAGAAGAGCATGAGTAAATACCTGGAAGAAACGGTAGTGGATTCCGACGGCTGGATCTCCTAGAATTCGTTGTTGAAAATCAGAGCTCAAATGGGTAAAAGTTTCAAATGTTTTATAATATTTTGAATTGTTTACTATTTATGGAAAATTTTCAAAAATTTTGAAAATTTTTACCCCCTTTCCTATAGTTTCGACGTTTTCTAACCGTTTTGGACCGTTTTTGACATAATTCATGATGTAGAGGACCTTTTTCAGTGCCGTTTTAGCCATTGGATTGAATCGTTCGTGTCAATCTCAGGTATCATATATAAACTAGCATATAGGTTAGGTTTCATCACCGTCTGCATTTTGCATAACCTTATGACTATCTCATCATGACCTTAGGTACGAACCCACAATGTTATGTAACGGAACCTTCTTGCTATTTTAGAAGTGGCATGATATGAGTGGTAGAGCTCCACCTTACATGGGTACCCTAGTTAGCGCCTTATTTGCATTTGGTGCCCATGCTGATGTTTTCTCTTTAGGGTGTGGGAGTCCATTGTATAGTACTGCCATGAAATTTTGCAAGAGCCTCATACTCCTCTTGATCTTTTGCTGACCTATTCCCCTCAGGACTCCCTCATGTCAAGTTGTGAATGCATTATCATGAGCTTTTCCTGCCTTATTGAGCTTTATGCCGACTTCCCTGACATTGCGGTTCAGCCATATATCCTGAGCTTGTCTCATGTCTAGCCATGCAGAGCCATTTTTTATATCCTTCGCAGCTTGGTTCCCTTTTTACCGGGAGGGGATTTTCCCCCGAGTGTCGATATCCTACACATGTATCCTTGCATTGAGCATAGGTATGTTCCACTGCTTGGAACTAGTTTGTTTTCCCTTATGACACTCATCTCCTCCTAGTATGTAACTATAAATCTATTTTATTCTTTTTTCAAGCTTTTTAAATAACTGAAAAAGTCCAAAACAATCAAAAAACCAAAAATACGGACAAGGAAAGATGTTATCTGTGGCAGTTGTCGATTCGTGTCCTTCAAACAAAGCACTGTATATCACATCCATTGGTTGGGTTATAGTTTGACTTTAGGAGCTATACTCATTTATCTAAGTTTATCTCCACCGACTGGTTAAGCTTCCAGTCCCTATGGAGCCTCTGTTGATGCCTCCTGTGTCGCAGAGGTGTCCCAGTTTGTATATCAAGTCTGTGCTACCTTTATTCAGTCACCATATGCCATTATGCTCTTTTTCTAAGGAAGTTGAAGCCTGAGTCAGCTATTCCTCAGTTCTCTTGACTTTGCATGTTGGCCATTCCCGGTACAGTTCCTGGTTCGTGCACCTTATGATGGCAAAGAGAATACATCAACAGTTCTCTCGCCATTGACAGTTTTTGGGAATACATCAATGTCCCCTGATCGATGGATCCTCTCAAGTGTTTGACCTCAACATATTTATTCACACTTGTTAGTTTGCATTCTAGTACCTTGATTCCCATTTTCATCATCGGTGGGTGATCTCGCGTCTGTTAACGGTATACATTAATGACCGGTAATCAGACGATGGACTACTATGTTCGACCTTGACACCTCTATTCGCATAGTAGGACATGTACTCGTAACGGTTTATGTAGAAGACTTTCCAAATTGGTGGCATCTCTTATATGTTACCTCCTTGATCGTGCCAGTGTTCATGAGATTTCAGCTCTCGTGACTTGATTCCAGTATATGTCAGATATTTCCAGCCACTATGGAGATCTTGATCTATTATATATCTTCAGCCATTATGGAGATCATGGTCCTTTGTATATCTTCATCATGGAGATTCTGATCTATGTATATTGTACGTGGTGATGACCACTTATGTGATATCTTGTATCATGCCTATTCATGGCCATTGTACTCTTATGTATCCGGGACTACTATATGTATTTGCAGTTATGTGCAGAGTTGTATTATTGTACTATGCTGATTGGGTGGCTGGTATTCCATTTGGGATCCTTCATCACTCCACTTCTAGGATGGACTTATAATGTATTTCGGCCATCGTATGACCCCTCTGACCTCACACATTAGGGGGCATCTGTTATACCTAATTTCACCACTCCAGGTGAATCACACTTTGTATGGAATTCCCCTGTCCCGCTGCAAACTCCTTAGACCCCATGGACCATTTTTTGTCCTTTGATGTTTCCTTGACCATCCCTAAAAACATGTGAAAAATGGTACACGCGACCTTTAAACCTATAAGCACATATATACGTGGGTTTGACCACTAAAACCGCATACATCGGGATGTGTACAAAATCCAAATCCTTTTGGAGTTTTCCTTGACATGGATCCGATTCACTTGACTCCTGGCCTTCCCTATGCCTTGAGATTGCTCAAATTCGACCTTTCATTACCCCTTTGAAAAGCTATATAAGGAACCCCTTGGTACATTGAAGGCATAAGAGAGAATTGAGAGCAAAGAAACTATAGTCCATTGTTGCCAGAACTTATGCTTGAGTCTACATCCCTTTGTCCCTTGGAGCACTTTTGTGTTATTCCCAAGATTACCTTTTGCTTGTGAGCTTGCTATCGAGAGATGGAGGATTGAAGTGGTGGAGGCCCAAGTGGGGGATTCAGTTTCTCCGGTTCACAGACGTGCCGATAGAGGTTGTATCTTGTAATCTCTGATTTATATTAATAGAAATATCTTTTCTTGTCCAATAATGTGTGTTTGAATGAATATTTTATCCATTGGATTATGTCAAATGCTTATACATTATTGATTATATATGCTAGAATAGATCTAACACCGTGATATACAGAATTCTTGTATTGTTTACTTGTTGTTGAGGAAGTAATCTATCAATTCAAGCTGAAGTTGGAAAGTTCAACGGGGATCTACTTCAACCGTCCGGAATAAGGTACGAGGTATGATCCTTTAGTGTTAGACATTTAATTTCTATTGCATATTGGAAAGGACTGATTTATGGAGTCAAGCTGTCTGTTGCGGTACCCCAAGCCATAGGAATTTCTCTCCGTAACAAGGATAGCTCCAACCAAATCGTAATGATGTCATGGAAATTATGTGATTCTCATGTCAATATTAGGGATAGATGGAAATCCTCATCAAAACTATGAAATGAAGATTTGGAGTTACTGATTATGAAGAATGTCTTGTCATTTGATTCAGAATGTAAAGTGATGATATGAATACCTGACATAACCATCATCTCATGATGAAGTGCCTCATCATACTTGTTAACATTATTTCCTTGAATCTGGGATTGATCAAAATTAACCATGTTATTAAAAATTGTTAGTTTTTTTTACTTTAATTAAAATTGATTAGGATCTTTATCATAAAGAATAACATGCATAACAAGATATACAAGATACAAAAGACACAAATATTTTCCTCAGGGAAACCATAGAGGATAAAACCCTACAAAATTCCTCAAAATAGTTCTATCACTTATACAATACTACAAGGTGGAAAAACCCAAGAATAATTTGTCTTCTACAGCTCTCGCTTCCTCCTTTAGCGAAATTGTTCTCTCTCTCCTAATGTGCACATTAGAGTGTGTGAGTGTGTATAAAATGAGGGAGGGCGACTCCCTATTTATACACATCATTTTTGTGACTCACTTAACTAACTAGGTCGGCTAGGTTACCTAATTAGGGCCAAACTACCTAGGAAGAATTCAAAATACATTTTCCTTTATTCACTCTGAGGACTATTTCCTGACTTACAATGGAGGGTTTACCTCAATGACCATACACAATAATGGCATCCTGAATGGAGGGAAAACATCTCCAATGAGGGTACAATAATATACAATGATAATATACATCAGAATATCTTCTAAAGTTACAATTACAACAACACTCCCTCTTAACTAGGAAGGTATTCTCTCGCCATAGTCATCATCACACTGGTCATGTCATCATCGTTGGATCATCATCATTTTTGTTTTTCGTAGTCTTCGTATTGTCGATCATTGATTAGTGACATATGTCAAATCTATATGTCATAAGAAGTTTATGTACAACCAAATCTGTTTCATGTTGGGTGTAGGCCTAGTCCTCATCTAGGTATTCATCATATCCATGAGCAAGCCATCATGTAGGTACATCTCGAGACCATATATTTCATTTCCACTACAATCACTTGCTTCTCCCACCGTTGTCTCATCGTATCCAAATCATCTCATCATCGTACATGGAGAGCATCCTGGATGCATACCATATGTCCAACAAACCACATGTTTTTTGTCAAGATAGGATCATTCCAGGACTCATTATGTCTCTATGACAAACTACCTCTACCACTATGCAAGAATCACCTAGGAGCACACCAAGTGCATTACGTCTCTCATGGGTAGTCAACCCGCGTTCTAGCATCATAAGAGAACATCGAGACTCTTTACGTCCTGAGGAAAATATGCATCTAACACTATGCAAGAATTTCCTAGGCACACACCAAGTGTCTTGTGACCAATGGAAATCTCATCATATCCAACGAGCTCTCCTGATCGAAATTTGAGTAAAAACACGAGGAGATATGTAGAAAATACGAACAAAAAAAGTAGTTTTTTTATGATACCTATCCCCAAATTTATATCAAAAAATTGTTTAAGACCTATACGGTATTTCAAATTTAAATAAATTTCATTGGCTAACACTTGATGACATGGAATTTGAATTAGAGTTGAAAGGCCCATTTTGAGTTGAAATTTCCTCTAATGTACCCCATTTCAAACTGAAGAAGCATCCTAAAGCGCTCTTCCTATCAGTGGTGGTGTCTACCCAATCTGAATCAACATAACTGTGTAGGTTAATCTTATGATTTGTGTCATACTTGATCACATACTCCACTGTACCCTTCAAGTACCTCAATACATACTTTGCATTCCAACATTATGAATCTCTTCAGAATCTCCACGGCATACTTTCCTTGACCAAGGAAAATCCCATCTTCACTCTGCCACACCTCCATGCCTAAGAAGTAGTGCATCATCCCTAGGTATTTCATCTTGAACTCAGTGGTAAGTCTCCTATTTGCATCTACAATGAGTTCATCCTCTCCTGTCAGGAACATGTCATATAGTAGGAGTATCACTGGTCTTCTTCCTTCAATCTTGAATTAAAGGTTTGAATCTGCTTTACTCTTGGTAAATCCTATGCTCATCAGGAAGTTTTCCATCATGGCGTACCATGTTGATATTCTCAAACTCTGAGATCTTCTGTAGTCACTCCCTCTGAAGAAGAGCACCATCCTCCCTATGCATTTTGTACTCTATGTATTGAAACATTATGCACTAGAGTGACAAGTAGCCTCATGTGTTACTGATCTTCTATGTATCTATCCATGTCATATCTCAAGGTCACTAGATACAAAGATCCTCTAGATTTAACTTTGTTGAAAGTTCCCCTTGCACCCATATGTGAGCTCGTCCTCCTCTGTAGGCTGCCATCTTCAACCTTGTAGCAAAGGTTGAGATACCCATCACTCTAGGTGATCTTCAAGATCATCATATAATTGTATGTGTTGTCCCATGGGTGCCTTCTGAGCTCGTACAAAGCCTTCTGCACACATGTGGTTTTCATCTCATTATGGACTTCTACTTCACTGAAGAAGTGTTTTTGGTCAATGAAACATGTCTCGCCATGATCTACTCCCTCTTTCTGCGAGAAACCACGAACCTTACTTTGTACTTCTAAATGTTTCCATATGTTGCATGCTTGATCTTGTAGATCCACATGGAAGACACTATAGAGTTCCCTTCAGGTCTCAGAATCGCATCCTAGACATCATTCTCCATGATCAACTGGTACTCTTTTATCATAGTCTCCTTCCATTTCTTCTCGGTTTCTTCTTCATAGATGGAAGGATCTGTATCAATGATGTCACTCAAAAATTCCATATTACTGGAGTGTGTTTGAGGCAAATTAATTTCTTTTGAAGTCTCATCATACTTTTCTTCATCTTGGATGATCTCTCATTCTTGAGATGGTCTTCATCTCTAGAGGTGGATCTACCACTCTCTGTGGTTTGGTCATATCATGATTCTTATATTCTTTTGAAGCTCTTTCTTCCGTCATAGTGTCTTCGACCCTAGGAGCTTCAGGTTCCTTTTCATGTATGTTGTTGGAGTGAAGCATCATCATGTGCTATTCAGAATAAGCATCATCCTTCTTTTCTTGTAGGTGATTGTACACAATGTTTCCTACAAGTCAAATTCAGTTGCATGATTAGAAACATTCCATAATTTCCAAAACATATTAATAGTGACAAATTTTGATGCATAAATATATATGTCACACAGTCATGCAAATTGTCTTAGCCAATGCTACATCATTCATACATATCACATACATCATTCATACATATCACTTTCACATATGGTAACTTTCTAGATGTCTTCCATCTCTACCATAACATTATTAAGAGTGTGCACTACTCCCAATATGTCAACAAAGAGGTTTCATTCTAGATAAGTAGAAATGGAATGTTGTACAACACCATAGGCTACTTACCCATCACATGCAAGACAGTAGTATATTTGTTAACCCAAAAATCACCCACATGGCTCTCAATGGCCTACACCACCCAAGGACACCATCTCACAACCCTCATATCACTCCATTAAACCCCCACACCCTCAAAATAGCCTAAGGATGAATAAAAAGGGATAAAAACCCCAAAAAGGGACTAAAGTTAGGGCGGAAGGGGATAAAAGCCCAAAAAAGGGGATAAATTCCTGACCAAGGGCTTAAAACCCTAAAATACCTTGGAAAATCTATAAAAGGAGGGTGGGGGGTCACTCTCGAAACACTTCTCCCATTGCCTATTGTTATGCTTCCCGTGGATGCTTTGAGACCTTTGCCTCTCAAACCACCCACACTCCCTCTCCTCCATCTCCATTTCCATTTGAGCCATTTCTCCCCAACCAAGAGAGAGAGGCTTCCACACAAGCTAGAGCATGGTGGCCCATTCCCACTAGAGAAGGTATACTTGTGCTTTCATGTTTTGCTTCTTAGTTATTTAGTTTGCTTTGATTTCTAACCATTGTTTTTATTTGCAGTTTTTGCTTAACATTGTTTGCAGGTTTTTCCATTGTAGCTTAGGTTTATTTTGCAGGTTTTGAAGGTGAAACCCTAACCCGTGTTTGCAGAGGGGTTCATCAACATTGCTTCTATTTCTTTCCATCATTAGCTTAGCCTTAGTTTATTTTACTGTTATTTACGCTCTGTTTTATTTTCTGCTCCTAGTTTACGTTTCCGTTTCGTTTTTCTGCATTTACCATTAGCAGGAACCTACCCTTCTGTCCTATAGACAGAAGGGAGTAATTCCTGCCCTTGTAGGAGGGAGAAATCCTTGCTACAGAACTGGCGACCATACCAAGTCGATCCCACAGGATCCCTGGGCCAAAATTTTAATTTTTCAAGTTTTTTCAATTTTACCCTAGTTTTAAAAAATTTCTTGTTAAATCTATCTTAGATTCAGTTTATTTCTTGGTGTAGGTACTGCCGAAGCCTCTGCTAGGCAAAACCGAGTTGGATTGACCACAGTACCAGTTACTGTCAGCCAAATCTGACTCTGTCTCACCAAAAATCCCCAATCCACAGCAGGGAACTCTTATCGGGGCAAAAGGTGAGATTGGGACACACTTAATCAGCAAATAGGTGTACCCAAGCGCACTTAATCCCCTGATAAGTGCGACTTCAGCCCAGAAACTAAAGTTACGGCTGTTTCTACATTATGTGTGACCCCCTTGGCTCATTTCTGAAAAAATCTCGTGGCCCCCTCGCCAGATTTGGTCAGAAATGTGCGGCCTGTCAAAAAAAAATTTAATTTGAATTTAATAGACTGTAAATTTCAGTTTCAGAGGGTTGTTACTACGGCCCAGCCGCCTCTGTCCACCACTGCAAGTTAATTTCATTTCCTGTTTTCATTTTCTGCATTTTATTTCATGAACAAAGTGTAAATGTTAAGTACATCATTATGGCTTAATAAAATGAACCTAGTCTAACTAAAATCAACTTAAAATCAAGGATCTTGCTTCCCCTTCCTCCTCTACCCAGTCATCACCCTCTGGGGTATTCTGGGATACGACGAAGGGCAAGATCGTATAGATCTAGGCACTCCATGATATTGTTCCAAAACCATTAAAATCGGGTAACCTAGAAGGTAGAAGGGGTAGAGAAGGTGGGCTTCTCACGGCGCTAAGCATCCTCCCTGTTGACCAGCCTAGCATCTGGAAGGTGACCTGAGGATCTACGGAGGGGCTTAGTCCCATTGGGTTGAGAGCCTAGCACCTTCTCTTGGTTGAAGAGGAATATCACTGTGAGGTAGACATATAGTTAGGCCAGCAAACGTTTAAGGTTAATCATGGTACTTGTTCACAATTTCTGTTTATTTATGCTTGTATACACAACCACAATGACATGAACTCTACCATGATGAATTCATAAACCATATTGCAGCAACCAAATACTAGAAAAAACAAGCAAACAAATACACCATACCAACTAATTAACCCAACTCAGTTCATGACACTGAGTAAGCCTTAAAATTTACTAATTTACACTAAGTTCAAACAACTCTGTAGTCTTTGAGGACATAAGTCCCTGATTGCTTCAACTGTGGGAAGTACTTGGGCTCTGCCTAGAAACTCATTGTGAGGAGTACCATAGGAACCCCAAAGTAGCTAACCGCTGAGAGGAATTTCCAAGCGAAATGGGAAACAACCCCTCCCGATTGAGTAGAAACACCTGTGAGGAAAAAGCCAAGTGCTGTCTTCTGGCAGTCTTGGTGGCTGAGTGACCACCTACAGCCAATAGGAATCCACTCAAACCAGGGTCCAAATATCATTCCCACCAAGTTTTAGACATAAAATCTAACACAATTGATCCTCCACGTTCTTCGTCGTGCCTAAGAGGCGAACCACCACCATTTGGAACACTCAGTCGACACCGTCGAAGCCATTCTCAGCGATCTCCCACACCATCAGAGGGCCACACAGCCTCTAATTCTGATTCAGATCCATATCAGTCTGAACCAAACCTCCATACTGCACCACCAAGCTCCATGGCTAGCACAAATCCAAATCCATTTTTCGGCATACCCATAGCAAGTGGACCCATGTCCACATCACAACCTGTCACCCACAACCTGGCAAGTGGCCCAAGCACAGTCATGCAGACTATCATTAGTCAGTTGCCACCACCTATAGTGACCAGCCAAGCTGGCCCACTTTCAGCACACGGGGGCAGTGGCCCCTCCACACACACTGGCCCTCCTGCCACGCAGGGGGGCAGCGAACCGTCTACTTACATTGCCCCTACTATCATACATGGGGGAAATACCCCCGCCACTCACACCATCCCACCCACAACACTTGGGGGCATTGGCCTATCCGTAATGGTGCCACCGCAAGCACCCCAAGCCATGCAGATGCGTTATGCACCTACAAACCCCACCCCCATCGCAGCCCCATCCTGCATCAACTTGGGGTCAAACCTGCCCTTCATGGCTCATCTGAACTTGCCTGATTTGGCCAGATTAACAAATGACCCCATCCGCCACCAAGTTTTTTGGCCACCTATGCCAACTAAGCTGCCATCAGACATCCCCAAGTTTGAAGGCAAATCTAGGGAATGTCCCCAAAACCACATAATGACATTCCATCTATGGTACTCATCCAATAGAATTGTAGACGAATCCATCAGGTTGAGGCTATTCCAATGCACCCTTACAAGTGCTGCAGGCAAATGGTACATTGAACTGCCACAAGCCAAGTACCCTGACTTCAACTCCTTAGCCTTCATGTTCCTACAGTATTTCCAACTCCCTGTCAGATATGACGAGGGGGTGGAGATCTTGCTATCCTGCCACTCACATAACTGACCATATCCACGAGTGGCGATGACGCCGTAGCTTATGCAAAATCAAACTAGATGACAGGATCTTCTTGGATTGGTTCCTTGAGACTTTGCTCCCTCCCATCGCAAAGGACGTCGCATCTAAATGTCCCCAATATGAAGAAGAGGTCATACTGAAGTCCCAACAATTTGACCTCATCTATGCCTAGTCTGGATACCTGTATACCATCATTTCAGACGCTCCCCATCCAAGTACCTCCTACCGCGACGCACCGGGGGGGCATCCCACGCTGCAAATGGTATCATAAGGCCGGTCTCCCAACAACCACAGCCTCTACCGATACCACCTATTATTTCACCACAACCAAGCAACACTGCTAGTGTTTCTTACCAGAACCAAGCCCCGGACTATGCTAGAATGATGTCCTAGTCCGGAGCAACAACTTCTTATGCACAACCTGTGCCACCGCAGCAAGCTCATGCCATGGCTTGGCCAACATAACAATATGTGGGGAAAATTCCCACATTTGTGGCACCACCACCCCCACAAATCTACTATACACCTCCAGTACAACCTGTGCAATCCCCCGCCCCCGCTCCACTCGCTCCGTTGGGACAAGTGTCCGCACAACAAAACTGTCCCATCCAGCTTGCCCCCAACAATAAACAAGGGTAAGCTAGAAACAACTGGCCCCACAACCAAGGAAATAACCAACCACAGGGAGGCGGTCAACAACCGAACCCTCCCAATAATGTTGTGGCAAACCGGCCAGCCCAAAACCCCCCACGACAAAATCCACCAAGACGGAACGCCTCGTTACGCACAAACCAACCATGTACACTCTGTGATGTCTATGGGAATTACATGTTTGAGTGTACCCTCATGGCTCGCACTAAGCAAGCCATTCAAAATGAGGCCCAACAGGCCGCCATTGCTACTAATCAAGCCCAACCCAACCAGGCACCACAAGGACCTCCCCCCATGGTGCTTCAAAACCCACTACCAGTCCAAGGATTGGTTGAAACCACACTCCCTCCCCAACCCAACCCCGACACTCTAGGGGCACCCCCCATGGCTGAAACAGGTGTTCATCACCTCCTAGCCATGACGACTGAAGAGGTCAACTTGCAAATCAGACAGAATCAGTACAGTACCACTACCGAACCTGTTGACTCATCGACAGCATCCACGTCTAAGATAGTCAACCTACCGCTTCAGTTACCCCCATTCCTGTGCCCCCCCATACATAGAGTTACCAATAATTCCACAGCTAGAGCTACGGTCAGTTATAGCATTGTGGATGATTTGGCCCAATTGCCAACCGCCATGTCCGCTCTTGAGGTACTTAAAATGTTCCCAACGTAGCAGAAAGCCTTACTAGCCACCCTAGGGGCAGTAGACCCCTCCGAATCTAAGTTTATCACATTCGACACAGAGAACGGGGAACTGCGCATGCCCTCCACTATTGCCGTTCAAATCCCGGTGTCCATCTGAAATTTGGTTGTGCACCAATGCATAATGGATGAGGGGGAATCCATGTGCGTCATGTCTACCTTGGTTTGGAAAAAGCTTGGATCATCAATTCTGCAACCATCCTCCACGACTCTGGGGGATTATTTTGGACATCCCACTAAAGCCCAAGGAATCCTCCCTCATGTCCCCATCACGTTAGCCGGGAAGACAGTCCTGATTGACATCGAAGTCGTCAACACTCAACTGGACTACAACCTCCTCCTCGGGAGGAGTTACATGTATGCCATGCGAGCCGTCATGTCAACTATCTTCTGTCTCATGATGTTCCCCCACGAAGGGAATATTGTGACGGTTGACCAACTCACCTATCATGATCCGCAAGGGTTAACAACACCTTCCAACGTTATCCCTGCCATCACCACTATTGAGCCGCAAGTGGCGACCACACATGCTAAATTCATCCCTGCAACCAACACTGTGGTTGAAAACACACCAGCCTCCCCACCATTGAATGTGGGCCCTGGTTTGTTTACCGATCCCACCATGATGGCTCCTTTCCAAAAGGTGTCACCACCACCGACACAAAATGAAACTACGGACTTGTGCATGGTCTCATCTAGCACCGCTGCACCCAAACAGCAACCGCAACCGCAGCCCCAACTAGAGCCACAACATCGTCCGCAGCGGCAACACAAATAGTAGCCACAACACCAACAGTAGCCATAACGTCACCCGTAGCAGCAGCATTACACACAACCGCAACCACAACCTCACCCCCACATGCAACTAGCAAGGAGTTATCTGGGCTCATCTCTAGTCCATACGATTCCCTTCCTCTTTCCCCCACCTGGTGTCATGAGCAAACTGGTCATGGCCACCTTAAGCTTGCCCAACTTTACGTTGGGCATCCCAGTGTGGTATCTTGATCCACCAGCTCAACCAGCAATTCCCCAGGTTGTTTTAACCCCGGCGCAACCTATCGTGGTCGAGTCTCACCCTCCACCTGGTCCGCACAAGCTAACCGCTACACCTACACCCAAACAACCCCAACCTAAAAGGGCTAGGGTCAAGAACACCAAAGCCACCGCAGAACCACGACAAGTCCCACCTTGTGCCGTCTGCAAACAACAGGGCCATCCAACTCAGAATTGCCCTGAAATACTAGTGATCCATGCGTTTTGGGATGCCATGGATGCAAACAAAAACATCCCCATGGTTGAACTCCCAACCACGCCAGTAGTCAGGAACAAGGCATTGAGGACAAACCATGCTTGCACCCTTTGCGGTTTGTATGGACATTACTCCCACCATTGCCAAGACTTACCCAAGTTTTGAATGGCTCTCGCTGACCTCCGTCACCATTCCCTTGAGTCTGAGACCACCTTGATCGAAGAAGTTCACCCCCCACCACCTTCTTCAGACACCATGTCCATTTACATGATGTCCAGTTCCACCGACCCGCTCATCTCCTCCTCCACCGATGGTCCATCAAACCTGTCTCTTCGTTGCTTCAGCAACGATGAGGAGATACTTGAAGCTCTGACCACCCCGGAATACCCATGGGACGACATGCACCATCGCTTGTTCTTCCTCCCGGAAGAACTTGTGTCGCAGTTGGACCAGTTTTCCGTGGAGACCAAAGATTTCATCCATGGGAAGGTTGACTGGTTCAAGAACAGAATCCCAGCACCTGATGCCTTCGAAGAAGGGAACACGGTGAACATTTCACCAACCATTAAAATCGACATCTCAACCAATTCTGAGATCATTGAATAAGTCATGCTGGGGGCATCATGCTCCCTAGAAGAGATTGATGCCTACATAGCTCTCTTCTAAGAATTCCGTGACATCTTTGCTTGGTCATACACTGAAATGCCCGACTTAGATCCATCCATAGTGGAGCACCACATCGACACATGGCTTGAATTGGCACCCGTACGCCAAAAGCAATGGACCATCCATCCATTCAAAGTGGCTGTGGTGAAAGCCGAGATAGAGAAGCTGCACACAGCCGGCTTCAATTATCCCATTACATACACAACTTGGGTTTCTAATCTTGTTCCTGTGAATAAAAAATAGGGTACCATTCGTGTTTGCACAGACTTCCGTGATCTCAATGGGGCATGTCCCAAAGACAACTTCCCCACACCTTTCATCAACCAGATCATCGATGCATGCGCCGGACATGAACCCTTTTCCTTCATGAATGAATTTTTCGGATATAACGAAATCCAAATCCGAAAAGAAGACCGTTACAAAACGGCATTCACAACCCCATGGGGCACATTCACGTACTGGGTCATGCCCTTTGTCCTCAAAAATGATGGAGCCACCTTCTAGCACGCCATGAAACACTGCTTCCATGACCTCGTTCACATTATGTTGGTTTGTTTTGACAACCTCATCGTGCGGTCGCAGAAGCAAACACAACACATAGACGACTTGTGACAAGTCTTCATACGATGTCACCAGTACGGAATCCGCTTGAATCAGTTCAAGTGTGTTTTCTATGTCCCCACGGGCCGTCTACAAGGATTCATCGTGTCACACAAAGGAATGACCGTTGATCCTTGGAAAGTCCAAACGAATTTCCCTCAAACGTCACCCCTTTGAGTGACAATGTTACAACTTGTATTATAGTTTTTCCATTTTTTGTTTTACACATTTTTCAAAATTGAGTCTTATGTATCGTTTCCTCTCATTGCTTCAGATGGAGCACACCTCAAACCGATATATGGGATTCACAGATGGAGCAAGCAGATGGTCTCAAAACCTTGCCTTGGCTGCATGGGTCATCGACTCCCCGTCGCATGAGTTGATCCACATCGACGAAATATGCATGGGCACCGCAACCAACAACCAGGCTGAATATGATGGTGTCAATGACCTCTTGGCTGCCGCTCTTCAGTTAGGCATTCACCAACTCGATGTCTTCTTAGACTCCCAGCTGCTTGTTTCTCAGTTGAACAACCACTATCGAGTACGTGATCCCTACCTCTTTATAAAGTACTAGCGCACTAAACAGATGATTAGAACATTTGAATCCATCACATTCACACATGTTCCCAGAAACCTCAATAGTGTCGTAGATCAAATGGCTAACGATATTCTAAATTGGAATATCCACAACCGCATATAGGAAACATACAACCATAACATCATGCATAACTATGTCCAAAAATGCACACACAAGTGTAATAATACATCACATATACATTTGCATTCCACATCATCATAAAAATAATCACACAATAAAAGCGCATCCACGTGCGCCAAAAATATATATAGATAAATAGATAAGTCGCATGTCCAATACAAAATGAGAAGCCACATATGCTTTCTCAACGGGATATACATAGCAACACAAAAAATCCTAAGTGCACCAACGCACTAGGGGTAGCACCATCAGCTGCTAATTCAAAGTCACCCAAAACCAGTTCGAGACACCTCTCACACCTCTAGGATCAAATTTATATCTCTTAATTTCGGGACCATTTCCCACGAGTCACCTCGATTTACGAGCCATGTCATGATGATGCAAGTGTGTATGAACCTGTACTTGCATCACACGTCTCGGCTGCTACTCATGCAAGTTTTTGGGCCACCGCCCATTAAGGAATGTAATTTTAGCTTTTATTTTGTATTTTTAAGACATAGATTGTCTTTTCCACTGCACCTTACGTGGACATCTGGACCATCGTCCATAAAGCCCTTTATTTTTCTTACATATATTTGGCATATAAATGCCTCCGGACTTGTACTTACATCGCATGTAGTCAAGTCCGTCCACCGCAACACACACACATGCTCTCCTGACCTCTGTCCGAGAGCCACTTCAGTTTGCATGCCTCTGCCACACCGACTCGCAGGCCTCAGTCGCGATCTATCCCACGCATGTATTGGTATGTTTGAGAGCCTTCTGCTCCGTCCATACTGCATGGATGACCTGTGGACCTCTGTCCACCGTCCCGACATGGAGCACCGCATGTTCCACCATCGATTGACCACATTGGAGTTTCGTTTAAGCTCTTTTCTGACTCCTTAAAACAATGAAAAGATTGTCGAGCGCGGTTGCTTCCTTTCCCGCTCGCTAAAGTATAGAAAGGGCGTCTACATCGTCTCGTTTATCTCCTCTTGCGGAAGATGTAGAGCATCTCATGAAAAGGACCTCCTTGGCACACTCAAGACAAGACCATTCCCCTCTGCATACTTTTATACTTTCTCGGGCAGAGGGACCGCACTTTACAAAAAATCTCACCACTGGTTGTCGTTAAGCTCTTTTCCAACCGTCTCAACAAGAAAATATCGCTGAGCAAACTTGGTTTCATTCATGCTCGTAAAATTATTTGAATGACCATCCAGTCAGTACAGGTTTAACCTTTTCCAGCCTGATTGGACTACCAATGGTAAAGAAGTCTCTCATCCCCTACAGGATGGGCAAGCCCTCCTATGCATACTTTTATCCTCTTTTGGGCACAGGAGACTACCAATGAAAAAGATCCCCCATTGAAGTCTTCTTCATGCTTTCAGACTCTCTAAAATTGAAAGCACCATTAAGCATTTACCTTCTCGGGCTCGCCAAAAATCCATGAGATCGTACCACAATGGTGTCCCTAGACACCACCCCACATAAAATAGTTTGGCAGCATTCCCACATTGGGTCGCATTTGTTCAGAGTACTCTGTAATGTGTCTTCCTTGGATCCCACCAGCATCAAAAGTGTCCACCTCCTCCAAGTATTTCCCATCTGCAGTGACATTCTTGGTATTATAGCTATGATCCCATTCCCATGAGTTCAGTCTCATTTTCTCCCTAGTCCGCCCTACCGTCATACTCTGAACAAAGGAAGTTTGATTCTCCCACTCCCCCCCTACCCCTGTTCAGTTCTTTCCCTTCCCTCCCCTCCCCCCCCAATTCAATGAGTCAGTCCGTAGATTGCTTCACACCTTTCGGTTATCTCCCTCGCGCTCCTAGTCAAGGAAACATCATTGCCTTAACTAGGGGGAGGTCTCCCTCTGTCAACACCAACACACATATTCCAGAGGATAGACCCAGAGGTCCATGTACCTTGGTTTCATTAGCATCATCAATGAGTTCCTTCGACCACTTGAGAGGAGTTGTTGAGGCCTGGAAATTCGTAGGCGACAACAGCAAGGGATGCTCCCCAATCAACGTTCCCAACTAGCCCGTTGACTGTTTGGTATAGGGAATCCATCCGGTTTGCGGTTCGGCTACCATAGTTCAAGTAACAAAACAAATGTTTTTTACCGGTTGTGGCCCGGTCCACCAAGTTTTTGTTTTTTTGATATAATGTATGACATGCAAAGGCCTAATTAACAATGCAGGGTGATCGAGATGCAGGGAGCAGTCACAATGTGATGCGCAGGTTCTTACCTCTCGTCTTAGGCTCACAAGCATCTACATCACATATGCAAGAATGAAATAAACTAACTTATCCATCTAACTACCTATCTATCCACCAATCCCCGGGGAGCTAGAATATGATTTATTTATGAGTAATGTGGAATATTTATGCATTATAAGTAGAAATTACAGGTAGCTGATATTCTTATCTACAACACATGAAAGATTAAAGATATTTCGACAATCAGATAGCCAATTTTTTATTAACAACATCCATTACTCATAGTGGAAATCTTCATAAAATAAACCGGAAAACATTCATGCAAGAACATAGGTTCAATGAGTTAGAACGGTCTCACAGTTGATGGACATAAAGCTGAAAACGAAGAAGTTCCTCTTCAACAAATCCATAGCACAACATTTGAATATTCCACTAAGCTTTCTCCAACAGGAAAACTGTAAATTTCTATTGCAAAAGGAAATAGTTCTTCTTACAATATGGCTTCCTCAGTTTTTACTGGGAAAAAGTCCTTTTCCCTTCTAAGTTTTTTGCATTTATACAAAAGGGTCAGACTATTAGGCTGCCCAAAGTGACCTTTGGGCTTCCCAACCTCTCGTCTCCCAACGTTCTACTTTTATTAAATGCTTTACAAAATAGTTACAAAATACAAAGGTGACTAATCCCTCATGAGGAGGGCCCCACCTGGCTGTCTAGAAACTTCCTCCATGTTGTAGCTTCAGTAGCGATGCCTTCAAAGGCACAAGGCTCCAAAAACTGAATATTTATCTCAAACTTCTCAGCTTGTTTCTTGATAGCCTCGACCCTGGCTGTACTCAATCAGAGCTGATCTTCCAGAAACTGTATACTGACAGCTGGATGATCTACTCCGCTTCTCAAGATTAGATCATCTAGGGCTTTGATATCCTGCACCTTAGCTTCTTCCTCCTGGAATCTCTTCTGCAATAGCTCCACAAAGGCATCGTGATCTGGGAAAGCTTTCAGCCTCTCTTCAGCTACGATCTGGCACCGGTTGTATGTAATGAGAAGTCTTCTGAAAAACTCAATGCATAATCCCTTTGTCGTTTTTACTGCCTTCTTGAAGTCTTCAGCGATGTTAATAGCAAACTCCACTAGGTTATAGTCCCGCTTGAGGGCCTCCTGGTCTTTCGAAGGTAGATCCGCTGGGGTTTCTTCGTTGTTCTCCAACCTTTCCATTCTTGCAGTTAGGACCTCTAGAACGTCCTGGGATCTGTCCACAAAGTAGGATGCAGTTTCCAGGATCTCCTCCAATCGGCCGTCGATCTGTAGCACTCTACATCTTTCTTTTTCAACAGCGGTCTGCAGCTGCAGCATCTTGGTTTTCTGGGTCAATACATGCTCCTTGAAAGGCTAGAGGTTAACCTACTGTTCTCTTGCCACTTCCAAAGTAATGGTCAAAGAAGAGATCTGCTCCTGATGTTCCTTTCTCAGTTCCTGAGTGTGCATATCATTTGCCTGCAGGAGGATCTTCAGCTGCTCTTCTAGCTCCTCCACCTTTGCCAGTAGCTGTCCCTTCTCACTCCTTAGATCTTGGCATTCCTTCTGCACTTTATCTAGGGCCTCCTGTGTTGTTTCCTTGACTTGTATTTCTACTTGGAGGGCCTGTACTTCAGCTCTTGAGGACTTCATTTCCCGCTGCACATCTTCATATTTCCTTTTGAGCCTGTTGCTTTCTTCCCTCTCTTTCCTCAATGTATCCTTTAATTGAGCAGAATATTTCTTAGATTGCTCCAAGTCTATCATTATCTTGCCTACATTATCCTCTGAAGCTTGGATGAATGCAGACCCGGCTCTTAGGGTAAATCTCGGATCCTGGTTAGTTCCTAACATAACAGTCGTATCTGTTATCATTTTTCCAGGTAGACCTTCCGCCTCAACTTTCCTCTCTGTCCTCTTTATTATTCTCTTTGTTTCCCTATCATAATATACGGTGTTGAAATCAGGGATTTCCTTTCCCTTTTCATGCACAAAACGGACCAGCTTGAGTGTGGGGACCCTGGGTATGCTGGTAGTAGGTACTTGAGGGGTCTGAACCTCGGGGTTCTCCACTTCCTGAGCCTACCCTGCTGCTGTTTCAGAAGTTGACTGCTGTGTCAACTTTATTCTTTCAGCTTCTTGCTTTTGGAGCTCCTCATCAAGCTTTCTCTTTGCTTCCTCTGCTTTCTCGGCTGCTTCCTGAGTAGCTCTTCTTTCTTCTTCTGTATGAAGCCTTTCTATAGCCTCTTTCGCCAACCTCTGGGATTCTTCATCCCTCCTTTTGGCCTCTTCCTCAGCCTTATCCTGTTCGTCCCCTTTTCCACCTTTGGTGGTTATCTTCTTCTTGAATCTTCTCATCGGTGCTGTCATGTTTGGAGCATTCCGAAAGACAGATTATTCCCTGTCAAAATAATGGGTATATTCAAAATGCACCTTATGCTCTTTACAATGCTCGACTACTTTCCTGTGAGTATCATTTCTCCGAAAAGGCATCTCGCCAAAATGGAACTTCTCCAACTCCTCTATGAATTCAACAGCTTGTTTCACCTTGGTGAATCTGTAGCTTCCTAGCTTGAATGGAAAAGGAGGGTAGGCAGTCTTCTTATGTTCGAACAGAAAACTGCCTATTCCATCTATGAACACTTGTCTGACTGCCTCCTTGTGGACTATGTAATCTGTTGCATATTTGGGCAGCAGTGAGGGTGTTCTTGATCCTCCAAACATCCAGAAGTACATGCCATTTTCAGTTAAGTAATAATCCGCGTATTGAGTCTATTACTTGCATGGCTTCTTCCGACATACAGTCACACTCTTTTCAGAAAATGAGTGTGTACAGTGGCATAATGAAGTGCTCATAGACCTCTCTGTAATAGCTATGGTACTGGTGATCCCACAATGGTCTATAAGCAGCATAACCAGGCATTCTTTCCCTGTCCCAGATGCACCTGAGACCGAGGAAAGGCTGGTTGCACAATATGCAGTCTATCAATATTGAACTCATATAGAATTCTGATCTTTTTCGGGACTCTCCCTCTAAGGCTGAGGTCAAGCAAGAAGAAATACTGCTGGATACCATGCTGGACCAATTGAAAATTGTCCCTTGGGTGGCCACATGGAAAATGATGGGTATCCACTCTAGCTTGAAGAGTCTGCCATGAGCTCTCCCAAATACCCTATTAAGCATCAGAGCTATAAATATGTACGGAGCCCTCAAGCTCGCCGTATCATATTCACTGGTCGGTCTGTACCGGAAATGTTTTCCCTGCAATAGCATTCTCTTAAGAGTCTCTACCAGGTCCATTCTAATGCTATCTAGCCAGTCATTAGATAAGAAGACTTGGGCTTCTGGCAGGTGATAAGCCAATGCTACATATCCAGGGCTAAATGCAGCATAGCCTTGTCTGTCAATATTTTCCAGAATCATCGTGGTCATATCTGCCCGGGGCAGAATCCAGCCCATTACCTCAGAGCATGGGAACAGCTCTGGCCTGGTGGCAACTTTCATGAGAGCAGATTTCTCTATGTTAGCATAGATGGATTCTTCTTCGAGGCCCATGTCGGGAACTTCCCTACGGGAAATCAATCTATATATTTCACCCCATTTGTACTCGGGTTCAACACGAGAAACACATTGAGTGTCTTCATATATATATTCGGTCTTCGTGACAACCTATACTTCTGGTTCTTCTTCGACCACAGGGGCCTTCTTCTTCTGCCTCTTGGACATGGTGTATTCGAATTCTTCCTACCATATATAACATTGTAACATTGAGAAATTCAAGGTGCAGACATTCATATGACAGTGTGCAGCGTTTTATTTCTTTAATGTGTATTATGACGGCAATTTGTTAAAGAGACAAATGTATGCATGGATAGCCTAAAATGGCCTGACTAATCTGAACTGTTACAACCAAAGTGTAGCATTTAATGACCTTGTCTATATCTAGCATGATGCAAACATGTCACATATAGTAAAAAGATAGCAATCTACTACTGCTGTATGATATTGAACAATTATATCAGCCACATTCAAGATGACAAGGAAAAATACATCAATAGGCCACCATTTATGCTTTCTATGCATGCCATGGTCCTTTCGCTACGCGAGAAAGACCGTAGCAGCTACGCAAACTTTCAACGACGCCTTCGCAAAACCATACCCATGCCCCTCTAGTCAAAAAACTAAGAATAAAGATGAATTTCCTCCCACAGGCTGAGGCTCAACTGCTGAGCTCTATGGGGTAGCTTGAGGTACATCGATACAAAACGGCTGGGGTTTAAGCGGTCCAGGAAACAACAGTAGTAACCACGAGGCTTTCTCAACGGTGCCATGCCTACACCAATAGAAAAACATATTTCCTCCGGCAAGCCACGAATTCGACACTAAGCTCGACGAGGATGCGCAGAACCGCGAAGGTGGAAAATGGCTAGGGATTAAACTACGGGTAACGCACCACGGGATAAAAGGCCCCCAAACCCCTAAAGCAGTCCATGGTAGACCTACCTCATACCTATCATGACTGTGAAGAGTGGTTTGGCGCAGACGGCGTAACGGCCGTCTGCGCCGAAACCCCTCAATCCCTATGCACAGGGTAGCAAAATGAATGATGGCGAAAAAATCAAAGCCGCTCTGATGGTTAAACTGCCCTTCCATGGTCAAATAAGATAAAATCTCTACTTATATAAGCGTATAACCTAGCGGGTCGAGGAAAATGGCCGAGGACCTAAAACCACCGTAGAAAACCACTAACAGTTCAAATGGAACGGGAAGAAAACGATGAGGAGCCTACCTGGAAATATGGCGAGTATGGCGGATCGATGACGGTTAGGCTTCCTCAGCTGCCACCTGGATGTAGGTACACCGACAGCGGGGATCTTCGCTTCCTCAAGAAAATGACAGCTCGATGGTGACAGTGCTCAGCGAAAAATAACAATAAAAAAAACAATACACCGTCTCCGTATATATATATTTGCTCACACATGCGAGGAGAACATATCGGACATCGACGAGCTTTTGCGTCGGAGGTTGGAAGTAATCTCCCTTCCGCAATGGCGGACGGAAAAAACGTAGACCCAGCCGCGGAGACCCACATGGTGGAAAAACAAAGTCAGAAAATCGGACGTCGAAAGGTTTTAGAATCAGAGGATGAAAGTGGACGCTCTTCCGCTACGGTCGACGATCAAAGCACCGAGCCTTCCGTTCTGGCTATACACACCGAGAAACAGTTGGGAGATAGGACGTCGGAAGGTTTTAGAATTGGAGGATGAAAGTTTGAATCTTTCCGCAACGAGGAAAACTGACATGTTAAAAGGTTTCGACTCAAAACTGAAAAGCAGTCGACAAAACACATGGATCGGGAGAAAACCAAAAGTCAAAATTCGAAAACCCATCCGCAACGGTGGAAGAAAAGATCATAAATGCCTCCGATGCCAAACAAAAAGGCATCCAACGTGAAAAACCCAATGGGTCGGAAGTTGGAAGGTTTTTCTTTCTGCCAAAACAAAAACCATCCGCAACTACGAAAAACCAAAGCTAAGATCCACCCGCAACGGCGGAAGACCTAAGCTAAGATCCACCCGCAACGGTGGAAGACCAAAACAAATCATCTTCCGATTCCAGCATGTTTTCAAATGCACTTAAGGGCAGCAATAGAACTTGATCAAATAGTGGATGAATTAAGGCATCAGAGGAAGAAATCAAAACAATGGGTAGCTCAATCCAAGCACCAGCAACGTCTTTCTGAAAGTTCTTAGACCAATTTCAAGCAGAAAAACAAACTAATCCAAGCAAAGGAGGGTCCTAAAAAAATTTTAGAATTTTGGGAAATTGTTGCAGCTGCAACAATTGGCGACTACCTGGTGAACCCCAGATTTCTGAATTAACTCCTTCCCAATGCAAAACCGTCTGAATAAAAGTTGAAATCTTCTATATTCCTTTATCCTTGGGCTGGCCAGCTTAAGCATTTGAACCATTGAGAAGTAGTCTATTCTTTGGGAAATGGTAACATCAGAAATATTGCAAGTCTGAATAACTCTTTTGAGGACAGATAAGTGAGGTTTATTTTTCCAGTCCTCAGGTAGTTTACAGCTTGGACACCACAGGATTGTAACAGAGAGTAAACAGTAATATCCTTTTGTTCCTCATTCCCATGACAACTGCACTTTGGTGCCTTCTGAACTTTATTTCTTTTGATATGAGTCCTCCTGCAAGCCTTTCTTACTGAATTTTAATTCAGGATCCTCTATCCCATAGTGTCCTTTTGTGTGAACAATATGCTTCATATTTCAGTTCACGGACGGAGAGGATCTTGTGGCCGTTTAGTACTTCATGCTTTGATATTTTGCTTTGATATGTATTGTTTTTCTTTAAGGAGTTTTGACTCTTGATAGCTTTTTGCTTTTCTAAATATATGTCATGGGATCATTTATATATGATATATGTTTTACTCTGCTTCCTTTCCGTGGGTCTTTTGCTGTCACCCCCTTGGATATTTAAGATGTGAAATGGATGGAGCCTCGAAATAGTATTCCAGACTTCATTTACTTTTGAGCTATTTACAGGGGTTAAGTAAGACTTCAATAAATGCATTGCCAGTTAGGAACACTGCTACTTGAAGACATTCTATACTTTAAAGCACAGTCTTTTGCTCAAGATTTCAGTTAATAAAGAACCCTGATGTTTCCATTGCAACCAAAAGTTTGCCTCTTTATTCATAACCAAAAGAAATGCTAGCAAAGCATTAAATCAAAAGAAAACAATATTAAATCAATTAACAAAAGAAAACAGCCTCAAAGCATCAAAGAAAACAAACAATTTATTTATGTACAAACCAAAAAGAAAGGAAAATTTTGCCCACTCCTAAAAAAAAAATTTAAATCTAGAGAGTTAAAGGGTGGGCTGGATCACAGACATGGGATACCTAACCATGGTCTAGCTGTGTTGTTTTTGAAACTGAACACATGTTTACAATTCTACAATCGTCTCTTACAGCCTGAGGAAGTTGAAGGAGCTCAGGTTGAGTATCAGTTATATAACTAGCCTTTCTTGAAGTAAGATGTCTTAATGCAAGCTCAGTCAGATAATTTCCCAGGACAGACTCAGCAGATTCATTGCCCTCTCCTAGCTTAGTGACATTGTGCTTCATGTAGGGCTCTCTTAAAATCTTAATCAGGTTTGGGCTTCCCTTCTGAGGTAACCACAAGTGAGACCAATCTGAAGCAAAGTACCCGTTTAGTCTTGCTGTCCAATCTCGATTCAGGATCATTCCATAATCATCAGGAATGTCTGCTACTACAATGTCAATGTAGTGATATATTCTTTTATTTGCAGACAATCGAATCAAAACGTTCTCCATCTCCCCTACTACTTTGATACTAGTTTTGTCGAGTTGAGTGACGTCCCAAATAGTAGGTTTTAGCTGCCCATTAAGTTTTTTGCAAACTACTAGAGACATAACATTCATCGATGATCCAGAGTCCACCAAACAATTATGCACCTTATGATTTAAAATTTCAAGAGTCACAAGGAAAGGTGGAGTGCTAGTTTCCCTTGTTCTAGTTAATTCGATCTTTTCTTCCACAGGTTGATTTTTTGTAGGCATCTCCTCTTTAAGTTTGTCAGCTTTTCCTTCCTCATCATCTTCCACAGGTTTGGCAGGTTCAATGAGTGGCTATGTTTCCTGTTTGCACATAGTGGCTTCAGGTGTGTCATCTTTAGCATTCACATCTACTTGCCTCTTGACATTCTCTTGCAAATTTTTAACCTTTGGAAGTATTGCATTGTCCTTAATTGCTAGGCTCTCATCTTTTGTGGCTTTGGGTGTATATTGAGATCTGAGAGCATCTTCTTCTGTATTGAAAAGCGAAACACCCTCCCATGAGAACATGGTATCATCATCTTGCTTCTCTATGATCTGTTCTTTTCTTCCTTCTTCACCACTATCTTCAGTTAATTTGGACTTCTGCAACTTATTCATTACCAAAGACATTGAATTCAACCATTGAGGGCACTTCTTCTCAAAGTGAGGTTGCTGATGAAAAGTACAGAAATTATCCCCCCCTATTTCTATTATATTTATTGAGGCTAAATTTGGGGGAGGGATTTTCCATTGGTTATTTTCTTCTCTTTTCGGATGGTAGGGCTTATAAGTTTTCTGAATGTCCCTTTCCTTTTCTAGATCTATTATTCAGTTGGAAAGCTTCTGCATTGTTTTCATCATTCCCTCAAGATCACGTGAGTGCTCCTCTCTGGGTTTGGACAACAATAAGGCTCTTCTGTTAGGTAAACCAAGATAATCTTCTACACTTTCCCTCTCAGCCTCTACTCTTTCAGCCTCTTCATAAGTCCCTACCAATGTGGGTTTGGCTTTCACCTTGGCAAACATGGACAGCTCAGGCCCTAGGGCTGAGGTATAATACTCAATTAGGACCTTGTCTGACGGTCTGTTAGCTCAGAGAAGTTCTTTAGGTATATTGAAAATCGTTGAGTGAAAATATGTACCTTCTCATTCTTCTCTTTTCTTAACAAACCGAGACCTTTCATTAATGAGGCATGTGTTTTTTGGGTGGTGTATTTACTTCTGAAAACATTCTCGAAGGTGTCCCAATTAGGAATCAAATTTGTAGGGAGACTGAAATACAAGGATGTTGCTGCTCCTTTCAGGGTGTGAGGGAACAGTCTACATACCACATCTTCATACTCCCCTGCCCTTAGCCCTTCTATTTCTAGATAAAATCTTTGCAGGTGGTCGTCCACAGCAATCCTTTCTTCGGGGTCAAACTTAGGCAACAGCTTGTCAAAGGCTTGAGGCAAGTCATGCAAAGGCGGAGTGAGGTTCAAAGGGGACCTTTCTCTCCATGCTGGTAATGGGTTGGGTTGATTTACATTAATTCCATCCATAGGCACAGCTATAAGAACAAGAGTCTGAGCAAAGAACAACGCAGGATGAGAATAGGCTTTCTTGCTTCAAAGGTATACCCGAAATCAGTAAGTACCTGGGTCAGGTTACAAGCTTCAAATATCTGCTGGTAAGGTAATCTCGGGAAAACTAATTTTCCACGGCCAGACATGCACTGGCGGCCCTCCTTCTAGCGCCAGTTCTGTTGAGGCCTGGAAATTCGCAGGAGACAACAGCAAGGGATTCTCCCCAATCAACGTTCCCAACTAGCCCGTTGACTGTTTGGTATAGGGAATCCGTCCAGTTTGCGGTCCGGCTACCATAGGTCAAGTAACAAAACGAAGGTTTTTTACCGGTTGCGACCCGATCCATCGAGTTTTTGTATTTTTGACTTAATGTATGACATTCAAAGGCCTAATTAACAATGCAGGGTGATCGAGATGCAGGGAGCAGTCACAATGTGATGCGCAGGTTCTTACCTCTCGTCTTAGGCTCACAAGCATCTACATCACATATGCAAGAATGAAATAAACTAACTTATCCATCAAACTACCTATCTATCCACCTATCCCCGGGGAGCCAGAATATGATTTATTTATGAGTAATGTGGAATATTCATGCATTATAAGCAGAAATTACATGTAGTTGATATTCTTATCTACAACACATGAAAGATTAAAGATATTTCGACAATAAGATAGTCAATTGTTTATTAACAACATCCATTACTCATAGTGGAAATCTTCATAAAATAAACCGGAAAACATTCATGCAAGAACATAGGTTCAATGAGTTAGAACGGTCTCACAGTTGATGGACATAAAGCTGAAAACGAAATAGTTCCTCTTCAACAAATCCATAGCACAACATTTGAATATTCCACTAAGCTTTCTCCAACAGGAAAACTGTAAATTTCTATTGCAAAAGGAAATAGTTCTTCTTACAATATGGATTCCTCAGTTTTCACTGGGAAAAAGTCCGTTTCCCTTCTAATTCTTTTGCATTTATACAAAAGGGTCAGACTGTTGGGCTGCCCAAAGTGACCTTTGGGCTTCCCAACCTCTCGTCTCCCAACATTCTACTTTTATTAAATGCTTTACAAAATAGTTACAAAATACAAAGGTGACTAATCCCTCACGAGGAGGGCCCCACTTGGCTGTCTAGAAACTTCCTCCATGTTGTAGATTCAGTAGCGATGCCTTCAAAGGCACAAGGCTCCAAAAACTGAATATTTATCTCAAACTTCTCAGCTTGTTTCTTGATAGCCTCGACCCTGGATGTACTCAATCGGAGCTGATCTTCCAGAATCTGTATACTAACAACTGGATGATCTACTTCGCTTCTCAAGATCAGATCATCCAGGGCTTTGATATCCTGTACCTTAGCTTCTTCCTCCTGGAATCTATTCTACAATAGCTCCACAAAGGCATCGTGATCTGGGAAATCTTCCAGCCTCTCTTCAGCTGCGATCTGGCACCGGTTGTATGTAATGAGAAGTCTTCTGAAAAACTCGGTACATAATCCCTTTGTCTTTTTTACTGCCTTCTTGAAGTCTTCAGCAGTGTTAATAGCAAACTCCACTAGTTTATAGTCCCGCTTGAGGGCCTGCTGGCCTTTCGAAGGTAGATCCGCTGGGGTTTCTTCGCTGTTCTCCAACCTTGCCATTCTTGCAGTTAGGACCTCTAGAACGTCCTGGGATCTGTCCACAAAGTAGGATGCAGTTTCCAGGATCTCCTCCAATCGGTCGTCGATCTGTAGCACTCTACATCTTTCTTTTTCAACAGTGGTCTGCAGCTGTAGCATCTTGGTTTTCTGGGTCAATACATGCTCCTTGAAAGGCTGGAGGTTAACCTACTGTTCTCTTGCCACTTCCAAAGCAGTGGTCAAAGAAGAGATCTGCTCCTAATGTTCCTTTCTCAGTTCTTGAGTGTGCATATCATTTGCCTGCAGGAGGATCTTCAGCTGCTCTTCTAGCTCCTCCACCTTTGCCAGTAGCTGTCCCTTCTCACTCCTTAGATCTTGGCATTCCTTCTGCACTTTCTCTAGGGCCTCCTGTGTTGTTTCCTTGACTTGCAATTCTACTTGGAGGGCCTGTACTTCAGCTCTTGAGGACTTCATTTCCCGCTGCACATATTCATATTTCCTTTTGATCCTATTGCTTTCTTCCCTCTCTTTCCTCAATGTATCCTTTAATTGAGCAGAAGATTTCTTAGATTGCTCCAAGTCTATCATTATCTTGCCTACATTATCCTCTGAAGCTTGGATGAATGCAGACCCAGCTCTTAGGGTAAATCTCGGATCCTGGTCAGTTCCTAACATAACAGTCGTATCTGTTATCATTTTTCCAGGTAGACCTTCCGCCTCAACTTTCCTCTCTGTCCTCTTTATTATTCTCTTTGTTGCCCTATCATAATATACGGTGTTGAAATCAGGGATTTCCTTTCCCTTTTCCTGCACAAAACGGACCAGCTTGAGTGTGGGGACCCTGGGTATGTTTGTAGTAGGTACTTGAGGGGTCTGAACCTTGGGGTTCTCCACTTCCTGAGCCTACCCTGCTGCTATTTCAGAAGCTGACTGCTGTGTCAACTTTATTCTTTCCGCTTCTTGCTTTTGGAGCTCCTCATCAAGCTTTCTCTTTGCTTCCTCTGCTTTCTCGACTGCTTCCTGAGCAGCTCTTCTTTCTTCTTCTGTATGAAGCCTTTCTGTAGCCTCTTTCACCAACGTCTGGGCTTCTTCATCCCTCATTTTGGCCTCTTCCTCAGCCTTATCCTGTTCATCCCCTTTTCCACCTTTGGTGGTTATCTTCTTCTTGAATCTTCTCATCAGTGCTGTCATGTTTGGAGCATTCCGAAAGACAGATTCTTCCCTGTCAAAATAATGGGTATATTCAAAATGCACCTTATGCTCTTTACAGTGCTCGGCTACTTTCCCGTGAGTATCATTTCTCCGGAAAGGCATCTCGCCAAAATGGAACTTCTCCAACTCCTCTATGAATTCAGCAGCTTGTTACACCTTGGTGAATCTGTAGATTCCTAGCTTGAATGGCAAAGGAGGGTAGGCAGTCTTCTTATGTTCGAACAGAAAACTACCTATTCCATCTATGAACACTTGTCTGACTGCCTCCTTGTGGACTATGTAATCTGTTGCACATTTGGGCAGCAGTGAAGGTGTTCTTGATCCTCCAAACATCCGGAAGTACATGCCATTTTCAGTTAAGTAATAATCTGCGTATTCTTCTATTACTTGCATGGCTTCTTCCGACATACAGTCACACTCCTTCTGGAAAATGAGTGTGTACAGTGGCATAATGAAGTGCTCACAGACCTATCTGTAATAGCTATGGTACTGGTGAGCCCACAATGGTCTATAATCGGCATAAACAGGCATTCTTTCCCTGCCCCAGATGCACCTGAGACCAGGGAAAGGTTGGTTGCACAATATGCAGTCTATCAATATTGAACTCATATAGAATTCCGATCTTTTCTGGGACTCTCCCTCCAAGGCTGAGGTCAAGCAAGAAGAAAGACTGTTGGATAACATGCCAGCCCAATTGAAAATTTTCCCTTGGGTGGCCACATGGAAAATGATGGGTATCCACTCTAGCTTGAAGAGTCTGCCATGAGCTCTCCCAAAGACCCTATTAAGCATCAGAGCTATAAATCTATACAGAGCCCTCAAGCTCGCCGTATCATATTCACTGGTCGGTCTGTACCGAAAATGTTTTCCCTACAATAGCATTCTCTTAAGAGTCTCTACTAGGTCCATTCTAATGCTATCCAGCCAATCATTAGATAAGAAGACTTGGGCTTCTGGCAAGTGATAAGCCAATGCTACATATCCAGGGCTAAATGCAGCATAGCCCTGTCTGTCAATATTTTCCAGAATCATCGTGGTCGTATCTGCCCGAGGCAGAATCCAGCCCATTACCTCAGAGCATGGGAATAGCTCTGGCCTGGTGGCAACTTTCATGAGAGCAGATTTCTCTATGTTAGCATAGATGGATTCTTCTTCGAGGCCCATGTCGGGAACTTCCCTGCGGGAAACCAATCTATATATTTCACCCCATTTGTACTCGGGTTCAACACCAGAGACACATTGAGTGTCTTCATATATAAATTCGGTCTTCGTGACAACCTCTACTTCTGGTTCTTCTTCAACCACAGGGGCCTTCTTCTTCTTCCTCTTGGACATGGTGTATTCAAATTCTTCCTGCCATATATAACATTGTAACATTGAGAAATTTAAGGTGCAAACATTCATATGACAGTGTGCAGCGTTTTATTTCTTTAATGTGTATTATGACGGCAATTTGTTAAAGAGACAAATGTATGCATGGATAGCCTAAAATGGCCTGACTAAACTAAACTGTTACAACCAAAGTGCAGCATTTAATGACCTTGTCTATATCTAGCACGATGCAAACATGTCACATATAGTAAAAAGATATAAATCTACTACTGTTGTATGATATTGAACAATTATATCATCCACATTCAAGATGACAAGGAAAACTACATCAATAGGCCACCATTTCTGCTTTCTATGCATGCCATGGTCCTTTCGCTGCGCGGGAAATACCGTAGCAGCTACGCAGGCTTTCAACGGCACCTTCGCAAGACCATACCCATGCCCCTCTGGTCAACAAACTAAGAATAAAGATGAATTTCCTCCCACAGGCTGAGGCTCGACCGCTGAGCTCTACGGGGTAGCTTGAGGTACATCGGTACAAAACGGCTGGGGTTTAAGCGGTGCGGGAAAAAATAGTATTAACCATGAGGCTTTCTCAACGGCGCCATGCCTACACCAATAGAAAAACATATTTCCTCTGGCAAGCCATGAATTCGACACTAAGCTCAATGAGGATGCGCAGAACCGCGAAGGTGTAAAACGGCTAGGGCTTAAAACTACAGGTAACACACCATGTGATAAAAAGCCCCCAAACCCCTAAAGCATTCCATGGCAGACCTACCTCATACCTATCATGACTGTGAAGAGTGGTTTGGTGCAGACGGCGTAATGGCCATCTGCGCCGAAACCCCTCAATCCTTATGCACAGGGTAGCAAAATGAACGATGGCGAAAAAATCAAAGCGGCTCTGATGGTTAAACTGCCCTTCCATGGTCAAATAAGATAAAATCTCTACTTATATAAGCGTATAAACTAGCGGGTCGAGGAAAACGGTCGGGGACCTAAAACCATCGTAGAAAACCACTAACAGTTCAAATGGAACGGGAAGAAAACGACGAGGAGCCTACTTGGCGATATGGCGAGTATGGCAGATCGATGATAGTCAAGCTTCCTCAGCTGCCACCTGGATGTAGGTACACCGACAGCGGGGATCTTCTCTTCCTCAAGAAAACGACAGCTCGATGGCGACAGTGCTCAGCGAAAAAATAACAATAAAAAAAACAATACACCGTCTCCGTATATATATATTTGCTCACACATGCGAGGAGAACATATCGGAAATTGACGAGCTTTTTCGTTGGAGGTTGGAGGTAATCTCCCTTCCGCAACGGCGGATGGAAAAAACGTAAACCCAGCCGCGGAGACCCGCATGGCGGAAAAACAAAGTCAGAAAATCGAACGTCGAAAGTTTTTAGAATCGGAGGATGAAAGTGGACGCTCTTCCGCTACGATGGACGATCAAAGCACTGAGCCTTCCATTCTGGCTATACACATCGAGAAGCAGTTGGGAGATCGGACGTCGGAAGGTTTTAGAATCAGAGGATGAAAGTGTGAATCTTTCCGCAACGGGGAAAACTGACATGCTAAAAGGTTCTGACTCAAAACTGAAAAGCAGTCGACAAAACACATGGATCGGGAGAAAACCAAAAGTCAAAAGTCGGAAACCCATCCGCAACGGCGGAAGAAAAGATCATAAAAGCCTCCAATGCCAAACAAAAATGCGTCCGACATGAAAAACCCAATGGGTCGAAAGTCAGAAGGTTTTTCTTTCCGCCAAAACAAAAACCATCCGCAACTGCGGAAAACCAAAGCTAAGATCTACCCGCAATGGCGGAAGACCTAAGCTAAGATCCACCCGCAACGACGGAAGACCAAAACAAATCATCTTTCGATTCCAGCATGTTTTCAAATGCGCTTAAGGGCAGCGATAGAACTTGATTAAATAGTGGATGAATTAAGGCATCAGAGGAAGAAATCAAAACAGTGGGTAGCTCAATCCAAGCACCAGCAACGTCTTTCTGAAAGTTCTTAGACCAATTTCAAGCACAAAAACAAACTAATCCAAGCAAAGGAGGGTCCTAAAAAAAATTTAGAATTTTGGGAAATTGTTGCAGCTGCAACAGGAGTCCTTAGTGCCTCTTGGGATGGTTGTTTCTCACATGCTCGACTTCAACTCCATCATCGCACCATTGAGATTCGTACAGGGTTTGTTCCGCACAGTACTTGGTCGAAGACCCCGGATGTCACCTGACTCTAGCACATTGGTGAGTCTACTCGAGGGGCCTAAATAGGTTATGTCCCTCATGATTTCTGGTTTGCGTTGGAGACAGTGTTCAAAATCCCCAGCAGTGCTTCGATATACCTTTATGATTGATGCAGCATACTTGTACCACAGAGACTCTGATTCTCAATCAGCAAGTCCACACAGCTATGTACCAGATCTAGCAGACCGTCAGTCATGAAGATATAGCATTCCAGGAGAATTCCATGGGTCCAATGTACCATATCAGTATTGTATTCAACCTCACATGGAGGCAACCATTATTGTAACATCAGTTGTATATGATCGGCTCTTGTATTTTAGAGCATAGATCAAATGATTCTTTTGACACTGTCATGAGCATGGGAATGCCCACCTCGTCCATATACATGTCACACATTTATTGTATCTCACCCATTGATGGGAACCATATTAATACAAAAAACAAAAGCCACCATGCCCCAGCCCCAGAAGCACCACCTCTACACAACAAATCCTATGATGTCCATCGGCCATACATTGAGCTCCTGCCCTCACACATCAGGGGGCAATCTGTTAACCCAAAAATCACCCACATAGCTCTCAATAGCCTACACCACCCAAGAACACCATCTCACAACCCTCATATCACTCCATTAAACCCCCACACCCTCAAAATAGCCTAAGGATGAAGAAAAAGGGATAAAAACCCCAAAAAGGGGCTAAAGTTAGGGCGGAAGGGGCTAAAATCCCAAAAAATGGGCTAAAGTCCTGACCAAGGTCTTAAAACCCTAAAACCCCTTGGAAAAGCTATAAAAGGAGGGTGGGGGGTTACTCTCAAAACACTTCTCCCATTGCCTATTGTTATGCTGCCTGTGGATGCTTTGAGACCTTTGCCTCTCAAACCACCCACACTCCCTCTCCTCCATATCCATTTCCATTTGAGCCATTGCTCCCCAACCAAGAGAGAGAGAGGCTTCCACAAGCTAGGGCATGGTGGCCCATTCCCACTAGAGAAGGTATACTTGTGCTTTCATGTTTTGCTTCATAGTTATTTAGTTTGCTTTGATTTCTAACCATTGTTTTTATTTGCAGGTTTTGCTTAACATTGTTTGCAGGTTTTTCCATTGTAGCTTAGGTTTATTTTGCAGGTTTTGAAGGAAGAACCCTAACCCGTGTTTGCAAAGGGGTTCATCAACATTGCTTCTATTTCTTTCTGTCATTAGCTTAGCCTTAGTTTAGTTTACCGTTATTTATGCTCTGTTTTATTTTCTGCTCCTAGCTTACGTTTCCATTTTGTTTTTCTGCATTTACGATTAGCAGGAACCTACCCTTCTGTCCTATAGACAGAAGGGAGCCATTCCTGCCCCTGTAGCAGGGAGAAATCCTTGCTACAATATTGTTCATAAATGCAAACTAAACAATATCATTTAAGTAAGTAGATATACAAGAAATGAAAATGAAACACTCAGTCTTTGTTTGTTTGTTCAGTGGATTCCCTCTTGATCCTTTTCTTCTAGTAGGAATTACTAGATTCTTTGATAGTGTGCTCTACTTCATCATCTAATTTTGAGGACATGTGACTATCTTGCTCATGATTGGAAATATTGAGCAAGTCCTCTCACACCACATATCATGCAGAACCGTGTATTGGTGTTGAATCTTTGTGTCCTACAAATCCATCCCTTCTTATCTAATGGGTAAGAGTATGATATTCATTTTCATCGGTAGAATTCTTCTAGATCAAAGTACATATTCCTCATCACTTGAGGAATCTTCTCTTTCTTTCTTCTCAGTTTCAATATATTCATCCTTGGTTGCATTGAGAGAAACATCGGTCTGCTTTCTACAACATGTTGGATTTCTCTTTCTGAAATTTGCATGTTCACATCCTTGAGTTGAGTTCTCAAGGTCATCTTCTTGTTGATTTTATTTCCTTCATACAACCTAGTCATTGCATCGAAAATCTCCTTGGGAGTCTTCAAGGTTGATACATGTGAGCTCCAATGGAGAGATAGAAATAATTATTTTAGCTTTGACTAGGTCCTTGTGCTTTGCTCCAATGCCTTCATCTCCCTCTAGATCTGCAGCATCTTCTTTGACATAGTTCTCCAAGTCATGATTCTTCAAGTATGAGAAGCACTCTCTACTTCTATGCTCGTGATTTATCGGCTCCTTAAATCTTCTCCTCAAGCTTGGTATTGTTTTTCATTATAAAAATGAGAACCTCAAATGGAAATAGAGAGGATATAACTTATCAATGAGATTTCTTTAACTTGATGCTTGCTAGAAAGATTTTCTTAAAGATTTCTTCTAGTTGACCTAGGGTTTGATAGACAAACACTAATTTTTCAACTTATGTAACTTTCAGATCTGATTGGATAGAAAGATGTGCCTCCTCAAGGCGAGTTGAGCAACATACTCTTTTTCCAAAAACTATGGACAAAGCTGCAAAATATTTGATGCCCTAGTTTTCCCTGGCAGTAGTGTTAGGTCAAAAATTGAAAATCCACAGAATGTTAAAATTCTTCCATAAAAATATGCGCCCTCCTAGGACGAGTTTTATGGTCCTCATTTTTTATTGATCGGTGGAGGGAAGTGCATGGAATAGGAAGCGCTAATCTCTAATTCCTTCGACATAATTGTCTTATATTGATTATGTTCTATCTCTGAAATTACTGCTCCTCAAGGTCTGAAACTTTGACATGAGATAGCATGGTCTTTCTTCTTTCCAACCCCACAGGTTAGAGAAAAATTTGATTCCCCAAGTGGAACTTATGCTAAGTTTCCCAAGGTGACTTGTTTGAAGATTCGTTCAATATAGCTAACTTGTGCGAACTTCCATGTGTCACTATTTTGACTTACGCGTTTGAAAATCATACCACAAAAACTAAATTTGGTGCCATATCTGAAACATCTTGCAAAATTTGATTTCAACCTTACTATCCCGAGATATAGAAATTGTCCCTAGGACACATGTTTAAGACTGAATTCTGGAAGAGGTTGGAACCCTGATTTGGAGTAATCATATCTCCTAAACTATAGCAAAACCAAGATTGAAACTCGTACACAACGTACAACAATATTTCTTCTTCATCAACTCCCAATTTCAGCTCCTGGTTGTTATCCAAACTTGCGTTATAGTGAAAATTAGAAGATGACTAGATTTTGTATTCTATGGTTTTCAAACATGAAACCCTAATCTTAAATAGATGCAATTGTAGCAGTATTTCGGCTTCCCGATGCCCTCTTTCAAGGTGGATCTGATACCATGTTGGTTTTTATACTTTAATTCAAATTGATTAGGATCTTTATCTGAAAGAATAACAAGCACACCAAGATATACAATATACACAAGACACAAATATTTTCCTTGTGGAAACCATAAAGGAGAAAACCAAAGATGGAAAAACCAAAGAATAATATGTCTTCTGCATCTCTCTCTCTTCCTCCTCTAGTGAACTCATTCTCTCCCTCCTAATGTGCACATGAGAGAGTGTGTGAGTGTGTCTCAAATGAGGGAGGGAACCTCCCTATTTATACACATCATTTGTATGACTCACTTAACTAACTAGGCCAGGTTACCTAATTAGGGTCAACCTACCTAGGAAGATTTCAAAATACATTTCCCTTTATTTATTCTGGGGACTATTTCCCCGACTTACAATAGAGGGTTTACCTCAATGACCATACACAATAATGGCATCTCGAACAGAGGGAAAACATCTCTAACGGGGGTACAACAATATACAATGATAATATACATCATAATATAATCTGAAGTTACAATTACAACAACAAAATTAAGACATAAAGGATTGCCATAAATAACCTTATTTTCTTCCAACCCTAAATCAAATCAGTATCAACATGAGTTTTATTGAAAATTCCTATGAAAGTATTGTTTTCTTCTTTACAACCTTGATATTGAATAAAAGAAATATGTACATCTTCCTCATTCTTATCATTCTGTACCATAATAGAATTTGAACCAAAAGGATTTATAACAAGAAAGTATTGATTCTCTCTCTTAGAGATAGGGTCAGTGAATACTTTTGGGTACAAAGATTAGAAACATCTATATTGTAAGTCATTGAAAGCTTCCCCATTGTTAGAACAATCCTCACTATCATTCACTAAAATTGCTTCCACGGAATTATGCTCAAGGGAAACATCAAAAGACAAATCATGATTCAATGACAAATTCTCATTTCAGATGAGAGGGACTTGTTCAAGATTTGTTTCAATAGAAAAAGACTCAATATCATCATTCACATTTTCAATAATTAGATCTTTCATTTTTTGCGCTGAGAGGCACTCTACAGCCCAGTATGAGGGAGATCTTGTAACGTTTGTCATGAGGGAGATCTTGTAACGTTTGTCCATATTTTGTTACAAACAAAATAATAAAAAATAAAAATTTTAATTATCTGCCAAAAATAAATGTCGGCCACAAAAACAACCTAATATGGGGGAGATGTTGTAATATCCCCACCTAACAAAACAATAAAAAATTTAAAAAAAAATTTAATTATCTGGCAAAAAAAATGTCGATGAGAAAAACAACACAATATGGGGGAGATGTTGTAATGTTCCTACCTAACAAAATAATAAAAAATAAAAAAATAAAAAATTGAACTATTAAAAAAAAATGTTGGCCAACCATGTGCAAGGCCTCCTAAACAACCCATGGTTTTATTATACATGGTTTAGGAGGGCATTACAAATTGTTTTAAAACCATGTGCAAAGCCTCCTAAACAACCCATGGTTTTATTGCACATGGTTTAGGAGGGCCTTTCAAATTGTTTTAAAACCATGTGCAAAGCCTCCTAAACAACCCATGGTTTTATTGTACATGGTTTAGGAGGGCCTTGCAAATGGTTTTAAGACCATGTGCAAGGCCTAAACAACCCATGGTTTTAGGAGGGCCTTGCACATGGTTTTAAAACCATGTATTGGGGATATGTTGTAATGTTCGTTTCTAACAAAATAAAAAATATTATATGTTGGCCATAAATAATATTAAATATTAATAGTAAAAATATTATATGTCGACCTTAAATAAAAAAAGACGTGTCTTTTAGTTTGAATCAAATCAATGGCTATATATAGGACACACCAAAGCTGATAGCTCCTTGAGTGCAATACTTTAGAAGAGATTTGCACCTCGAGAGATTTGGACCTCGAGAGATTTGATCTCTCTCGGTGCTTGATAAAGCCCAGTATTTGGATCTATGCTTGTTTAGTAGACATTGAATCCTCCACTACGAAGTTAGATAGTTTTTTTGAAAGTTAGGAAACTCCACAATATCGATCGTGGGTCTATTTTAATGCTCTCATTTTACTTGTTCAAAGAAGTTATGAAAGTAGTTCAACTCCAGGTTATCATCTTTCCTATTTACAAAAGTTAATGTGTCCACAAATTCTAAATTTTCCTTGCATATTGTTCCACCCGATTCACTCACTGTTAGGATATGCATTTTCACTTGTGGCACATAGTCCAATGGTGTACCTCGTGAATCTAAAGAAATAAATGGCAACATATCCTTTTTCATATAAAAATCATTACCATTTCCTAGATAGAATTCTTTTACTGGGTTGTTTTGCATATTAATGTCCTCTAGGTTACCCCTTCATTAAAGGATGATATTTCTTGTTTGAGGGGTTATGGTGTAGGATTATTTTGATGGCTAAAATCTTGCTCACCATTCATTAAGAACTTGTCTTCTTCAAGAAAAAAAGGATATAAACATACCATCCAAGGAATTTTCGTCTTAGGGTTTATCACTTTCACGAAATCTATAATAGATCTGTGAAATTCTTGACATGAAATCATCATCTGACTCACTCTTGTTTTTTCAAATTCCCTCACGCTCTGCACATAACTCCTCATAGTTATAATTCACATGTGCATCTACAAATACATTGATGAACTGCTTCTAACTATGAATAGACTTGGATGGTAACACCTTGTACCAAGCTTGAACTTGTCCTTCCAATGTGAGGGTAAGCAATCTACAAACTACATTATCTTGAACAATCTTGACATTTTGTTGTTTAATGTTAAATTGATTAAGATGCCTAAATTTAAATTTTCCCCTTCCCTGTAAAACTTAACTTTAGACAAGATATCTGTTGTCTTATTTGATATAGTGTGTGACGGTCTTGGAAGACTAGCACATGATCCCATACAAGAATATGGAGAGAAGCCCTGGGTTTTCAATATATGCCTAAAAAATGGCTCAAAATAGGTCGACTTGTTATTCACCCTCCTTCTAGCATCAATTCTATCAATGGGTAGAAATGACCTTGTCCAACAGTAGGGGTTACCCCAATGAAAAGTCCCAATTAGGCCAAGCATCGTTTGGGATAGGGAACCCATCCAAATTCAATCCTGACAACCATTAATGATTTGGGTTCTATCAGTTATGGCCCAATCAATCGCCTATGGTTTTCTAAACTAAATAATGAAACGCAACTACTCTAAAATGAAAAATGCATGTGTCCTAACATGATTTATAGTCACAAGAAGTAAGCACAAAACCATGCACGCTCCTGTCAATAACCCATGAACTAACTCGTTGAGAATAGAGACAAGAATATGGGAAAATAGTTGTAAAGGAAGAATAGTCTAGCATTAAACAATCATGTTCTCTTAATTTTAGACAATCATTTTCAAGAAAACAAAATATGAATGCAACAACCACACATAAGAATAGTCCAAAGTGTGAGATACAAGCTTACACAATCTCGATGGTCAAAAAATGCATCAGAATAGTCCACCATAGATACACACAGGAATTAAAGATTCCTAGAAAATGCCTTATCCAAAACTTGGCTTCTCCTCATTAGCATTTCAATAGTAGTACAAAGCCCCTTCTCATGTTTTCTCCTATTTAACATTCTCCCTTGGAATCTAAATGGTTTCTTTGAGTAACCGTCAAATTGTTTCCTCTTCCAAAAAAAAGTCATATTTCCCCACCTTTCTTAAGATGTATTTAGTTTCATCTTTATTTCCTTTTGTGATTTTTTTTTACTTACTAAGGTGGCTTCAGTAAAGTTAAAATCCGACAATTATTCTCTTCAAAATTGTCCTTTACTTCCATAATGATAAATCGCCATAGTGACTCCATATAATAGGGACTCTAGCAGTTCCCCTCTTGGTGTCGTCCTCCTATGGTCATGTTGATGCCTGGAAAAATCCTAGGTACCGATAGTAGAGATTCTCCTCGGTAAACAATCCCAATTATGTCGTCCACCGTTTGGTCTGGGGAATCTATCTGGTTTACGATCCAGCTACCATAGATTAAGTCATTTAAATCTTTTATCGATTACGGCCCAGTCCACCATTTATGTAAAAAAAAATTGTTTAAATGAAAGACATGCATATGCCTAAGCTAAATGCAAATCTATTGTATTTTAAAACTAATATATTCTATCACTGTAGGGAGAAAATTTAGAGTTCAGAGTAATATAATGAAAATGGTCATATAAGTCTAATAGATAGTTGTTCCAACACAATAATCACATTCACAGCAGAAAGAATACCAAAGATAGCTCTGATATAATTAAACCATTTATTACCTTGACATTACACAGACATTTATACAGACAGCAGGCCATTCATGACCAAAGAATTAGTTCTAGGAGGTTAGAACAATCTCACTATCATCTAAAAAGATGGATCGGGTTTTATTTGATCCGTTAGATCATGTGGCCCCGACAGCTCCTTTCAGCTTCTGCCCTTCCGAAAAGTGGAAATTGGGTATGCCAATTTTTAACAAGTTAAACTTTTATCTTTCTGCCTCCGCTTTTCTACTTCTTCCCTTCCGAAAAGCGGAAATCGGATCCTCCAACTTTTCAAAGTTTTAAATTCTATCTTTCCGCCTCCGCCTTTCCGCTTCTTCCCTTCCAAAAAGCAGAAATCGGAAAGCGAATTTTCCAACTTTTACGAAGTTCAAACTTTAACTTTCCGCTTTCTCATTTTTGCTCCCGCTGATTACAGAAATTGGAAAGCGAATTTTCCAACTTTTACGAAGTTCAAACTTTAACTTTCCACTTCCGCATTTCCTCTCCCGCTGATTGCGGAAATCGAAAAGCGTATTTTCTAACTTTTACAAAGTTCAAACTTTAACTTTCCACTTCCGCATTTCCGCTCCCACTGATTGCAGAAATCGAAAAGCGGATTTTTCAACTTTTATGAAGTTCAAACTTTAACTTTCCGCTTCCACTCTTCTGGAAAGCAGAATGTCAATTTTTCCTGAAATTAAACTTTGGCCTTTCTGCTTCCGCTGATTGCAGAAAGCAAAAATCAGAAAGCGGTTTCTTCATACAAGGCATGTTTCCAAGGCCACACCTAAGGATTTTTACCAAACTGGCACTTCAGGATTAGGAAACTCTTTTTGCTCAAGCTTCTAGGAAAGTCTAGGTATGCAAAGAGGGCTTATCTGAGTTGGGAAACAGGTGTAAGTGTCCTTCAAAAATAAAAAATGGAAGGAGGGGCCCTAAAATCTAAAAAAAAATGGGGAAGCAGTTGCAGCAACAACAGGTCCATACCCCTTTTTTTATTTTCTCTCGATAGTATTAAAAGGGAATACATTTAAAGTAATTATTTACAGGTGTAGAATGACAGCAAGTGGCATATTTGAAAGACAGAGTGATCATCTTGAATCTTCATATGAATTGGTAAAAATTCAAGTTCCTTGGGAGGATTCAACGCTAGTTGTTCCTAACTTTCACATGAGCCTCACATATTTGTCCATTCTTCTTAGACGAAATGTAAGGATTCTTCCAAGCCTTCTAGTTATTCATGTGCCTCATTTCTAAATGATATGCTTTGTGAAGGCATTGGCTAATTTAACCATGAAAATCTTCATTTTCACCTTTTTCCCTTGATGTTTTTTTTTCTTTTCTGGGACTTGCACACATACTCAAATTTATATTATTATCCCACTTTTAATAGGTGTAAAATTTAACATTTTTGAAAATAATATTTAAGGCTAGGAGTGCATCCCTATAGTTGCAAGTTTAAAACATATACATAGGTTGAATATGCTTTACATTGCTATGATCTCGACGACTGACAATAATGTCATGTGTTAATCATTTGCAATGAATACCATATTTCCCTTTCCTTCATGCTTCAACACATCTTTCTAATTTCCATTGATATATGTATGCATCTCGTTATATCCCTCGAAATTATGTAACTATTTTCAATGTTCATAGATCCACACCTACCTAATGAATTTTTTTCCAGACGAAAAAAGCATTCCTTGCTATTCTATTGAAGCAAAGGAACTAGGTACATCATCAAAAATACAGCAGTCCAAAACATATGGAGCCAGTACCAACCAACAATACATCAAGAAGGATATCTCTCCCACAGAACCTAACTACTAGAGCCAGGGAATCATATACAAAGTAAGGGTCCTATCATAAAATGCACACTACACCACTCAGTGAAGTATGTCCCTAAAGAAAATAATAAGAACCCAGAAACAATATCCAAGTCAGGGCTTGAATCACTCAAAATCCAGAGACATAACTAATCAACTTAACCAAAAATTTCACAAATAAAGAGTCAAGAGACAAGAGTCTAAGAACCAATGCAGTGCTCTCAAAAAAGCTAGAGTGAAAACTCCCCAAAAAAATCATCCTCACATATTTCAGTGAGGGAAAGATGGCCTGCAGCCATAATAAGCCCTTCCTTGGATAGTGTGTCTGCCCTCTTATTATGTTCCCTAAAGACATGACTAAAATCCACAAAGGTGAACAAATATATGAGTTTCCTGATGTTCATGCACCATGCCTATAAGTTCACCATAGCAAGTGTGGATTCATTCCTTTCCCAGTTTATAATCACAGAGGAATCGCCAAAGATATGTAAGTATGGAAACCCAATATCTTTGGCAATGTATAATGTTAACCAAAGCGCCAATAGCTCAGCTCTAGAATTAGTGTTGTTCCCACAACCTAATTTTATGGAGAGAGCATGTTGATCATTTAACCAAATACAAACACCTGCTCCTCCTATAGAATATGCCATAGCTCCATCAAAAAATACCATAGGAAACTTTTTTGCAGAAGAAACACCAATGAGCCTAACTTTGGACCCGTTTTCTTGTGGCACCTGATGTGAAGCAACATTTCACATAATTATATGACGGAGTCTAGAGATTATAGGTTCCTTATCTTAAAAAATATAGTTGTTCCTGATCTTCCAAAGATTCCAGATAAAGAATAAGGGCAGATACAGAAGCTTCCCACCCTTTGTAATCTAGGTGGATAGGTTTTCTAAAAGAGATGAGTCAGACCAAAGAAAATGGACATCAAACATACTTCCCAAGCTGTTAATGACCTTTTTCACAAAGGAGCAACCAAAAAAGATGTGGTCAACAGTTTCAGCTTCAATTTTGCAGAGATAGCATCTGTTAGGGCCAACCCAACCCCTCTTGTGCAAGTTTTCCCAAGTATTTATTTTCCTCTTAACAACCAGCCAAATGAAGCACTTCAATTTCTGAGGTATATTGTATCCCCAAACCCTCAAGATAAAACCATCTTTTATCATAGGCAGATGCTCATACACTATGAGCTCGTAAGATTTTTTGGCCGAGACCATTCCTTACTTTTTATCAAACATCCAGAGCAAGGAATCCTCATGATTTGTAATCTTTATGATATTATGTGATAGTCCATTGACAAAAGACAACCATTGATCAGCCCAAACACCTCCCAAGTTGAGTTTTGTCGCCGAATACCAACAATTTAAACCATTAGTATGACCTTCCAAGTTTTGTTCCTGTGCCAGGTTTGAAATCCTGTAGTCAGACAGATATTCCTGAAGGTCCTCTGGTAAATGATACGAAGAGTCAAGACCAGCAATCAGATCAACTCCCAAGTGGATTTTCATACCATTTCCAACCTTCCATCGAAGCTGACAAGTAATCCATGACAATATCCTTATAAAACCATTCCAGAAGTATGAACTTCCATTCATAATGAACTTCCAGGATCTTATCCAATCCTCCAAAGGTTTGTTTTTTATGTACTTAAATGTTATAATCCATCTCCAAATGCCATTCCCCTTAAGTAGCAGCCACATATTCTTCATACTAAGTGAGATCCCAAACCATCCCAATTTCTTTATATCCCATCCACCGCATTCAATAGGGGCTAAAATCGCTTCCCAGCTAGCCAGGTGATATTTCTGATGCTTATCAGTGCTCCCCCACAGGAAATAAAAGATAGCTTTCTTCAGCAAATTCAGAATAGATTTAGGACATCTAGCAAGGGCAAACCAATACACAGCAAGTCCAGTGAGAACTGATTTAATAAGAAAAACTCTTCCTCCCAGAGATAGTAGTCGGTATGACCAGTTTTTAATCTTATTTTCAAACATTTCCACCATCCATCTCCAGTATGAAGATCGATACCCCAAGGGTTTAAGGAGATATCCCAATTAC
This sequence comes from Pseudotsuga menziesii, assembly GCA_001517045.1. NCBI lineage: Eukaryota > Viridiplantae > Streptophyta > Pinopsida > Pinales > Pinaceae > Pseudotsuga > Pseudotsuga menziesii. Next base: position 485,278 of record LPNX010279938.1, read on the forward strand.
TTGAAACCAGTTTGGATAGGTGCCATACTGTAGGGAAGAAGCTTAGCAATTTGGCTCTGAATACCTTCATCAACATCCTGATAAAGAAAGGAAAACTTTTCTATGCTGAAAACCATACCGGTAGCTGAGCAAAAAATATCAAGTGCATCTTTAAATGCTTTCCATTCACTAACAGTAGCAATACCAAATAAAAGGACATCATCAACAAATAACAAGTGAGTAATAGACAGATGATGAGAGTACTGAAATCCTTTGATAAGGCCTTTTTGTTGAGCATCCAAAATAATCTTGCTGAGACTTTCAATAGTCAAGATGAATAGTAAGGGTGATAAGGGACAACCTTGATGAATACCTCTTGTGGCAGGGAAAAATTCATATGGTGTTCCATTGACTAAGACTGTAAAACAAGCATTAGTAACACAGCCCATAATCCAATTCACACCAATCAGAGGTAGACCAATCTGGAGAAGTATAAGTCTCAGGAAAGTCCAATTAACCCTATCGAAGGATTTGACCAAGTCCAGTTTTAAAACCATGACATTTGTATTCTTGGTTTTAATAAAGTGCAAAATTTCCTGGGTTATGCCAACAAGTTTAGTAATTTGCCTATCCTTCAAAAAACCAAATGGTTGAGCCGATATAGTCATGTTCAATAAAGGCTTCAAACGAAGTGCTGCAATCTTGGAGATGACCTTGTAAACAAGGTTGCATAGCGATATAGGGCGAAAATCAGCAAAGGTAGAAGGCTTTTCACACTTAGGAATCAGAGTCAAGAAGGTTGAATTTAGTGAGCCAAGAACTTTCCCTCCAGTTCTAGCTTGTTCAGCAACCAAGACTAGTTCCTCCCCAATGAGATCGAAAAAAACCAAAAATAATTTAACTGGCCATTCATCTTGGCCAGGGATTTTATCTTTCTTGAAGCCCTTAAGAATAGCTTCCACTTCTTGAATATTTGTAGGCTCTAGGAATCGGTCTACATCCTCTTTCTCAGTCAGAGCGGGGAATAGCCCAATCACCTTCAATTGATCAGAGATATTTGCAGATCCATCATCCCGAAATAGATCACTGAAATGTTGTTTCCCCAGCTGTTTTAGAGGTGCATCCTCTGAGACCACATTACCAATCTTATCATTCAGGGACCATATAGCCTTAGAATTTCTTCTAGCAGATGCATAAGAGTGAAAAAGCTTACTATTTGCATCCCCTTCGTTTATCCAAAGCACTCTACTCTTTAGTCTCAGCGAAGTAATCTCATGAGCCCAATATTTACCTCTCCTATCTTGTAGTGTTGTAAGGATATCTGAATTTTTTGCAGACATTAGACTAGAGTCCTTCTGTAAAATATCAGAGATCTCATCATTTACATCTAAAATCAATTGTTTCCTTTCACCTTTTTTCTTCCTTTCCCAGCTTTTCACTGTACTCTTGAGTCTGCCCAGTTTAAGAGAGAAATATTCCAAATGATTAAGAGAACCCAAGGTCAGGGGAGCCATCCAAGATGTAGTAACCAGAGGAGAGAAGTCATCTTCCAAGAGCCAAGCTCTATTAAATTTTAAAGGATAACACTGGGCAGTAAGTCTCGAGCCCCATTCGAGGAAGATAGGGTAATGATTAGAGACATCTGAAGGAGTAGCCCAAGATCTATAGCAGGCCATGATGGGGAGGAGATATTCAGATAATAAGAACCGATCAAGTCTTTTGCTAATTCATGCATCCCCCTGACGACCATTCCTCCAGGTAGGGCCCGAGTAGTTCATTGAGAGATCAACCAGATTTTTATTAGTAATAAGCTGGGTGAAGTAAGAAGCCAAGGGGTCAGACCTTGCATGAGTACCTCAAACTTTAGAAGAGGAGATAGTGAAATTAAGATCACCAGCCAGTAGTAAATTGGGTAAGGACAACAAACCACTTGCCAAAATGTTATCCCAAAATACAGTTCTCTGGGCATAAGGCCCATATCAGTTTATAATGGTAAGGATTTCAAATATCCCCCTGATGCTAACCCTGAGCACAATGCCATCAATTAAGGAAAATGCCTTGCAGCGAACCAAGAGAGGGTTCCACCCTACAAGGAGTCCACCAGAAAGTCCTGTAGCATCTAATGCACAAAACTCCCACCCAGGTTTTAATTTTGAAAACAAAAGGAGTGACTAAGAAAAAGTACACATAGTTTCTTGAAGTAAAATCATGTCCAGATTTAGATCAGAGAACAAAGAGCCTAGGGATTTTTGTTTGGAAATCCCTCCAAAACCCCGAATATTCATGGATAAAATTTTCATGGGGAACCTGACCCTTCAGGTGTGCTTGCTCTAAGTACCTGTGATGTGGATGAAGACGTACGAGACTATCTGGATGAATTCTTTAACCTCAAAGAGATAGGTGTATAGTTTCCCAAACTGTCCAAGTCCACAAAGGAAGGCTTCTTAGCCTTACGGATGGTCACATTTTTTAAGCGGATGGAGTCCAAGGGGAGAGAGGAGGGATATATAGGGGACTTGTCTGAGAAGATCGAGAGGGATTTTAGGAGGGAGGGATCCATGAACGCAGGCTCTTCTCTCATACTAGAGGGTAAGGTGTTCACAGGTGAACCAGAAGTGCCAAGAGAGAGAGAGGTATGGGAAGTAGAGGGTGCTGGGAGTGAGGGATAATGTTCCAGGGTAAAGGGGGGGAGGCCCTTCCTCTGGTAGGTCATCAGAAGAAGAGTGGGGCTCTAAGACAGAGTGCTCCAACGGAACAAAAAAAGTCACAGGGCAGGAGTGACGAGAACATACTTAAATTTCTTCAATAAACATGAATTCACCTTTGGATAGTCCTTCATAAGGTGTTGGTGAAGAGGAAACATAAATATCATCAGGAGAGCGAACTAAGAGTTCCAAAGGGGGAGACTGTCATCAGGTGAGGGAGAGACCGGAATAGGACTAGGCACAAAACCCCTCGTAACCGGATGACCCTTGAGGAGAAGAGCATGAGAATTGCACAGATGCCCAGTCTCATGGCATTAATTACACCTAAAGGGCATGTTCAGGTAGTCAAGCCTCTATGTAATAACATGATCACCACAGACAATCTCGATCTTAGGTAGTAAACCATTTGAAATATCAAGCTCAACCAGGACCTTTGTTGTCCGCTTGTCGAATAACAAGTGAAAGTATTTTTCAAGGGAAACAAAGCGCCCCATCGAGTTTTCCAAACCTGTGAGAATATCCATATTCCCAAGAGGAAAGGGTAATGCAGGAAGGAGAACCCAAAAATGACGGATAGTGATTCTTTCTGTAAGCGGTTCGAATCCAAAATCCAAGTGATTTAAGATAAGAGAACCCTTCTGGATAGTCCACATATTTCCTAAGATGCGGGTGGCATCAGACTCTTCATAAATATAAAAACTAGACATTTATTAGCTAAAAGACTGATGGTGGGCACATAGTGTATAATAGGTTTCCAATGAATGGTCGCCCATTCGACCGATTCTTCCTTCGTCGAGGAACAATACTCTTGTCTTCTAATAAGGGCTCTATGAAAAAGGGTGTCAACCTTATCCATGTATACATAGTGACCCAATACAAACCGGCGCTTTTGGTTTAGAGCCTTAAGCGATTTTTCCTTCTGGCGGGCACGTCCAAGGTTTTGTGAATGGCCCCTCAAAGGGCCCCCACCAATCTCCAAAGAGGCACTAGGGTTTCTCGAGGTCGACATGAGGATTCCGAGAAAGACACGGTTATGTCCCAGAACCCTATGGAGAGCAATAATCATAACAAACAATAAGAAACTCCACCCGAAGTACAGAACAAGGCAGAGCGCTAAGAACCAAAGGACCAAACCCTAGGAAATAGCAGAAAATAGGGTCAGCAAAGGCAAAACCCTCACGGGTTGTTACAGAGAAAACTTCCTATGGATTGGGGTGTACCACAACAGACAGATAAACCAAAAAAATCAATCCTTTCCCATATGCAAGAGAAACCAAATATCTAACACTAAGGGATCATAGGTCGTACCTTATTCCGGATGGTTGAAGTAGATCCCCGTTGAGCTTTTTCCAATCCCGCTTGCTTTAGCAATTCACTCTCAACAACAATAAACAAGGCAAGCATGCTATATAATATAGTGTTATGCCTACTCTAGCATATATAATCAATAATGTATAAGCAATTAAACACATTTGTGGATTCAATATTCATTTAAATGCACATTATTGGACAGGAAAAGATATTTCTATTAATAAAATCAAAGATTACATAAGTGACAACCTCTGTCGGCACGTCTGCGAACCGGAGAATCTGAGTCCTCCACCTGGGCCTCCACCACCTCAATCCTCCATCTCTTGATAGCAAGCTTGGGAAGAACACAAAGTGCTCCAAGGGACAAAGGGATGCAGACTAAAGTACAAGCAAGTTACGGCAACAATGGACTATAGTTCTCTTGCTCTTCAATTCCTCCTCTTCAATGTATCCAAGGGGTTCCTTATATAGCACTCCAAAGGGATAATGGAGGGTCAAATCTGAGCGATCTCGAGGCATATGGAAGGCCAAGAGACAAGTGGTTCGGACACACATCAAGGAAAACTCCAAAAATATTTGGACTTATACACACATCCCGATGTACGCAGGTTTGAGGTCAATATCCGCGTATATATGCGAGAAAGGGATTAAAAGTCGCATACAAAAAATAACAGGTGTTTTTATGGATGATCTTGGAAACATCAAAGGTACAATATTGGTCCATGGGGTCCAAAGAGTTTGCAGAAGGACAGGGAAGGCCATAAAAGTGTGATCAACCATGTGTGGTAAAATCAGCTGTAACAGATGCCCCCTAATGTGTGAGGTCAGAGGGGTAACATGATGGTAGAAATACATTATAAATCCATCACAGAAGTGGAGTGATGAAGAACCAGGAGGAATAACTAGCCATCTATCAATATAGTACAATAATCAATCTCTCCATATGACTGCAAATACATATAGCAGTCCTGGATACATAAGAGTACAATGGCCATGAATAGGCATGATATACAAAATGTGACATGTGTGGTCATCACCATGTACAATATATAATAGATCAGAATCTCCATGATGAAGATATACAAAGGATCAAGATATCCATAGAAACTGAAGATATACAATGGATCAAGATCTCCATAATGGCTGAAGATATCTGACATACACTGGAATCAAGTCATGAGAGCTAAAAACTCATGAACACTGGCACGATCAAGGAGGTAGCATATGTGGAATGCCACCAATCTAGAAATTCTTCTACTCAAACTGCTACGAGTACATGTCTTACTATGTGAATATAGGTGTCGAGGTCGAACATAGTAGTCCATTATCTGATTACCGGTCATTGATGTATACCGTTAACAGACACGAGATCACCCACCGATAATGAAAATGGGAATCAAGGTACTAGAATGCAATCTAACAAGTGTGATTAGATGTGTTGAGGTCGAACACTTGAAAGAGTCCATCAATCAGGGGACATTGATGTATTCCCAAAACTGTCGATGGCAAGAGAACCTACCACTGATGACTGTAAGTCTCAAGGCACTCAAATGACTTTAGACTCCTATCCCAGAATAAATGATCTAAAGTTGATGGGATGGAATCCACTGGAAGGAGGGAATTAAGGAATCCCCCATCAACCAACACGAGGTACTCAGCAACGATGTATAATGTGGAAGGACTAGAACAAGATGTGCACGAACTAGTAATAGTACCGGGAATGGCCGACATGCAATGTCAAGACAACTGAGGAATGGTCGACTCATGCTTCAACTTCCTTCGAACAAGAACATAAAGGCAAATGGTGACTGAATGTAGGCAACATAGATTCGATATACAAAACTGGGACATCTCTGCGACACAGGATGCATCAACAAAGGCTCCATAGGGACTAGAAGCTTAACCAGTCGGTGGAGATAAAGTCATAGAAACGAGTACAACTCCTAAAGTCAAAATATTAACCCAACCAACGGATGTGATATACAGTGCTCTATTCGAAGGCGACACGACTCAACTACTGCCAAAGATAACATCTTTACCTGTCCGGCTTTTTGGTTTTTTAATTTATTTTTTTGGGGACTTTTTCATATATTTTGAAAAGCTTGAAAAAAATAAAAGTGCATTATAGTTACAAATCTAGGAGGAGATGAGTGTCAAGGGGCAAACAAACTAGTTCCAAGCAGCGGAACATACCTATGCTCAATGCAAGGAAGCATGTGCAGGATAACGACACTCAAGGGAAGGTCTCCTCCGGGTAAAAAATGGGGTATCAAGCTACAAAAGATATATAAAAAGGCTCTACTTGGCTAGACATGAGACAAGCTCGGGCTATATGACTGATAATCAAAGTCAGGGAAGCCGACATAAGGTTCAATAAGGCAAGCAAAACTCATGATAATGCAATTACAACTTGACATATACAAGGGAGTCCCAGGGGAATGGCCAGCATAAAGTTCAAGAGGAGTATGAAGCTCTTGCTCAAAGTCATGGTAGGACTAAAAGGGACTCCCGAACCTAAGAGAGGAATCACAGCATGGGTACCAAATGCAAAAGGGATCTAACTAGGACACCCGTGTATAGGAAATATCTACCATTCACATAGTACCACTTCTAACAATAGCATGAAGGTTCTGTGATACCATGGAATGGGTTCGCACCTAAGGTTAAAATGAAATGGTCATAAGGTCATGCAAAATGTAGGAGGATATGAAATCCTAACCTATATGTCAGTTCAGACGTAATACTTGTGATAGGAACGACCGGGTCAAAACCTCGAAGAGAGTGTACAAAAACTGGACCCTACATGACAACCATATTAGTCCAACACAACCCAAAATAGTCAATAAAGAATCCAAACTATAGGATATAGGGAGGAATGATCATGACAACTGCACCCAAAGGAAACGATGCAGTGAACAATGGGACATAAAAAAGAAAGTAATCTGTAGACCCAACATTCATGCATCCACTAGCACCCCTGTGAGGGTGACCACCGGTGTAAAGACCGAGAGAAGGGAGTCAACATCCTCCACAAATGGAATAGAGGGCGGAACGTGACCACTCCCAAATATATGAGCACGGTAAGATGATGTGATGCCCCCAAGTCCGACACCAGGGTCCGTACTAGGACTAAGGACGGGTGATAGGATACCAGGCATGCCGAAAATAAAAGGACCCAAACTCAAGCGAGCATAAATATACTCAAGTAAACGCGATCCCAAAGGCCAACTAGCACACAAAGAGCACACTCCTAAGAAAATCTATAGCCAAAATACAAGCAAACCAAGGGGAGGATATGTGAGCTCCCGAATGCAGCAAGTATGTCTCACCTAGCAGAGGCTCGAAACTCCCATACACTACAAGCGGAGGTACATAACCAATTATAGTGGCCCTCAGCTTCAACGTGTAAAGCGACTGTGTTGTCCGACCTCTACCTAGCCAGGACACCTACAGAATAACCTCTGCAAGTACCCCCTATGATACCTAGGTAAGGCAACTAAGGTCACCCCAATATAATCAATGCTCAGGCGGATAGACATAGGCGGGATCGACTGTATGGGCAGGGTAGCAAAGCCCGAAACTCAAAAGAGTCCCCAGATACGAATACGATCCTGGAAATATCTCTGGTGCTCACAGAAAGTGACCAGGGGTCATCCCAATCACAATCACGTGCACTACCTCGTGCTTAACTCTCGTGTAAAAGGAGTGTCCTGAGAAACACTAATTATACCAAGGATTCCACTATCTCACCTAGACAAACACCTACTTGTTTTGTTTAGTGGTCTTGGAGAATTGACTCACAATGAACTATTCCAAGACCCTCAAACATAATCTTGTTGATGCACCCTAGAAAAGAAAAGAGTGTAATTCATTTTAATTAAGCGTTGATTTTAATTGGTTGTGGTTACTCAAAGGGAAATGGTCATGCAACTAATGAAGTTTCGACTTAGCAGTGAAGTAAATATGCACACCTAACAAGCAATGCCAAGTGCAATGTGTAGAATGAAAAACGGGGTATGCTACTACATGAGATGTATAAAAAATAATTCCTTTCCGAATGCCAATGCAATCCTTCCTATATGAAAGCCTAAACACAACTCTCATCCAAGCAATCCAATGCAAGTACCTCCTTAAATCCATATGTGAGATGCAAGNTTGTATTTTTCAATATAAAAGAATGAAAATGCAATAAAAGTCAATTAAAACTACTAATATCTGCAGCAAGTATAACACACAAGCCCAGCAAGACACCGAGACAAAAAGAGCAATGCACTAATGGAAAAACAAAAATATAAATGACTAAAATTAATTCAAAGAAAAATCAATGAAAAAACAATCTCTGGTCACAAAAGAAGCAGTCAACATACACCATAAGAACCCAGGAAGACCCAACTACACTCACAACCCACCCAGCAACTTCCCACAACATCAAACTCAACCAAAAGGGAGGATGTACGCGACTTTTGGCCAAAAAGTTGCATGTATACGCAGATTTTGGCCAAACAACTGCATGTATACACGACTTTTGGCCAAAAACCTGCATATATAGAGAAGACAGTGGTAAAAAGCAGTCCAAGGGTCAAACCAATAAAGGGGAGTGTCAATGGATGAACACACTATAAAATGTGACACAGAAACGGGGAGAAACAGAGAGCAAGTCAATAATATCAAGCACATTGTGCCCCCAAACCCCAAAGAAAAACAAGGAACGTTCCTAGTATGGTCGCCAATTCTGTTACGGAGAAAACTTCCTATGGCTTGGGTTGTACCACAACAAATAGATAAACTGCAGAAATCAATCCTTTCCCATATGTAAGAGAAACCAAATATCTAACACTAAGGGATCATAGGTTGTACCTTATTCCGGACGGTTGAAGTAGATCCCCATTGAGATTTTTTCAATCCCGCTTGCTTTAGCAATTCACTCTCAACAACAGTAAACAAGGAAAGCATGCTATATAATATAGTGTTAGGCCTACTCTAGCATATATAATCAATAATGTATAAGTAATTAAACACATCCATGAATTCAATATTCATTTAAATGCACATTATTGGACAGGAAAAGATATTTCTATTAATAAAATCAGAGATTACATAAGTGACAACCTCTGTCGGCACGTCTGCGAACCGGAGAAACTGAGTCCTCCACCTAGGCCTCCATCTCTTGATAGCAAGCTCACAAGCAAAGGCAAGCTTGGGAAGAACACAAAGTGCTCCAAGGAACAAAGCAATGCACACTCAAGTACAAGCAAGTTACGGCAACAATGGACTATAGTTCTCTTGCTCTTCAATTCCTCCTCTTCAATGCATCCAAGGGGTTCCTTATATAGCACTCCAAAGGGGTAATGGAGGGTCAAATCCGAGCGATCTCGAGGCATATGGAAGGCCAAGAGACAAGTGGTTTGGACACACATCAAGGAAAACTCCAAAAATATTTGGACTTATGCACACATCCCGATGTACACAGGTTTGAGGTCAATATCCGCGTATATACGCGAGAAATGGATTAAAAGTCGCGTACAGTAAATAACAAGTGTTTTTAGGGATGATCTTGGAAACATCAAAGGTACAATATTGGTCCATGGGGTCCAAAGAGTCTACAGAGGGAGAGGGAAGGCCATAAAAGTGTGATCAACCATGTGTGGTAAAATCAGTTGTAACAGCCATGTGTGGTCAAATCAGCTGTAACATGGGCTGCCAGCCAGCAGTAGTCAAGGTTCAAATAGGAGGAAAAACGCTGACAACCAGTGTAACCGACATATACCAAAACTGACATAAAATAAGCAAACATAAGGCAAATTCCCACTTTTTAATCATGGTTGGTACTAACCCTCAGTAATCGAGGGTGAAATGCATGTGGTGTGGCCAATATAAGCCCATAAACCCTTAGAATAAGCGTTTACCCCAAGCCCCAGACCTAGTACAAGGAGCAAAAATAAAATAACAGAGAAAACGAAAGGTACCTGTTCCTATTCGCGTAATTATGTCGAGTGTCTCCGACCGCTCAGGTCAACCAAAGCGGCATCACCCATCAAATCCGGAGCCATGCAAGAGAATGATATAACACAAAGTCGCCGCTAACAGTTCGTTAAAGCCACTCAATCAACCAGTCGAAGTGAGAAGACAGGCACCGCGCAATTACTGGGTCAATACAACGTGCATGGCCTGGATAACCCCAAAAGGTGGCTAATTAACCCACAAGACAGTAGACCCATAAACACCAAGCCACGGGAAACGAAACGTGACCAAACAACAGTTACACACCTACAATCACAAGAATACACCAATTCAGGACTTTAGATTGTCAATGCAGCCCCAAATACAAGCACCAGGCCTAATACTACCTCTAAAAACCAGTCACAGAAAGTGCAAGCGACACTGCATCCAAACCCTAACCCTTCCATGAAGAGCCCCCTTCCAACCTCAACCCTTACTCAAATCTTTAATCTCACCTATCTAATGCATTTGGTTACATCCCTTGAATATGCTTTTGAAACTTTCGAATAACACCCGCTTTAAGAACAAACATCCACTCTATGTAAATAATATAATAATAATCCACCCTTTTAAACTTGTTTTTAATCCACTCATCAAGTTTTCCAACACGTTCAGCTCACTCATGAAAATGTAAAATTGTGGTTATCACGTCTTTAACGCTAATAATGTCCCCGCGAGATTTTGGCTTTGTGTACCACTAAGGCACTTTGATCCCCACGAGTTTATGATATAATATGTCCCCTCATTAATCACCTAAACTTTATTCATGTGCTACTGCTCCCTTTACTTTAGCTTGTATGCGTCCTCTTAAAACTTAGTCATGCGCCACCTTAACTTGATAATGCTCTAGTTTAAAACTTAATCATGTGCCACCTTAACTTGGTCATGCGCAAGATTAAAACTTAAGTGTGCACTATATTAAAATTTAAGTGAGTGCTACTTAATCATGCGCCACCTTAACTAAGTTTTATTCAAACCACTCACTAAAAGATTATTAAGTGTGCCCTCAAGACTCACTCTTACAAGAATTAGTGTGCCCTCTTAAAACTTAGTGTTGCGCCGCCCCCTTAAATTTTAGTGTTCCGCTCCTTTAAAACTCAAGTAAGCACCACTTTAAAAATGTAGTCTAGCGCTTCTTTAAAACTTAGCCATGCGATGGGTTTTTTCCTTTCATCGGTGCTATAAAAGTTACTCTTGCGATGTGGTTTCCATTGTTTTCACTCGTTAACTTTTATCTAGGCATTGTGTTTCTCTTTATCAATGACTTAAATCTTAACTAGGCATTGTGCTACTCATTGTATTGACCTTTTAACTTTTTTTTATTAAACGTTGTTACAAAATTTGGTGATTTTATTTTTATTATTTTTTCCATTTAAGATTCTTCATAATGTTTTTATAACATTTTTCCTAATATGCATTGTATCAAACAAATTAGCAACTTGTAGGTGCTTATAACAGGGCAATCTATTAAATTGGATGGAGTATATTTTCATTTCTCGTGTAGGAACCTTATTAATGCATTGATGACCTTTTACAAAATATAAATGAACATGATTATCAAATATTAGATACCATGGAAATTAACAATTTAATATAAATATTTCAAGTTCTATAACATTGTTACACGTGATATGGAATGCAATTGCTCACCTTGACGATGATTTTTAATGCACTCAATTTTCCATAGTTGAGGTGTCATTCTTTGAGGTTTTCTTCTAGTCTCTTCCTTCCCATTAAAAAGATATTTCTTGATAGTTTGATACCTATGGTTCTAAAGGAGAAAGTACCTCTACTCATCAAACACTTCATTTCCTAAACTTCTGGAGCATCGAGATATCACTTTAGGACCACATACTAGACCTACAAATTTACCCTTTGTCTGAAGACCTACAAGATGTGGAATTGCGTTAATGCTAGCATTATACAAAGCAGTTATTCAAAACATGCATGAATCATATATAAAATTAGATATTGTTATAGTGCAGTACTTTAGTACTAATTACCATAAAAATGGGTTAGGCTCGGGGCATCATGAATTGTCCATGTAAGTACTCCATGGAATTGAAATTGTCTTTGACACCATATTGGTTAAGAGATGTTGTACATAGTGATGCCATCCCATAACTTTAGAAGTTCATCAATAAGAGGCTCAATAAATACATCAATATCTTTAACCCAATACTTCCCTAATTATTTGAAAATAGACACTTTCATTATATTGAGCTTATAATAAATTAATATATCATGTAACAAACGAGTAAAGAACAATTGACGTGATACGTATACTTGATAAAATTGTTTTGAACAAATACTTGGAACAATCATTGCTGACATTGTGTGCTACCTCTTTATTAAAATCCGAGGAAGGTTTTTATAACAAAAATCTGCCACGCTGAGTAAATGGAACTCATCTCTCCAAATGGATTGACACCATTAGCTTCCAAGGAAAGCCTAACATTACGAGGTTCTTTAAAAATTGGCCATCTTTCTTCGATGTCCCTAAATGTGGTACTATTTGCAAGCGTTTGCATTAACATCATCTTCACTCCTATTTTGTGCATGGTAATTCATAAATTGTGCCATGTTTTTGCACCTAAACAATAGTTGGAAACATTAAATTATGGAATACACCAAAGAACCTTAGAAGGCACCTTATTTGTTACTTGATCGGTTTGATATCTACTAATTCCACATTGAGGGAATTCCACCTTTGATTCATGTTGTCCATAATATGTAGCATGGTCATTAGGACATGCATCAAGGGATTCATACTCCATTCCTAGATATTTCATAATGAGAGACAATTCTCAGTATGCGCAAAGTAAATTATTTCGTTATGGTAGGAGAATATCGCATAACAATCTACGGCAATCAAACAAAAACTAAAAGTCATGAAAATTATTCATCAATATTGCATTGACGACCTTTATACAATATAATTAACATTAAAAATTGAAGAAAAAAATGGTATTCATGTATAAATAATTACATTACATACCTTAGAATCTTTGTGAGGCACGACGTTTAATAAATCATTTAACACTTTTAAGTTCACCAGCAATAAAATCGCAGAGAAAATACTTGTCTTTGAGCCTTGATATAATATTTTGTGTGCCTTATCAATCAAAGATACATCATAAACATGTTTGTTAAAGTTATCATCTATCAACGAAGCATGAAAAGTGTCATTGATCAATCTATTTATCCCATCATTCTGAATTACATTAGTATCATCAGTTTCCTTGGCCATATGATTAACTTCATGATCTCCAATATTATTTACTCCATGATGATCCCCATTGGCTTGTTCACCAATATTATTTGTACTACAGTTTGGTTCATCGACTTGCACCTCATCGTTCGATCCATTAATCCTAGGACGCTTCGTCTTTGAAATCACAAAGAATCAGATTTATTTAGTATATAAATTAAATGAAAACAATAAACTAAAACTTCTAGATATTTGAGAATACAAATTACAATTTGTAACGAATAAATCCATCTAGTACGTCTTACCATTGGATGAAATCCATGCCCCCCTTCGAAGTTCCCATATTCCCAACAATGGTTCTTAGTTGTAGATATTAATCATCTTTAACTCATTCCCTTTCACGTTATGCAAGGGAACCAACATCTACCATCACCAAGTTGCTCCCTTAACCTAGCAACAATCCTAGAACTTTCCTTTATGTTGACGTTGTTAACTATATAATTCAAGTGAGACTTTGAAGTAAATAGAAAAAAGTTGTAACGTTGTAAAACTTGTTAAAAATATGAAGTAGAAATCTATTATAGACATCGAGAACATCACATAATTGTTTCCATTGTGTATATATATATATATATATATATATATATATATATATATATATATATATATAACATCAAAATTTTGACGTTTTTTTACTATGTCCACTTTGGCACCCATTAGTCAAGCTATACTTTATTGACCATTTTAGTGGATAGGGGGGCGAGAACTCTTGGCATTGTAGTTACGATGTACAGTTGTTGAAATTTTGACATATTGTTATGGTCGTCGAAATAGCAACATTCGTCGGAGCCAAATTCAAAAATTCAAGAAAACTGTGACAACACATATGCTTTGTTGCCATCATTGTCGAAAAAACATCAGAATTCACTCCCAAATGTAGTAGAGACTATGTTATGGATTCCCCAAACGTCGACCGCTTAACTTTTATTTAAGTGATGTGTTTCTTCACTGTATTGGCCCTCTAAAAGATATCTAAGATTTAAAACTTATCATAGATTTAAAATATATCGACCATCGGCTACTTAGAACTTATCGTCCATTCCCAAGATATCGGCATTTATTTTCATCGATGACTTAACTTTTAACTAGGAGATAGGCTCTTAAATTTTAATGGTGCATTTTTCTACTTGTCGAGCTCAAATTTGAATTATGCCACTTGCATTATATTCAAAATGTTATCATGAATTCTCAATCAGTGCGGACACTGCATGTTCCTCTGCAATGTAAATCACAACTACAAAACAAAAAGACACAGCAACATATCCTTTCCTTGAATAATCAAATCAACTAACATGAAAGACAATATACCTCAACCTTGGATCTGCTTGTCTTCTTTCCAAAATTCCTTGCGATGGTTCAGTACCTGCAAAATAGATCACAAAACAAACAAACGAGATGAGAGCATCATGATAAACTGACTATTCATATTGGTGATCAAGGAATCCAATAATATCTAATTACAATCAATACAATCAAATATAGGAAAGGGAAATGTCTTTGTATTAATATATGGATGAGAAAGAAGTACAACCAAAAATACTTGATGTCGATGGCTTTGATCTCAACAAGAATGTCTACAATCCTCTGATAACTATGAATACCTCTCCAACCATAAGCTAATTCTACTTTGCATCTAATTTAGACTTCAAACTAGCAGCATAAGGGTGCTTTTTTCTGGCCTCCTCCACTCTCCTCATGAAGGCTTCATTTATAGGCCTAGAACTCAAGAGATGACTTGGAAAAAGGATAGAATGAGATCCCTGTAGGTGAGAGAGGTGAATGCCACCTCTCCCAAGAATATAGGAACTAACTCCACTAAGGATTCTGCATGGAAGCCTCCAAAAACTTCTTTTTTCTCATTTTCTGACCACCGACGCTCTTAGCAAAACTGATAAAGGCATCTATCTAGGGTTTTTGCCAAAGAAAGGAGACAATGGCGCTTATGGGTCAACTGAGACAAGCACTGACGACGCTCTGTGTAAAAAACATGAAGGCGTCGTCTCTTCTAGGTATGGGAAAAAAGTGACCAAGGTGACTCAAACCAAGCTTGCTGGGAGGTTGAAAGGCAATGTGAATTTCTCTTGAAAGGCTTATAAGTAATGTGATCTTTCTTGGTGCAACAGAATTCCCCCCAAAGTATGAAGCTATAAGGAAGTGATAGGTGAAATAGTTTGCAAGTTTTTCGTCTGATACAAAGGCAAAGAGAGACAAACTCATACAGGACCAGTAACTGATTTTATCCAAACCAATCATAGTTGCAGACCAATACACTACAGATCTATGATGATGACCATGTCATGGCTACCAATGATACATTGTAGATCCATGAACAACTGCTATAGGAGGTAGGACATAGCTACGAAAAATACAAAGTAGATCCATGTCTTTTAACCTCAGATACAGAACACAGCCACCAAGCATACAATGTGGATCCGTGTCATGACTCAAAATGTTCTCCAAACGCAACATGAGCATAGGCAATGATGATGGAAAATCCTAACCACTCAGGGTATTCATTTCGATTCCAAAATGATACGATTCTAACCATGTGAATAGATGTCTTGACGTCAAACATGGCAAAAACCACTTGATTACCAATCATTAATGTTAATGGTTAACAAGTGCGAGGGAAATCACCATTAATGTCAATGATACCCAAGGTATCTTAGTACATTCCCTCAAGTGCGAATAAATGTTTTGAGGTCAAACACTAGACATAATTTTCCAATCAAAGGTCATTGATGAAAACCTAATGTTGAAAACGAGAAAACCTGTCATTGAGGCATGCAGGTTTCAAGGTACTTTTTAGGTTTCTAAGTCTAACTCCTGGATAATGATTTGAAGTTGACAGGAATAGACTTGTCACGGGAGGGCCATGATGATTCCCACATCAGTGACACGAAACTAGGAACAAAAGTTGATTTGAAGTAATGGAACTGACTCAGACATGACTTACTCTTAAGGACAAGTGAAGTTACTGATTAGTTATTTTTTCTGGGAGAGACATCCTTTAAACAATTTTGACGGCACGACACATGACTTGGCAGCATTGAATTGAACAAGAATAGAACTAGGTGTAATGCAAGGAATATGATAAAGCATTCTTTGAATTTACTCAAAGGAGTCAGGTGACTCACAAAAGTTGATCGACTTGGAGACAAGCTGAAAACCCAACTATTCAGCTATGCAAATGCAGACAGGAACCATGTTCAAAGGTGGACTGTAGATTACTGCCATAAAAAAAATGAAACCATTCCCCTTTCCTTTAATTTCCCCACCTCGAAAGGTGAGTGCCTATTTTCATTTTTACAAGTCCGAAGAGGGTATCAAACACTCGTTAAAGCTCATCAGATGACGAGTCCATTCTCATATTTTTCACGAACCTGAGAAAGGAGGGGTTCGTTCCCAAATAGGGCCTTTCATCGTTTTGTTTTACGATTCCGATGGAAGTAAACTCATTTTTCATTTCATGTTTAGAGAGTATGAAATGACTAAGAAGACTCCAAAAAGGTCATTTTTCGTAAATAAGGCCAGTCGGTCCGAAAAAGAGATAACCTACCCCCGACTAGTCAACTGTTCAGATTCTTTTACAAGCATGAATGCAACAAGTTCACTTGGCAATCTTTTTGTGTTTTGAGGAGACTGAAAAGAGATTAAATATAACTCCCGAACTAGGTCCCTTTTTCATAATCCACTTTTAACGAGTCTGAAAAAGCAAAAAGGTAGACTCGACACCTTTCTACTGGGATTTTAATGAGCATGTAAAAAGTGTAAAATAATGCTCAGTACTTTTCCAGTCTTGCTCTAAGCTTGGAAAAGACAAAATTAGCTTATATCGTAGCCATAACCCAATATTTACCTGATTAAAAAAAAAAAAACATTAAAATTCACTTTATCAAAACTATAGAAAATAAAAAACAAAAACCCACTTTCAATGAAATAATTTGGATTTCAAAAACAAATAAATTATAATGAATTTTTGAAAACTCCAAATATTCTATAAATAGAAAGAGTAGGTAAGATATTTTTACCATTTGCTTTTTAACCATTGGTGAGATTTGGTAGTTGGCTTTGATAGCAAGAGTTCCTACTGGTGATTTTGCAAGCCTGTGCTTCACTTCATTGTTCCTTCATTCTCCGTGGAAGAGGTAAGCATTTGATTATTTCCCCTTCTATGCTCAACAAATGTCATTTTACTTTTTCAATTGTTTAAATTCATGTTCTTAGAATGATATTTAAATGTTTAAATCCAAGAATTAAGGTAGGATATTAGTTTGAAATGGTAAAATAGGTGACTAACCATTCCAAAAGGAATTTTTACCGGTTGAAAAAACCAAGTTTTCCTCGCTGTAGGGTTTTTGGCCGTCAGGCAGAGCTCTCGACGGCGCTCTGTCAAGCTGGGACAAAGGCGCCATAGGCGCTCTGTCCACAGCAGACAGTCACTTGGTGCTTTGTGAGCCACAGACAGCAGCGCTGCGGTGCTCTGTGGGTGAAGGGTAGAAGCGTCGTTGCAAGAAAAAATGAAAAACAAAAACCCTAATCCGCCCAAAAACAAATTTTTTTATGTCTTCTTCTTGCTTCATAATTTATCATTTCCTTTTAACCATGATATGTTTTCTAATTACAAAATTTGAATGTTACAGGTACATCATGGTGATTTGGAAGGGAAGAAAACATGAAATTTTGGACAACCAAGTTGCGAGTGACCCAGCCGCTATTGAGGCCTTATAGAATTGCGGACTTCTTAAATACTTCTGGGTACCCGGTATGAAAGCACATATCCAATTGTTAGAATACATCATAGGGATGTGGGATCCCGACCAGGAGAATTTTGTGGTGGGAGTCCATATCCTACCCATAGAGCTTGAGGATATCTATTTTATGACCGGTTTGTCCATGAGGGGAAGCCAAGCAGTTCTATCCAGAGCACAAGGAGGAAAGACCTCCCTAGATGATATTATTGATCGGCACTGTGCACTAGGTACAGAGTCTCAATCCGGGAAGCTACGGATCCAGTCCATAGTATATCTCCCCTTGAGGACAGTGGTGTATACTATTGGCAAGGTGGCAGGAACTAGAGTCTGCCCACCTTACCACTATGTCACATATGCTATATGCTTTGTAGTACATGGAGCCTATTGTGTTTAACTGGTGTGAAAGCATGTTGGTGTGTCTAAATAAATTGTTGAACAAATGCAAGAGAGGAACACTGAATCAATTTGGCTACGGAGTAGTGATAGTGTCTTTTATCCTACAGCGGGTCCCTCACATGAGACCACGGGTGACCATTACCAGGATTGATCCTGAGGATCCCAGGATGATTGCATGGGTCACAACCATGCCTTGCCTTGGTGGCGGAGGACCTAAGATCAATTACGGGTCTGGCTTCTTTCTCTGGTTGAGAAACCAGTTACTTATGGTGGAGGACTTTGCCTATCAGCAAGCAGACTTCTAAAATGACCTAGAGCTGGTCTTACCTGAGGGAGAAGTGTGGGACGACCGAGGTAAGAGAAGACATTATCCACTTGTGTTTTTAAATTTTTGTATTTATTTCATTTTTATTTTTTAGTACTGAGATAAAAAAATGTTTTCATATAGACATTGGATCTATCCATCCAGTAGGGATGTCACCTATTGCTAGGCAAGTGGGTACCAAAGACATGATGATATATCGCTCTGAAGCTGATGAAGAGCTCAGAGATCTCGAGGAGAACCTAGAACGTTTGACCATGGGAATCCCCGACATGACTACTAATGAGGTTTCTATGCGTTATCAGTGCCATACTGCAGGTGTTTCTAGACGGTTCTCTAGGCTACTCCACAGAGTGGCCCAGGCCATCGCATGTTATCATGAGCATCACGAGGATTAGCCTGCTTTGATTTTCAATTTTTGTATATGTACTACTGAAAGCTTCGAAGCTTCATATTTTTGCCCTATATATATATGTGTGTGTATTCTGTACTTTTTTATGGTCTTGAACTTTGAGGGCACTAAAAGCTAGATATGCTTCAACCCAAATTTTGTTTCTCGGTGATACAGTTTTTATATATGACAAACTTTTATATTTACAGTTGTGTGTGCGACAAATGTGATGTGTGAAATGATCATCTACTTATGAATTTACATGTATTATTTATGTTTCAAATGGACTTTTAAATAAGAGCAATATGCCAATCTAAGACATAGTTGGTTAGCGAATCTGCCACAACATTTAAATGTCTTGGAATGTGTTGATATGTAGCTTTCTCAAAAGACCTCTCTAACAACCTAACTCTTCGGAAAGTACGAAGAAGCAAGGGATTTCGGATGGTGTAGACTCGATTAAGTTGTTGGACAACTAGTTCAGAGTCTACGTAAATCCTAATTTCCTTTACATCATTAACTAGGGCTTCCGTCAACAATTCGATCACAGCTTGATATTCTGCCAGATTGTTGGTGGAGGGACCTAAAACAATACCCCCTGAACTCATCAGCTCACTTTTAGGAGAGTACAGTACCCAAGCTACTAATGCAAGGTTAAGCGTGTACCGATTAGAACCATCAGCAAAACCAATGAAGGAATTCGTCTGTCCATCAGACAAAAGACATGCATAAGTAGGGTTTTATGAAAAAACACATCTCGAATCACACAAAATACACACTTCTCAAAGCTAAGACACACATCAAACTATAAACAATATTTACAAAGACCCTATGCTAGATGACCTAGGCATAGTATCTCTTGAGGTAGAGCTCGTTTTGGGGCTTTCCCAAAGGTATCCCGTCGTAATCAGCCAATTCATATGCCCCTTTCTCTAAAACGCGACTGACAATATAGGGCCCATGCCACATAGACTCAAATTTTCCTTCCCCCAGCTTGTCATGTTTCTAGTCATAAGTCAAGACCAGGTCTCCTTCATTGAAGGAACGGGGTTGGACAGTCCTATCATATTGAACTTTCATTCTTCATTTATTTGCCTCATTATCTAAGGCAAGATCGCGTCGAGTTTCATCAATGTTGTTTAGATACAGGAAACGTTTCTTCGTCTATAGTGGTGTTGGGCAATAGTTCTACATCAAGTTTTAAAGAAGGGATCTCACACTCTATCGAGAGAGTAGCTTCCAGCTCGTATACTAATTGGAAAGGTGTTAAACCAGTGGAAGTTTTGACAGTAGTCCTGTACGCCCAGAGTGCAGAGAAAAGATGCAAATGCCTGTTTGAGTTGGCTTGCCCTACCATCCGCTGAAGCATTTTTTTTAATACTTTGTTTATAGCCTCAACCTGGCCATTGGCCTGAGGATAGTATGGTGTAGAGTTATCGTGACGAAACCCTAATTTTATACTGAGCTCTGCCATAATTTTGTTTTGAAAATGTGATCCATGATTGGTCACAATGGCCCTAGGAATCCAGAATCTAGCAATGATATGGTTGAATAAGAATAGTACAACAGTTTTACCGTCTTCGGCATATGTGGAAATTTCCTCAGCCCATTATGTAAAATAGTCCACAACCACAATAATGTAGTCATGCCCCTTGGCTGAGGTAGGTCTACAGTGCACGAATTCTATGCCCCATTTTGCAAAGGGGCCAACTGCTACAATGGGATGGAGCAGAGCTGGATGTATGAGTTTCTTTGAAATGAACGTTTGACATGGTGGGCATTTCCTGACTATTTCAATGCAATCTTTGAAAACAGAAGGCCAGAAATACCTTGCACGTAAGATTTTCTGGGCAGTAGCCAACCCAGATACATGACCACCACAAGTTCCAGCATGGCAATCATTTAAAATGATTTCAGCCTCCTCATGTGTAAGGCAATGGCATAATATGGAGTCAACACCATGGCGACATAGGGTATCATTCAGTATTTGATACCTTTTGTCCTAGTGGCAAACGTGACGACGTTCATCTCGAGAAGCAGTAGGCTGGTATCGTAAGGTCTGGAGATACAAAAATATATATTCATACCATGGATCAGTCGTACTAATGAGAAACAATGACTCATCAGGAAATGAATCAAAGGGCTCTATATTCTCTGTAGTATGGAGAAGGTCACATATAAGCTCTGTGAAAACAAGAGACTTCTTAGAAGTGCTTTTGGCGAATTGTAACTCAAATTCCTAGAGGATCACAATCCAACGTGAGTATTTTCCCCCAAGCACTTGCCATGTAAGAACGTAGTACATGGGGTTGAAATCCGCGTAAACAATGGTGGTGCAAAGCAAGATATAATGACGAAACTTGTTAGGATATTTAGACACTTAGGAGTTAGTTAAGATCAACTTGTGTAATATATCCGTTAGGTAAAAGTGTGTTTCTTTAGTATGCATTAGTATGCATTTGTAAATATTCTAATCCGACGGTCACGATATGTTCTAGACATAGAGTGATCCGACGGTTCAACTTCTCTTAGATCATACCTACCATTGATCCGTGGCTTAACACCCGATTGGTCTATGATCTCTATTTAAAGAGCATAGAGGGTCCTTGGCTAGTTGATCGATTATGAGAAGCTCATGTAACTTTCTTTCTTTTGCATAATAAATTGCTCCGAAGTAGCTATTTGGCCGGGGCCGTGGACTGTTTCCCTCTCGAGGGTTTTAACCACGTGACAAACATTGGTGTATTGATCTGTGATCTGTTTGTGTGAAGCGGCTATTCTTGGTGTTCGGTCCTTTGGGAGTACCCTGTGTACCCTGGACCATGATGACCGTGGCCAGAGCAAGTTTCTCCACATGTGAGTATCGAGTTTCAAATTCTAGAAGACTCTTACTAGCGTAACTAATCACATGTTCTTGGTCATGTTCATCTATTTGAACAAGGACCATGCCTATGGTAGACAAAAATGTAGCCACATACAAGGAATAGCCCTTAGCATAATTAGGTGGTTGCAACACTAGTGCATGGGTAAGTGCATGTTTACAATTATCAAACGCGTGTTGCGCAAAATCATCCCAGACGAAAGGGGTATCTTTTTTGAGAAACCTCATGAAACCATGAATCCTTTCTACATAATTGCAGACGAAACGACGTAGAAGGTTTTCCTTCCCTTGCAATATTTGGAGTTTATTTATGTTCATGGGAGCAGGTAGGGCTAAGATAGCTTCAATTTTAAAGGGATCTATATGGATGCCATATTTAGAAACAATAAAGCCAAGAATTCGACCAACTTCTACACAAAATACACATTTATGGGGATTTAGGTGAATATTAAAACGATGACATCGAAGAAACATGGTTCTTAGATGATCGACATGAATATCTCGCTTCTTGAAATGAGCAAGCAGGTCATCAAGATAGGGTTACACAACATGTTTAATGTCATGAAAAGCATAAGACATGGCACGTTGGAATATCATGCCTACGTTCTTTAAACCGAAAGGAAGTTTGCGATAAGCAAAATTCCCCCAAGGGAAAATAAATTTCGACTTGTGTTAGTCTGATGGGAGAATCTCAATCTGATTATAGTCGGAGAAGCCATCCATAAAGGAAAAAATAACACTTCCGGTGCAGTTGTCAATTATCTAATCGATATATGGAGTGGGAAAGTTGTCTTTTGGACAAGCTCGATTTAAATCCCTAAAGTTGATACAGACCCTAATAGTGCCTTGAATCTTATTCACGGGGACTATGTTGGACACCCATTCAGTTAACGATACGGGGTAAATGAAACCAACCTTCAGAATTTTCTCAACATCTTCTTTGATAGCGGTTTCTTTTCTTGGATGGACCTGTCGTAGTTTCTAACGGACTGGCTTGGCATCGGGGTATGTTTTTATCTCATGAACAATGATAGAGGGATCAATCCCTGGCATTTCTTCATATGTCCATGCAAAGACATCTCTAAACTCCTTGAAAAGGGTCGTGTATGTTTGAACTTGTTCAGGTGAAGAGTTCTGACCTATGAAAATGTTCTCGGAAATACATGGTTTCACTGATATGTCTACAGGCATAGTTTTTGTAATGTTACACAAATTTCCTTCAGAATCGACACTAAGAGTGAGTATCAGAGACTGAGGGTTGAGGACTATATCAGAGGAAACTGTGGAGGTGGAGTGGTCTTCTACCATGTGGCAAGGGGGAAGGAAAGACGATCAGTGATGATAATATTCCCAAGGCATCTCCTCTAACGACATAACTTCCATAATAGATTCATCTGTAGGAAGTGTGTGTGAAACATAGTCTACATGTTGGGGGGGATTCGAGCCAGTATGGCATGTGATAATGGTCTGAGGACACCAATAAATGATCGTTGATGGTGGAGTCACTGGTGGCTTGGATTTCATTATAAATTTCTTCAAAAGGGGAAAAGGATGTTGATTCATCAGCAATTTCTTTTCCTTTGTCTGCATGAGATGTAGAAATCATGTTAATAGATGCAGTTTTTGAAGCAAGAGGAGGATCTAATAAAGGAAAGACTCCCATTAATGAAGATTATTTGATAAGGCCTATTCCAATGTCCTTATACTATGGAGTATTCAGGAGTGGAACGTTATTTGCATCATTTGTAATGGCACTAGGCGTGATGAAATCTAACTGATCAACAGTAACAATCTTTCCTTGGAATGGGAACTGGACGATCCAAAAAACGGTCGATGCTACAACTTGCATAGCATAAAACCAGTTACGACCTAGGAGTAAGTTGTAATTCAAAGTAGCATCAACAACTTCAATGTGAATGGAGACTGGCTTTCCCCCCAGTTCGACATGGATGGCAGGTAGTAATCCATAGGGTTGAAATCCGCAACCATCAAAAGCCTTGAGGGTGGTAGGTGAACAGTTGATTTCCAGAGAACCAATGTCTCTCCAACAAGATAAAGACATAACTGATGTAGAGGCCCGCTCTTCCAAAATGGTACAACAAATAGTCTTTCCAGCAATTTTGGTAGCTATCTGGAAAGCTAATTGATGAGAGAGTCTTGTCTTGAAATCATCCAGTTTGAAAGTGATGATATTACTATTCTCAGGATCCATACCTCCGAGGGCAGTAAGCAAGTTTTTTCGTTGAGTTGGGTGGGTTTGAAATACCTCTAAATCTGACATAACACAGGGTGCTTGAGCCAAATCTTCGACAATATTATAATATTGGGCAGCACAAGCATTAGGATTGATTATGGACTTACGTAGAGTACCTTTGGGTAGACGAAAAATTGCTTCTGAATAGGTTTTTCAATGTTAAGACCATTATTAGGAGGAGGTCTGGAAGCTGAGGGTTTCTTAGATGGAACATCATCAGGTTTATTTTCTCGAGGAGGGTCATAACTGTGTGATATTTTGTTCAAATTAACCATTTCACTAGACATCATTCAAACTTCGTCAATGGACGAAGAAGTTTCTTTCAAAGACTTATGATCAATTAACCATTGTTGGGAAGGGAAAGGATCTTTCAGAACTGCTGGGGTGGGTGAAGTTTTCAAAAACTTACTTACTTCCTCATGACGAGGACATTCTTTTGTAAAATGGTCACCTATGCAGATTAAACAAGGGTATTTTACCTTTCACTTGCCTTTGGAATCAGCATTTGAATTCTGTCTTTTATTTCCTTCCTGTTGGTTATCAGGTTTTTTAGATTTATTTGTTCCTTTCTTCTTTCCGCTTGAAGATTCAATTGATTGGATCGCGTTTACTTCAGCATAAGCAACAGGAGAGGGTGCAGTTTGGGCAGATGGTGCTGGTTGAGTTGATGGAGTGGCGGTTTGATTTTGCTTCTTAGAATATTTTGCCGTAGTTTGCGTTTGAACTGAACCAAGTATGCCATCAGCAGGTGGTTCAGTTGCGGGTCTTGATGGATCTATTGTAGGTCCAGGAGCATGGGGAATTAGATCATACAAAGCACCTGACTGGGAATAGACCAAGTCTAGGTACTAAGCATGGCTAATAGCTTGCTCCTCAGTAACAGCGCCTCCCATGGAAACATCTCTAGCAATAGGTGGAAGTAAAGATTTTGTAAACCAATCAGCGAGCAACTGATCAGGAATATGGGCTTAATTATTCTTCGTCTTATTCTCCATTCATGGATATGATCGGAGATGTGAGTCAATGTGGTTTGTCGAAACGAGGTTAAAAGGTCGGTACCTATTTCATATCGGATTGGAAATTGAAAGTGTGTTAAAAATACCATTGCTAAGGCATTGAAATCCCAAAAAGAGTGTTGTGGTAACTCAATGTACCACTTTGTGGAAATACCAGTGAGGGTTCTTTGAAAAAATCGTAGACAGATTGAGCCATCCATCAAAGAATTGGATGAACACCATAAGTGAAATGTCATCACGTGGTTTTTTGGATCTTCACCGGGTTACCATCAAACTTGGGTATATCAGAAGGCATCTTTACAGGAATGGCAGGCCAAGAGGGGCCATGATGGATGGGGTCATTTATCAATCTTGACAAGTCTAGCAGATCTAAAGTAGCCAGAAATGGCAGTTGTTGATTTGGTTGCAGATACTAGTAGTACTGGTATGGCATTTGCTGACCAGTAGGACCATATGCAGATTGATAGATGGGTATGTACGATGCCCCCGAAGCTTGTTGAAAATGTTGTTGATTTCCAGAATTTCCATGAGGAGGTGGGCCACCCAAGGGAGGGGGTCCTATGGGAGGTGGTGGTGGTGGTGGTGGTGGTGGTCCTCCAGAAGGTGGTGGTGGTGGTGGTCTTGCACCTCCATTTGGGGGCAGCGGGCCTCCGGGTGGTGGCCTCCAAATGGTCCACCAGGTCCTCCAGGATCTCCAGGTCCTCCAGGACCTCCAGGTCCTTCGGGTCCTCCAAGTCCTCCAGGTCCTCGCAGTGGTCCTCTAGGTGGGGGTCCAACCATAGCCTCCAGCAATATTTACAAAATTTCCTCCATATGACGGGACATTCGACCAATTTGGTTTACCCCAAGGTACAAAATCATTTCCAGGGTAGGGAATTCCAAGATAAATAGCCGCTGGCAGTGGTTGTTGATAAACTTGATTAGCCATAGGTGGTTGAGTTCCTAGATAGTTATATCCCCAAGAAACTCGATTATTGACAGTTTGTACCCCTAAGGGTTGGCCTGAACTAGATGTGGGGTTTACAACATTGGTATTAGCAGGAGTAATAACTACTGTAGGTTGTGCTACAGTTGCAACTTGTCCTGAACTAGCAATAATTCCACTAACAGATGATGTAACTCACGCTGGGGGTTGCCCCCCGGCGTTAGAATTTGCTGACATTACTTGATTTGTGGATTTCCCCCCAACCATGACTAGTATGGAAGGCCTAGTAACGGGGCCAGGATGTGAAACTGTAGGATTTTCATTTGGGCCTTGATTATCTTGAAATGGAACTTCTTCAATAGGACATAACACTTGAGATAGTGAACGATATCATGATCAGGCCATGGGTTGCGAGAAGTCTCACCATAGGTTGGATGTCCATCAGAAGAAGGTTTAATTTCGTCTAGAGGCCAAGGGTCTGATAAACGTGGTAAATGAGCCGAAATAGCTTCATGACGAGACACAAGTGGAGGAATGATTCTTTCTACTCTCTCTGAAAAGTTATGAGCTCAATCGAGAGATGCATTAATTCTTCTTTGTTCCTCTTCTCCTAAAGGAGGGTTCCCTGGTGAAGGTCTAATAACCCCAAATTCAGAAATAGCTTGGCCCATATAAGTACTCCAAAAAGGAGCATCCCGGCCATAATCTGGTGGAGTAGGACTATCGACACAACCTTCCAACGGTGAATGCATAGAAGCATCGGCTGCAGGAGGTAGTTGAACCAAAGTATTTGTATAAACAATGAAATATTCTCTGGTTTCACTAGCTAAGGCAGTTCCTACTGGAACATTAGCAGAAGTTGGTTGTTCCATGGTTACCCCTTCTTAACCTTCCATGGTAGGAGGAGAGTCAGGAGGTAAAACCTGCAATATACGAGAATGGCGTCTCGCAAGTTGCTCAGCCATGGCGGTGGCCAAAGTTATCTAATCTAGGTCCAAAAAGGAGAAAAGAGCACAAACAAAACCTACGCAAAGCTAAAGGTCACAAATAGACTTAAGTGATAGGATGGGTTCAGAATAGCCGGTCTCTCACTAGGATTGTCAATTAGGTGCAACTCGTGATATACCTCAGGGGTACGTGCATAGTACTCCAAATGGGAGAAAGATGAGCAGTGTAAACCTAGGTTTTACCCTAGCCACCGAAGAAGAACATGGCTGCCAGGATGACCCTGGGCTGGTCTATCATATTTTGGATGGCCTTATACCGTATTTCGATTCTAAATATTCGTTCTTGAAGCAATCCCACACAGTACAGCGGTCGTTTTCCTCCAGGATCGCATCTTCTCTGCGGACAGAGATTTTGAAGGCGGCTTCACTTGCATGTCGTTTATATGGTCATGTCCAAATCTCTTTTCTGTAGGGTTTGCAGGTTGAAGACTATGCATGCATAGCATTGCATTTCTTGGCCGAGATTTTGACAGATGCCGGCAATGCTTGCAGCTCTCAATGGGTTCAAGGGAGTACGTCGGTTGATCCCCAAAGCGGTGAGGATAGGAGGACGGGTATTTTTCTATTTCGTTGGGGCATTCTTCGAGCATTTCAGCACTGGTCTGCAGAACTTTTTTGGATTGCATGCCTCTTCAGTGCTGGTCATCATAGTGGTAAGGAGAGGAGGGCGAGGTGCGTGATATATACAAGGCCAGTATTGGCCTATCGTTCGGAAGATGAAGGGTATGATTTTAATTCCTGTCTTTCTGATTCGGGATATAAGACAGAGGTAGGAAATTTTCAGATTTTTGTGAAACTGCCCTCAGGAAAAACTTTATTGCTGTGGGTTTTTGCTGAAGCTACAGGGGAGACTCTAAAAACCCCGATAGTGCAGAAAGAGGGTTACTCTCCAACTCTTTTTTACATTTTGCATGAGGGTAAAGTGTTGCATGAGGGTGAAAAGTTGAGGGATTGCCAAATTTATAAGAACTCTACTCTGCATGTGATGTATCGTTTGCAGGGGGGAACAGTTGGGAACAGAGGAACAGCAGGTCCCTCTTCATACAAAGACGCAGCTCGATCAAAGGGGTCACAGTCCACAGCAGCCCCACCATCTTCACATCCCAAGCCGTATATTGTGGAGAAACTGGATGTTATCCCATCTCTGGAGGTCAAGAATAAAGAGGTAACACAACTATTCAGTACCCTTCAAGCACAAACTGGACAACAAATTGTCAAATTATTTTATGTTCCAAAGGATTTTTTGTTGTACAGTTTGAATCAAAGGAATAATATCAGAAGATCATTGAGCAGGGTCCTTGGTTTTGGGGGAGAGCGGGGCTTTTCTTAACCCCCTGGTTCCCTGAGTTTGATGCCAACACTATGGTGGTAACCAAAATGCCGGTATGGGTGCGGCTGCCAAACCTGCCCCTTCCTTTCTGGCATCACCTAGTACTGGAAGACATTGGCAATCTGCTTGCGAAGTTCATTAAAAGTGATTCTGATCTAAATGAGCAAGGGTTATTTACTTATGCAAGAATCTGTGTGGAGATCGACCTTAGCAAAGGTCTTCCTAATAGATTCCAGCTGATATATGAAAAGAATAAATGGATATAGGCACTGGACTATGAAAATACTGCTTTTAGATGCAGATTTTTCCATCTGACAGGACATTTACAAGACTCGTGTCCTCTTTCAAAAAGGTTTCCCAAAAAGAAACAAGGGTTTCATCCAAAAAGGAAAACATGGCAGGCAGATTATGCTCCCTCTATTGATGAGGATTCAGAGGGTGAGGAGAGCGAACCAGAAGAACACCAAAAGGACAAGGTCAATGAGGAAACAGTGCATATAGCTGAAACAGTGGAGGCATGTCATTCAGAATCAAAAAATGCCGGTAAGGAAACAATCATGGAAAATATACAACAAATGGCTACTTCCTTAACCGGGTCCAAGCGTGCACATGAATCAGAAAATTCAGATTCAGATAAAGATAAAACGTCTGCTCAGCCAGCAGTGGAGCAGGTGAGTAAAGAACTGATTGTAGCTGCACCTCAGCAGGGGGGATGGACAAAAGTGAAATCAAAGAAGAGAGGGAAGAAAGGGAAATTAGAGAATTATTATAAAATCCCTAATTCCTAGACAACTTATGTAATATTATTGTTTTTTTGTTATTTTTTCTGCAGACCTATGGTCTTGTCTCGGATGTGCTTATGCACCTACAGAATGTAATTTTATATCACCTCGGCTTGAAATAAAATTACGCTTTTTTTTCTTGGTAAAAAAAAAGTACTCTCCCCGAATGTTTTTTTTGGTGTATTTCTCCACACAAGACGGCCAAAGGGTTTTTCTCATATGGTCAAGGTATCCTAGTGGGGTCTCCCGATATACACAAGGTACGTGGGAGTTCAAATCGGTAGCATTGTTGTCTAATGCACAACTATTCACAAGGGACTTTCCGATATACAATTGAGTACGTGAAGTACCTTTCTATATACCTCAAGGGTACGTGAAAGGTTGTTCGATATATCGACAGTACGTGGAAGAACCACGCGAGTCCCGGGTTGTAATGCCAACAAATAACGACAACTCCTATGTTTTACGACGCCCGAACACGTCACTAACATATCACTCAAATTTTTATACAATTTTAGACCTAAAGCTACCGTTAATTTTATCTTGACGATTAGGTGAATGTTTGTGAGGTGTTATCTCCAATAATGCAAATTAATCTAAATGTAAATGCACTTTTTTACTTCGATGAGAACTAACTAGGGTAAGGAAGAAACCTTTTTCTTTTCTTTTCAACAATATACCAAAAGAAAGTTGTTTTTAACAATCAAAACAAGATCCAATAAAGAATGCAAATACAATTCTTTCAATCACAAAAAACTCTTTCAAGCAACCACTCTAAAGTTTCTGAAAATGAAAGAAAGGAAACTAAGCCACTAACGTGCATGCAAAACTAACTTTTTCTACAGTGTCAAAAGGACCTGTTTTTCTGAATCACACATGCAAATAGAAATGGAAATTTTTGCAACCATAAACAAGAGGAAAATAATACGATTCTTTTTGTATTTTTCTAGAAGATATGAGGCACACAAAGCAATTTTTCTTTTAAAAGAAACTAATCTTCTAGGAAGAGGCTATAGGCTTTCTTTTCAAAAGAAAATTTTTCAGATGCTTTACTAGAACACCAAAAATGAACTATGTTTCCCCTTTCGTTTTATAACAATAAATAAAATGAAATTTTTGGATCTGAGCTCCAACAGAGAATCAGACTCGCAAAAATCAGCAATATTAGACAGCATACACACAGGAAAAACCACACCAAAATCTTCAAAGAATGGGACAGTTTAAAAATTTGAACAAAAAATTCTTAGACAGAAATTTTTAGGGCCTACCTCAGTGCTTCAAGGAGCACTGCACCAAGGCGTCTTAGGTTGAATCGGCGCTTCTAGATTTCTCCACACAGGCGTCGTCGACGCTCTATCAGTTGAGGAAGAAGGCATTGTTGACGCTCTAAACAAAGAGGTAAAAGGTTCCCTAAGAGGGATCAGTGCTCTATCATCCAAAGAGAAAGGCATCACTCGAACAATATACTAAAAAAAATAAAGTCCTGTAGGAGAAACCAGAAAAGACTAAATTGGACTGAACAGGGTAAAAACTACACAGAAAAGAGGAAAAAATCAAAAACATAAGATAGATGGCTTACCTTGTTAACTGAAAAAAAATATAAAGGGAGAGAGAACAACCTTCATAGGTGGAATGGTTACAGAAGTTTGTAGATCTGACTGGATCTGCACCAGATCTGACTGGATCTGCACCAGATCTGACTGGATCTACACCAGATTTGACTGGATCTTCCCCATATCTGACTGGATTAAGCTTTCCCCAGTATGGTCGCCAATTTTTTCATCAGTAATTCTCAATTAGTGCGAACATTGCTTGTTCCTCAGCAATGTAAATCACAACTACAGTACAAAAAGACACAGCAACATATCATTTTGCTTGAATAATCAAATCAACTAACATGAAAGACAATATACCTCAACCTTGGATCTGCTTGTCTTCTTTCCAAAAGTCCTTGCAATGGTTTAGTACCTGCAAAATAGATCACAAGACAAACAAACGAGATGAGAGCATCATGATAAATTGACTATTCATATTGGTGATCAAGGAATCCAATGATATCTAATTATAATCAATACAATCAAATATAGGAAAGGGAAATGTCTTTGTATTAATATATGGATGAGAAAGAAGTACAACCAAAAAGCCTTGATGTTGATGGCTTCGATCTCAACAAGAATGTCTACAATCCTATGATAACTATTGTCAGGTGGAATAACTCCCGAATTGTTATTATTTCTCCATAGAATGCCTTTATTTATACATCTATGATGACTCTTGGGATCACACATCCGAGAGTCTCTTCATATTCCTAATATTTACAATAACGTATAATCCCGACGGATTATATTCCAACAATCCCCCCCTTAATCCGAAGGGGTGTTAGTAAGTCCGCGCATGTTTCTGAATCTTTCAAACTTTTCTCGTCCAAGCGCTTTGGTGAAGATGTCTGCAACTTGATCATTTGTGGAACAATGTCAAAGATGGACTGTCTTGGCCTCTACATGATGTCGAATCAAATGATACTTTGTGTTGATGTGTTTGGTTCGATCATGGAATCTGGGATTCTTAGCCAGCTTGATTGCAGAAGTATTGTCGACCAACAATGGAGTGGAGTTCTCTTGTTTTTCTTGCAAATCTTCAAGTATCTTCCTGAGCCATACTATTTCTTTCATTGCTTCAGCTGCAGCCACATATTTTGCTTCTGTTGTTGAATCTGCTAGAACTGTCTGTTTGCGTGATCTCCATGAGACAGCTACTGATCCAAGACTCATAGTGTATCCAGAAGTCGATACTCATGTTTCCTTATCGCCATCAAAATCTGAGTCTAAGTACCCAATAAGTTTGAAGTCATCTACTTTAGATTACTTGAGTCCAACGTCTTGAGTCCCCTTCAAGTATCTTAGAACTCTTTTTGCAGCTGACCAGTGTCCTTCACAAGGTTTATGCATGAACCTTGAAAGTATGCCAACAACATAAGAAATATCTGGTCTAGTTGTTGTAAGGTAGATAAGTCTTCCTACAAGTTGTCGATACTTGGTCGCATCCTCAATTTTTTTTCCTTCGCTTGATGTGAGCTTCATTTTCTGTTCAATTGGAGTAAAAATAGGGTTGCATTCTGTCATGCAAAATTTGTCTAGTAGTTCTCCAACATATTTTTTCTGAGATAGGAATATGTAATTAGGATTTTGAGTGACTTCAATTCCTAATTAATAGTGGAGATGTCCCATATCTGTCATTTCAAAGATATTTTTCAAATCTTTCTTTATGGATGCTATATAGCTCTCATTGTTCCCTGTCATCAAAAGATCATCTACGTACACCACAAGATACACAACAGATCTTCCAACTTTCTTTATAAACAGTGTTGCATCATCAAGATCAAAATGTTCGAAATTTAACTTCAAAAGATGCTCGGTTAATTTTTCATACCATGCGTGAGGCACTTGTTTTAGGCCATACAAGGATTTGACAAGCTTGCATACCTTTTGTTCTTTTCCTTTCACAACAAAGCTTTCTGGTTGAGACATGAAGACATTCTCTTTCAAGTCTCCATTCAAGAAAGCAGTCTTCACATCCATCTGATGAAATTTCCACCCATTCTGAGCAGCCAAAGAGAGTAAGGTACGGATGGTAGCCCATTTTGTTGTAGGACAAAAACATTTCTTCATAGTCAATTCCTTCCTTTTGTGCATAGCCTTTTGCTACAAGCCTCACTTTGTGCTTGTCAAGTGAGCCATCTAATCTATATTTGTTCTTGTACACCCACTTGCAGCCAATTTGTTTGGTTCCAACTGGAGGGTCAACCAGCTTCCAAGTTCCATTCTTCATGAGTGAATCATACTCATTCTGCATAGCTTCTTTCCACTCAACTCGAGTAGAAGCTTCTTCAAAGGAAGTTGGTTCAAAGTTAGCAGATAAATTAAATTCATAATCAAATGATACATCCATGTCATCACCTGAATTATCTTCTTCTCCTCCATCTTCATGTCTTTTTGAACTTCTCATTCCCGTCTTTCCAACTTCATCTGGATGGACACTTTAAAGTGTCTTTGTGGCCCATTTAGGAACCTTCCGTGATGGTCCTGGTTGATCAGCTGGTGGTGCTTCATTTCCTTCAAGGTTGAGTCTTCCAAGTCTCTCAATCACATCATCCAATTGAATCTCTTGTTTAGGTGAAGTAGCAGGAACTTCTTCATGCGGGGGAGTTGGTGCTTCATATGGAAATTCCAAAGGTTGATCCAGAATAGGAATCCCCCCTTCAAGGTTTGGAATTTCATATTCATTTTCAGAATATTTCTTTGGATGAGGATATTTTTCCAAATGATCAAGCTGTCTCTCAATGGACTGGTCATTTTTATTAGTCTCAAGAAAAATGACAACTCTGGAAATAAGAAACTTCTTGTTTACCTCATCATACAGACGGTATTCCTTGGAGTTTTCTTCGTACCCCGGGAAAATGCATTTTTTGCTTCGATCACCAAGCTTGTTTCTTTGCTCCTTTGGAATCAAGGCATAACAAGTGGAACCAAAAACTCTGAGATGCTTGACTGAAGGGAGATGGCCAAACCACATTTCATGTGGAGTCTTGTTATCAAGAGCATTTGAGGGACTTCTGTTTCTCAAATAGGTTGCACATTTCACTGCATCACCCCAAAACATTAGTTTTACATTCTTAAAAAACATCATTGAGCATACCATATCCATTATGGTTCTGTTCATTCTTTCTGCTACACTGTTTTGTTGAGGATTGTAGGGAACTGTAGTCTGATGTGCAATTCCATGTTGGCGAAGATAATCTTCAAAAGCATTTGAAGTGTATTCTTTCCCATTGTCAATACGAAGTGTACCAATTTTAGATTGTGCTTGTTTTTCTATCAATGCATGAAAGTCCTTGAATGTTTGAAATGCTTCTGATTTTGTCTTTAATGAGTAAATCCAGCACATTCTTGAGTAGTCATCAAAAAAGGTCATAAAATACTTATTCCCATTGGCAGAAGGAGTTGGCATTGGGCCACATAAATCAGAATGCACTAATTCTAATTTCCTACTTGCTCTGAAATTAGATTCATGGAATGGTAGCTTACTGTGTTTCCCTAATATTCATGCATCACATTTGCTTTTCTCTTTGGGAATGGTGGGAAAACCAAATACACCATTCTTTCTCAACAAACGAAGACTGTTATAATTCAGATGACCAAATATTGCATGCCACAATAAACTTGATGACAAATTACCTTCTCCATGCTGAGAGAGGTAGGCATAGTTCTGAACCCTTGCAGATGAACCCTTTAGCTTCAACAGCTTCCCATCTTCGTATCCAGTCATGATGACTTGGTTGTCAGAGGACTTTATTATTTCTACGATTCCATCAAACATGTGGATGGAATGGCCTTGTTGTTGAATCTGCACCAAGGACAGTAGGCTTCTCTGCAACTCTGGAAGATAAAGAACATTCTTCAACAAGAAATCAGGGAATCTAGGCATCTTCAGCCGAATGGTGCCCATTCCCTTTGGTATAAGACTTGACTTATCTGCAAAGTAAACTATGCTATTTATTGTTTCATTAAGTTCTTCAAAACGGTCTTTTCTAAAAGTCATGTGTGATGTTGCACCAGTATCAAGTAGCCAACAATTTGTGTAAGATGAAAGTGAAGTCATTTCATTAATACCAAGATTACAATGTGCAATAATACAATGAGCAGAATCTGAAGATTTACTAGCATCTTGGTTCTTATTGTCATCTTTCTTCTGGTTATGTCTATCTTTGATGGAGTCCCATGAAGCCCAACACTGATCTGTTGTGTGTCCAATCTTTCCACAACGCTTGCACTTCATATCTGATCTTTTACTAGAGTTGTTTCTGCCTCCTCTACCTCTGAAGTTTCTTCTTCCTCTGCCTCTCTTGCTGCTTTCTTCTTTGGGATGATCATTGGATTGGTCTTTGATGTGGTTCTTTGCTTTTTGAGCAAAGCAAAGTGATTCTCCAGAATGCTCAGTTGTCTTCTTACCAAAAGCTTTCTCTCTGTCAACTATCTTCTCTACCAGGGTGTCAAATGTCAGTGATTTGAACTTGTCACTTGCTTGCAATGACTCAAGATAGTTGGAGTGAGAAGGATACAAAGATTTTACAAATGCTGCAAGGGGAAGATCTAGTTTCATACCAGTGGCTTGAATCTTGTGCATGATAGCTTTGATTTCAGAGGCAAGTAACATGGGATCATTGTCTTTTACTTCTAGACTGAATAGTTTTAGCATTAGTTGAACAACTTCCATTTTAGAGTGTGAATCATATAGATCTTTTAACGTTTTTAGTGCTTCAAAACATGAATTTGCAGGCAATATGTGCTGGTTCACCTCTTCACTAACTGTGGCAGTGATTACCGCTAAAGCTTTCTTGTCTTTTGTTTTCCAAATGGCCTTTTCTTTCTCAGATTCTGTAGGTCCTGGGTCTTTGGTTATGGGCCCTCCAGCTTCTGTCTCTATTGTGGTGCCTTCACAAATACCGTCCCAAAGGTCATTGTAGATGAAGGCAGATTTGATCTTCCTCGACCATTCTGGATAAGTGTCTTTGCCAGTGAGAGTGGCACCAACTACAGATGCTATAGATTGCATCTTCTGTGATTGAATATTGCAACTAAAACAATAGGAGAGAAAGAAGAAAGAGTAAAGGTGCAGGTCTAAGTCTCTACCACCTTCCTCAAGCTTTACAACAATGCCAATGATAATCAGTCTTCAAAGCGGTCAAAGAAAACACCAACAATCTTCTCCTATACTGGTCACAGTTTCGAGCTCAAAGCACAGCTTTAAATCGAAAGGAGAAACCCCAGCACTCCCATACACATACATCCAAACTCAAAGCTTCAATACAGCAGTCATAGGCCTCTTCAATACACAGCAACCATATCGTACATATGAAAATATTTGTAGACTTTCCAAAAAACTCCATGCATAGGAATTAGGGCAGAAATTAGGTTTTATGCACTTCCAACGGTCATAGGTAATACATAAAAAATTATGCAACTTATTACCTTCATGCAGTTGTTTCACATAGAATTTATTCTTCAAGGAAGGTTGCAACTCCAGCAGCTTGATGCAGTACTTCTAGTTGCAGTAGCAGAATAATTGCACAGTAGCAATATTCCCAATTGCACGAGCAGTCTCAATGCAATCAACACCAACAATGTGAACAATTGTTGCACGGAGTCTCTCCTCTTCAACAATGCAACTTCAAATTTTGCAGCTCTAAGAGGAAAGCGCGGCCATTCCAAGTGAATACAATGCAAGTTCATAGCATACACAGGCTTCTCCACGCTCTTGAGTAAAGGCAGGAGTCTTCCACCAATGATCTTCAGTCACCTAACTTCAAAGAACTCGCAGTAGTATATCACAGGCTTCAATCTTCAACAAGTTCTCAGTTCGATCCCTAGTATGGTCGCCATATTAAACTTCATGCATAAAACTAGGGCAAAATTAGGTTTCCCAATGGTCACAAGTAGTTATACCAATAGCACTTTACCTCCACGCACTTGACAAAAGCTTGAGTCTCCACCAACAGTCTGCAATCACCAATATTTAATGTATTCATAGTAGTAAGAAGTCTTCATCAATTCTTAGCAAGTCGCAGCTCTCAAACTATAATGTAGCTTCACTCTCAGCCCTCCGAATACATCATCATGAGATGTCACTGACATATGAAGGTCAAGGCTCTCAAGATACAGTATTACATACACAAATACATTTGCAACCATACATTATCGTGACAGCAAATACAATAGAATGCATAGTTTCCTCGCAGCTCTTTAAAGGAATTTATGAGAGAGCACAGTCACACAATCATGAATGTCACACAAACTCGTTGAGAATGATGGGAGTGTTGGGAAATGAGAGAAGGCTCTATGTGAAAATGAGACCATGAAACAAACTTAGGGTTAGGTATATATCAAGCTGATTCAAACGTTCTGGCAACGAGCAGTCAAAACTGAGCAACAAATTTAGGAAATGCACCAATTCATACCTCAAACGCAAGTCTGGGACCATAACGCATACAATGAATGCATGCAGGCTAGCAGGACTGGCGGTGAGCAGCAAAATAACGCACAAAATTATGGCACTCTGGTTGTAGGAGAAACGCAGAGGCAAACTGACAATGGGCAGGCAATCTGAAATAAATAAGGCAGAGGCAGAACAGAGGTCTCGCAGGCAGTCTGCAGAGCAGACATTCACACAGATAGGAGTTATGGCAGTATCGCTCTGATAGGAATGGAGGCAGGAGTTATGGAGCTCTGATACCACTGTCAGGTGGAATAACTCCCGAATTGTTATTATTTCTCCATAGAATGCCTTTATTTATACATCTATGATGACTCTTGGGATCACACATCCGAGAGTCTCTTCATATTCCTAATATTTAAAATAACGTATAATCTCGATGGATTATATTCCAACAACTATGAAGACCTCTCCAACCATAATCTAATTCTACTTTTCCTCGGATTCAGACTTCAAACTAACAGCATAAGGGTGCTTTTTTCTGGCCTCCTCCACTCTCCTCATGCAGGCTTCATTTATAGGCCTAGAACTCAAGAGATGACTTGGAAAAAGGATAGAATGAGATCCCTATAGGTGAGGGAGGCGAATTCCACCTCTCCCAAGCATATAGGAACTAACTCCATGGAAGCTTCCAGAAACTTTTTTAGCAAAACTGATAAAGGTGTCGATCTAGGGATTTTGCCAAAGAAAGAAGACAATGGCGCTTATGGTTCAACTGAGACAGGCGCTGTTGATGCTCTGTGTAAAAAACATGAAGGCGTCGTCTCTTCTAGGTATGGGAAAAAAGTGAGGGAAAAAAGTGACCAAGGTGACTCAAACCAGGCTTGCTAGGAGGTTGAAAGGAAATGTGAAATTCTCTTGAAAGGCTTAGAAGTAATGTGAGATTTCTATGTGCAACAATTGGGGGGTGAGAACTCTTGGCGTCGTAGTTATGATGTACAGTTGTTGAAATTTTGACATATTGTTATGGTCGTCGAAATAGCAACATTCGTCTGAGCCAAATTCAAAAATTCAAGAAAATTGTGACAACACATATGCTTTTTTGCCATCATTGTCAAAACAAACGTCAGAATTCACTCCCAAATGTAGTAGAGACTATGTTATGGATTCCCCAAACATTGACTGCTTAACTTTTATTTAATTGATGTGTTTCTTCACTATATTGGCCCTCTAAAAGATATCTAAGATTTAAAACTTATCATAGATTTAAAATATATTGACCATCGGCTACTTAGAACTTATCGTTCATTCCCAAGATATAGGCATTTATTTTCAATGATGACTTAACTTTTAACTGGGAGATAGGATCTTAACTTTTAATGGTGCATTTTTCTACTTGTCGAGCTCGAATTTAAATTGTGCCACTCGCATTAGATTCAAAATGTGGACAAAAATATAGTTGGCTACGTTCGTTGGTGAAAAAATCACTTTGAATCGTCCACAAAATTATGCACGAAATCATTTTTCAGTGGAAGTATAGGCCTCGATATTGCAACTGCTTTACTCAAATTCAATTTTGTCAACTCCCTTGTCATCTTTTTTATGTGATTTTCCATGTGCTAACTGAAATTTGCACCATTCATAAGCACCAAAATATTTTAGTCCCTAAACCAGGCCAGTTGGCCCCCCTAATTCACTTTATGTCCAACCCCTGATGAAAGGTCGATTCATCCTTGAAGCACAGTTTTGATTCAGCTAACGACCTATAAATGCTTAAGTGAGCTAGTCATCGCTGAGAGAAGCTTCACACACGAGATAGAGACATTCAAATCCAAGAATGCAAGAGAAAAATATTATGATGCATGTAATGCAACAAATGCAGACTCAATGAGTTTGTGATGCATATTGACTTAAACATGCAAAGCTTCAAATATCAATATAGATAAAATAAAAAATTATGAAAACGATAAGAACAAGCCAATCATCAAATGTGATTATTTATTAGATCCAAAAGAGAGATTAAAAGGATCATTGCATAGACCAAAGAGTAGATATTTATTTCAAAATTTTAAAGGGGGGCCCGAGCAAATTTACTTGGGAGTTGTTGAGGGATAAACAATTGGTGACATACTCGGTGAATCCAGAATCTATGCACATGTGTTGTTGTTGTATTTGGAAATTATAAGAGAAAATAAAACACATACCTTAAAGAGCACCATGGATTCAAACATGATTCCCACAAAATTCTTCTTCAGTAGCAAGCCTAGAATCACCCCTTTCCTCAGCCTACGTCATTTACCAAGTGAAACGAAGGAAAAACTGATGATATTAATTCCTTTTAAATATTAGATCAAAACTATAAGTCGATTCCATCACCTCAATCTTTTATAGATGATATATTTTTTAAATATCTTCCACATGTTATCTCATTAAACCTCACAGTATTGCTCTGTTGACAACGAGTGTCCATAGCCCCAACGGAGTCACCCCGACATCACAAGCCTTGATCCGTTGTCATTGAGAATCCATAGCCCTAGAGGAGATACATGCATGTCCCCTTTTATGTGAATTTTTTCCTCCCTTTGCTTTATGCTTTTGTGTAACATTTTGTTAAGCAGTGTAGGAATGACAAATCGGGGACTTTTCTAAGCATGACGGTCGAGATCTATTTTGGAGGATTGAAACTATATGCATGGATAATAAGAGTTCCTCTTGATATTTTGACCTTGGATTAATGGATGTCACTTTGAACAAAGTTCAATTGTCATTAGTGTGAGAGAAATGGGGAATTTGAGAAACCTAACTCGTGACCAACACTAAAGCTCTGGGATCACTAGGATCACCCAGGCATGTTTTCCTAAACAAGTTTGAGTTCCACCAAAGTTATGTAAGCCAAGATATTCCAATAAGGTTTCTAAGTTCCAAATCCCTTTTATAATGGAAATCTTCGCTCAGTTGTGCCAAAATATCGCATGGCTTAAAAGAAAAGGGGACAAGAGAGTGCAATGCGACAAAACCAAGTGTAATGATAGTTCAAGACAGGTACAAAAAACAACTAGAGACTCAAAATGATATGAAAATCAATTCCAAATTATAAATTGAAATCAACAGGTTTCTGAAAATTAAAACAGAGAAGCAAGAAATCTGGACACAAAATTGGAGCTCGGATTCAAGATGAAACTTATCAATCTTAAATGAAGAGAATATATATTGCAAGAGAAAAAGAAATACCCAGAATAGAGGACAGCCATTCTGTTACATGCTACATTTAAGCTAACATGCATCACTAGAAGTTAATTATCATGTAATTTCATGGAAAAATGCTCTTATCTATAAAGGCTTAGGTAAATAAAAAGTGTGTCTAAATCTGCTTTGGCACTAAACTAGTTTAAAATTGATTTTTCCTTGATTGACCGACTCCTATCAATTGGTCTTCATGCCCTTATTTAGAATTACCTTCTTTGGTAATTCTTGAGTTACCAAATGAAATTTTAGACATGTTCTTGTTCATTTTATCAAATTGATCTTTCTTCCCACCCAAAGATGTTTCATATCCCATAGTTCAGAAAATGCTCGTGCGCACTAATCCATGCCTCATTTGACTACAGTCGTCAAGTGATTTTTTGTTAACAACACATACTAAGCATAATGTTTTTTTCCCATATCTTAAAAATTTATTGAGTGAGAGGAGCTAAGAGCTTGCTATAATGATCGAACAAGTAACCCCTTCAATACATAGATCATGTCATCAATATGCATCATATCTTATGTCGATTGGATTTTTTCTATGAACCCTATAAACAGTGGCCCTGAAACCTTTCTTGGACTATAGTAAGAGGCCTACAATATTTTTTCTCATGCATCCTTAATCCTTTCTCATGATTTGATAAATGAATATTTTTCTCTAAGAAGGAGAATGCTTAGCAAGCATGGAGTGCTCGACAAGTCCTCAAGTTTTTCCCTCCTTTACTTAGGAAAGCATTATATTCACCAATTGGTGTCTACATACAATGCATTTATCAAATGAG
Organism: Pseudotsuga menziesii; assembly: GCA_001517045.1. NCBI lineage: Eukaryota > Viridiplantae > Streptophyta > Pinopsida > Pinales > Pinaceae > Pseudotsuga > Pseudotsuga menziesii. The sequence continues at coordinate 526,619 of LPNX010279938.1, forward strand.
GCTATCACAAGTTAAGTGTCTCACAAATAAAACCACATATTCGATCAACAATGAATTGTATGGACTGCCCTTTTGGTAAATGTACAAATAGAATTTTGTTTTATCTTTCAAATTAGGCAATCTGATTGAAACTTTGAGTGGAGATAGGTTATCCTTCACATAAGGATGTAACTAATGAATATTTCTTATGACCAAATTGTCATCCAAACCCACTAGTAAGTTTGTGTGAATTTGTCTGTGAAGCTCAACATGCAACACTAGAGAAAAAGTATTGCTTGAATTAATAAGAAATCCATACATGTGTAGATGTTTCAATCTAATCATGAGTCAAACCAACTTCACATCGACAAGACCTCAACAAAAAAAGGGAGTGAACTTATTTTAATTTTCTTCTACATGTAACTCAAATTACGAATCAGGAAAAGTGCATACCAAAGCCGAATTGTGGACTTGGACATAGAAGAAATTGATTCCTCTTAATCAAATCCAACTTATTTGATAATGAAAATAAAACCAGTGTCTAGAAATGACATGTGAAATAAACAAATAGGAAATTCAACATCTAACTATGTAGTGAAACTATTATTAAAACTATATCAAAATATTCAATTGAAAAGCAGAAAAGTAATAAAACCAACTATGCAACCATATCCTAACCTTTGGCACACATATGTTCAATATCACAGAGCGCCAACGCAACCATCTAGGGATTTCAAAATATAAAGAATATTTTGACTATAAGCAAGTCTTGATAGATGGGTGTTGTGCAATGCAATGTTGAAATTAAATCAACGGGAAATGATTCTTTGCAAGATGTATGAAAAACTTACAAGTTTTGTTGAATATTTTGAGCATAAAATGATTATGGCCAGGTCCTTATGACATCATGATAGTGACTATGATAATCCCATAATACTAGGAAGGGGTCGTAAATAATGTGCATACCTGGCCATGACGATTAATTGGTTGTTCATAGTGTTGTTTAATAAATATGATTCTTCGCTCAAGGAACCATCTCCTTTGTTGAGTATTATAATTTATTGATGACTTGATTCTAATTCCCCTTTGCATCCTAAAAGCTCACTTAGGATGCGCAATCTGCTCAAGAAAACTAATATCATGCATTTTGTAAAAGGATAATGTTATTGGGGGTCCAAGGTTTTCAAAGTGAACATGGTCATCCAAAGACAAAATTCTTGTTACCACCTCTTTCAAATAAATATGTTGTGATCAACATAGAGCTAGTAGAAATGTCCTTACCTCATCATATTCTTGGTATTAAAATGAAAACTCTTCCTTCTAATAGATTTTAAGTGATGGTTATGAATTGATGCCTTTTGAAAATGCATACTTTCTTATTTGAAGACTTATGCTCATCATTACTGTTAATTTTTCATATGCTTTACTAAGACATCAGTATATCATTTCATTTTTCATAATAAAAGCATATAAAGCAGGATCACTGAAAGAAACAGTATCACAAGAACAACACAGATTTATCCTGGCAAAACCCTAAAGGGAAAAACCCAGCAAAAGCTTCCTCAATATAGATGCCCCAAAAGGGAAAAAAAGGTAAAACCAACAAGGAGATCAAAAAACCTGATTCTCCTCCTTCTCCAGCAACTCCTCTCCTCCACAAGTGCGCTATTCCAAGTGAGTGTGTGTGTCACAAATGAGGAGCACTACACCTCTATTTATATTCATCCGTTTACTTAAAGTTTACTCAATCAACATGTCGGCTTAAGTTAACTCATGTAGGCTCGAGTTACACATGTAGGCTCAAGTAACCACACTGGGGTGCTGATGACCCACCTTTACAATTAGAGGGGACTACCTCATGACTCTTATTAGTTCTTCCGATTAGGAGCATCGGGGTACAATGTAATACAAGTGGTTCTCCCGGTTGGACCATCGGGGACCACAAAAGATACATAAAGAATATTCTTCGAAGTTACAATATTCTTCCAGTGTCCTTCTGACAGCAAGTTCTGACCATTTTCCCATAAGCCTACAATGGGATTGGTCGAATGACATAATAAGAAATCCTTTCAGATTTGAACAATTTTAGCTGGAGCACAAAGAATTTAAAGATTTGGTCAGACAATGGTGGCAGGAATTGGATCCCCCTACAGGAAAATGGATGTATCAATTTCAGGAAAAGTTGAAGGCTCTTTAAGCTAGGATCCGCATGTTGAACAAGGAAGACTTTGGGAATATCTTCCAAGACAAGAAAAAATCGTTGGCAGACATCGAGAGTAATCATAAGAAAGGTATGGAGGAAGTGTGGGATGAAGATATGAGACAGCAAGAGAAATACCTGCTAAATCATAATGAGGCTCGAGAAAGACAAGAGGAGATATTCTGGAAACAAAAATCAAGAAACCAATGGCTGCAAGAAGGGGAAAAGAATACCAAATGCTTTCATAATATGGTTATCCAAAATTGACAAAAGTCGAAGATAAGGAATACTGACGGAAGTCAGGTCGAATCCAGAAGAGAAATAGACGAAGAATTGGTCTGCCACTTTGAGGGAATCGTGACAGAGGACCAAGGCAATAGAAGCTAGGAGATAGCAAGGATCACAAGGCATATTCCCAGGTTAGTAACCCAATATCATAAGGAGATGTTGGTTAAACCCATTTCTATGCAGGAGGTTGAGGAAGCAATGAACCAAATGGCCTTGGGGAAAGCACCAGGACCATATGGTTTCAGAACAATTTTTTTTCATTTCTTCTGGGACTTGATTAAACAGGAGGTTTTGGATATATTGGAGGAATCGTGAAGAAACCGAGGAGTCTTAAAGGCTTTTAATGTTACCTTCCTAACCCTGGTCCTAAAAGGGGAAGGAGATGACACTCCCAGTAAATTCAGACCCATAGCTCTGTGCAATGTCATATACAAAATCATTACTAAGTTTATAACCAATATGATGAAGTCACTCCTCCCAAGTTTGATTAGCACGAAACAATCAGGGTTTGTCGAAGATGAAGTCACTCCTCCTCTGATTGGTGCCTGTTGGAGATTGTTGTATTTGAAGATCGGTTGTGGCACCTAAAGACTACTCTTGTTCTCCCGAAGCAGGTTCAGGATGACGAGTACGAGGACGGGTAATCTGCGGAAGAGGTAATTCAGTGGGCCGGCGCCCAGTGAGATTCAAATAAGCCCTTGTTAAAATTCTACGAGATTCGTTTATGGCTTGCTCGTACTGGTCGATTTCTTCAGGTAGGTGAATACCGGGAGAGTTGAACTGAGAGATCAGATTTCGAACAGAGTCGCTCACTGGGGTTTCATTCGCTCATGATGAACGGTGAGAGTGTGGTTGTGCAGTTGACTGTATTTGAGGGGTGATAAGCTGATTAACTTTGTTTATAGGATTGTCTTCATCAGCCCATTTGCCTAGGCTGGCCCTCCTTCTAGCACCATTTTTGACGTGCGTAGATGACTATGCACGCAGCGGGGGAGACAACCCAAACAGGGATCCTTAAAGCAGGCTCCAAGCTGTTTGGGATGGTTGTTCCCGACAGGTTTAAAGGCTCTATTAGCCTAAAGGTTTTAACTGTATAAAAATCTAAGAGATAGGTCTAACACTACTGGTTATTTATCAGTTACGTATCTATGTCTATACAAATTAATAAATGTTATTAATTACAGTGTTAATAAACTAAGTTAAATCAGTTTATAAATATAGAAAATTAAATAACTATTAACAAGCTTGATTATTAACAAAAATACATTATATACATCTGTACATAATCAATAATGAAAAGAATAACCAGTATATGACATGAATATAAACATCTGTTTCCAATAGATTTTTTTAACAATATAATAAACAAAAAACAAATTATCCTAATCTACGTACTATCCTGATCAGGAGCAATGCGAAAATTAAACTGAAATCAGATCTGTTAACAGGAATATCAATAATCTTGAAAATCTTTGAAATAAATTTAGAAATCACCAAGATCATGCAATAGACGTGTAAACCATGTACGTAACGATGTCAGTCACCAATTTACAACATGGCATCATTAACAGATCGATATCAGCACAAGTCAATAGCCAAAACAGAATACATTTGCACAATTTCATAAAAGAGATTATGACAAACATGCATAATATAGAAAAACAGTAACAAGACTAAGGATAGCATACACATGTGTTAAGCATAAAACCGTAAACATATATATAATTTATCACCAGTTTAAAGATTGTATCTACTGACAGGAAGCTGTCTCCAGTTACAAAAGATCAAACCGCAGTCTTGTTATCCTTGTTCCCCAAACTATCGACCCCCTCCCCCACATGTTATCTCTCCTTAAATACATGTAATATTCAAAAATAAACAGTCCTAAAAACTAGAGATAGCCAAGATCGAACCATCTAACCAATTTCCCTTAAAAATGACAAGTAAAACATGTCATTTTTGCATATACGTAAAAACGCCAAGAAATTGTAAAGATTCGATCCATGAAAATCGAAAATCTCAACGATGAAACAACACCTGGAAAGCCTGGTAGTCGATCTGTTCCGATCAATGTGGGGGATCATCCAAAAATAGACAGTCATCAAAATCTGAGCACGAACAGCAACCATATCGCCTGCAATAAACCAGATAAAAAAATAATAAAATCAACACACAAATAGAAATCGAAATGACAAATGCTATGTAATAAACAAAAATAAAACAAATCAGTACCTGTACAGAGGTAACCTTATCGTTAATCCATCAAAACTTCAAAATATGAAACTGATAGCAAATACACCCAAAGACATTACAAATTTACAGGCGCATTGAAGACTTGGATGTTCACATCACTCGACTGACTTGGCGACTGACCCTTAAACTACATAAGCGCAACCTGAGCATTAAGCTCCCGAAGCTTTTCCTCATTCTTATCATTCTCACTCTGTAATTTAAGAACCCTTCTAATCAGTTTGTTCTTATGGTTTTTTCAGACGTACGAGACGCTTGTCACTCAAGTCCACTTTCTCCTTTAACTTCAGATTTTCAGCCTCCATCAAATCGCGATTGGCTACTACTTCGTTTACCCTTTCCTCCATCCTGCGTATCTTGTCTAAAAGATAGTTAATGAACAGAGGATGCATCATATCCCCCACGTAATGAAAATCGGGCGGGCTTGTACCCACAGGCTTTTCTTTTGCTGGAGAATCAATAACAGGATCCTCCCGAACGCCTTTATCAAACACAGGAATATATTTACCAATCACAGGAGGACTCTCATCAACAAGGTTCGAAACGAACTCAAGCTGAACAATATTATCATTAACAGGCAGAGGGAGATTCGTTTCTTCATCATCTAAGACCACAGTCTCAACCTGAACATTGTCAGTCACGGGGGTTTTAACACTATTACCTTTTGCCATACTCCTGGTGAATCTGCCTACCAATTTGGCCTTCGGTCTGTCTCGTCCACGATTGCAAATTTTATCAACATTATTTTGTGGCGTAATCGGTGACAGAGATGAAAATCTCCTCACGCGTTTCGAAACTAGAGGAACATCAGTGCTTCTCACTGGAGTAGACAGAGGATCGTGGCAAGGTTCAGGACTCATACGGCCAGGGTTAGACAGGGGTTTACGTAAAGAAGGGACTGAGACTGGACTCGGCTCTTTATGCTTGTTGCATTCCTCAGGGTTGTCAAACTGGCAATGGCAAAACGAGGAAAAGCCATTGGACTCAACGAACTCATCCCAGGACCGATTTGACTTCTGAAGCTCCTTATCAATTAACATGCGGACTAAGCCATGTTGAAAGAGACTATGACTAACATTTTTAGGACCCCTTTTAATGGCAGCGGACATCTTAAACAGACTTTGCAACAAATAACAGGGTAAGTTAAGCGGGAAACCTATAAATGCAGACATGAGCCTGAGATGATAGACATACGCTGAAGACAAGCGGCCTTCACAAGTCAGGTATCTGTGGATCAAGTCGAGAACAGGACGCCACTCCTTTTTGAAGTACTTGCGAGCTACTCCACTGCAGAATGATACTTCTTGGCCAGGGTTCTTTAGGAGCTGGAGCCACTCAGTAATATCCATCTTCTTATATTTAAACCATCTCTCACCGGTCAGTGATAGACCAGTGGCAACCGCCACTGATCGCTTGTCTACCCAAAAACGGAGGTCACCCACTTCAGCGTGAAAATCAACCAGGGAGAGAGCGAAAACCCTTGTGACTTCGGGGTTCGAATCAGAGAATTTACTTATAAATGGCATCCACCCAATAGCCTGAACCTTTGCCGACAGCCCAGGGTTCGAAACCAGCAATGTCATTTCGCAGGGCTCAACCCTCACTACTGGCGCCATTACTGACTACGTCAAGGCACGTAACCGCACACAAAACAAATACCACAGCTCGGCACAAGACAGCAAATTAGAGAACGAGCACTCCGGGTAAAGACTGAGCAAGAACAAGTAATGAAATTTCACCTTGTGATAAGCAGAATAAGCCATGCATAAACGCAGACTATACCCCTGCAAGTTCGGCATAAACGAAAGCATTATCGCTCAGAGAGGTAATCGATTAACGAGGAATGACGGTCGAAGACTCCAGATAACTCATGTTATCATTATTTAACTGGCAATTAATGATATGAGGCCCTTCGCTGTACACAGAACAAGTTTTCCATTGACAGGCAGCCACGATGGAGGACAAGTACTAAGACTTAAACGTGATGGACAGGGTTCAGTACCAGTGTCATGATAGCATATCGACTTCGCAACAGGTGGATCAGGATGGAGGCTACGACATAATTTTGATCTGACGATACACCATAATACATATCACCCTTACCATAGATTCGACTTACCCTTCAAAGGTGGCGGACAATACAGCATAATACAAACCATGAAATCGAAACTAGACTTTGGAATATAAACCATATAAAAGTCGACGTAAACGGTTAATATCAACGATGGTTTGTAAACTTAGGATATGGCACGTAAGACATATGTCTAGGCTTTATCAGAGTTATAAAGATCCGACCATTGATAACCATTAATCATACCAAGATCAACTATAGCAATATCGTAACCTTATAAATAATTGTAGTAACAAAATCAAACAATAAAATCAATTTATAATGTTTTGGGTAAGATGTAAGACTAGGATGACGATAACAGGTATAGGAATCATTTATACTCATCCTTTGATTTTTTCTAGTATAAATCCACCCAAAACAATAACTTCATAGTAGTGATTTCGTTAATCTCATATAGTTTACAAAGGTTGTTTAAAAATATGGAATTTCACAGAATCAGTAGCTCAACAAAGGCCATCCTTTCAGTCGCTGGAAATTCATTGGGTTTGTCCCTTTAAAATTTGAACATTTCATCAAAACAAAATGGGATTTTGTTTGATGAAATATGTTTTTAAAGGCTGTTGAGCAGGGGCACAACAAGTAGCTAGTGTCTTAGCAGGATTACGTTCCAGTTTCCTTTATATAGCAATGAAGTATCAATAGTAATAGTCTATAGTAGTAATTAGAAAAGGTTGTATTTTTTGGAAGCCCTTCCAGAGTAGACTGGTGTTATTTAGTATATCTGTATTACCAGAATTGGCTGATGATTATGAAACTTTGAGACACTGAAAGAGCGTTATGTATGTGGTTTTTTAAGAAGTAATATAGTCTTTTTTATTTACAAAAAGAAAAACTATTTATATTTTGAGGAGTCCAATAAGTTCTTTGTAGATATAGAAGGTCGCAAGAACAAGCAATCCTACTTGTGTCGGTTTAATCTGATGTGAAACTTTGAAAATTATGCTCGAGTCCTAGAATTAATTAAGTACATAAAGTTTTATGGGAGGCCATGGAATGGTTAGTAATGGTCCCTTTTAGTTGGTCTTCATGGCTTGCACTCTTTATGGAAAAGCATGGTCCTTGTGATAGCACTAAATTTCATTTTATAGCACATCTACAATAAAAAAATGTTGATTGGCCAATACTCAAATTTTTGGCTCTTATTTAACATCCAATTTGGAGGTTATTCTCTTAAGTCTGTAAAAGAATACCAAGATGCAACATAAAAGTATTGAGATGTCAACACAGCCTTCTAGGGCCATACATTTGGAAAATGGGATGAAGTGTCTCCAAGCATGATAGGTTCTCCACTTAGGATGTGCTTTATAATCATGCCACCAATGGCACTAGACAACATGCCTACAAAGGAACCTCCAAATCCACCTAACCCAAAGCCATGTTGGTACTACAACCCATATGATGGTTAACCATCAGATGTTGGTAGCTCTAATTTAGTAACTCATGTAATCTTTGTAAGTATTCCTAGTATATGTTGAAGTGTTGTGGGATACATAATGCTCCACCATGTAATACAATAATGTGTCATGCATCATGGGGACACCTAAATAGCTCACTTTGTTGGCCACAAAATATTCTAGTCAGCCATGGTCAAGCATGTGAGTATTGATTGGGGTCCCCTCTTGTCAAAAGGTTTTCAAGGGGTGAGAATGAATGGTCTCCACTCACCCCCTTTTAGTCATATGTAGATCTACGTGACTTTAACATGCCAATGAAAGTAGATTCTACTTATCAACACCATTTAATTTTAAATAATTGATAACCTACCTAAGGATCTATAAAAGAAGACTTCCCTTCCTCAATTGGGACATTCAAGTTGAGTGTCTTAGAGCCTAAGAGTCAAAGATTCAATCATTTCTTATGCATGATGCTTAGCACTCGATGCCAAAATTAAGTCTTAGGTCTAATACATAGTGAGTTAGCTTCAGTTTATGCTCCTATGTCATTCAAACCTAGCTTGAGATTGTCGTTAATCCTCTTAAGCATGCTTCTATCTGTGCTCCAGGTCTTTCTTGTAAGAGTTGAGCCCATTGATTTGTAAACAAGTCTAACTTTAGCTAATATGCCTCTCCTACATTGTTACAAGAAGATGTGTGACTTGAAGATTAGATTATGTTAAGTTGGACAAGGACAAAAAGTGTGCTTTAATCCAGTTTGTAAAAATACTCTAGTGAATAATCAATAAAATATTTGAGCTTTGATTCATATCAATGCAATCACCAAGTAGCATGTTTTTGAAACATGATGATGATATGATCCCCACTAAATCGTTTACATAAAGACAAAATATTATAGACCTTGCCAACCTAATTGTAGAGCACACCTTGCTTTTCTTGGCACAAATAGCTCTACTGAGTGGGCCATCATAACATTACCATCTGAATATGAGATGAGGTGGAATGGGGCTAGCAATGGCAATAATTATACTTTGCCCACTAGAATGTCAAGCTACTAAAACTTGAAACTGAAAAGATAAATGCAGAGGAAATACTACCTTTGCACTCTAATTTATGAAGCATTTACATGGAGGCACTTTAGACTTCCAAATTTTTCCCACATATGCATTGGCATGTTCCTTACCTCCATATTTCGTCTTGGGGTGTGATGTGTTCAAAATTGAGTTACCAAGACCCATTTTACATTGTGGGAGAGGACCTAAACCTTATGCACCCCAAACCAATGGTTACAATTAAATCACTAGTTGTTGCTCAATGTACTTGTCATGAGGTTTGTGACTTCAAATGGTGTTCTAAAGTTCAAAATATTAACTAAATATTTTCACGTATAAATATTACTTTAATTAATGCCTTTGACAATGTAATGACATTGACATGAACACTTCATAAATAACTCATTGTAGCTAATTTTCAAAAAATAGTTTTATAGTTATCCAGGGTCCAGCCTTACAACTTCATTCAACATTCTTAGACCTCCCTCAACTTCTAATCCCTCTCCCCTTCTTCATGTATCATTGAAGTCCAAAACTACTATAAACGAATACAAGTGACTACTCTATCTCATCTAAGAAACAATGACAAACTCCAAGACTCCAAGAATGAAAAACCTAAGATGTCACCCATTGCAATAACACGGAAAATGGAGCCCATAACACTGTTTCAAAGGAACCATAAAAAACAAAGGATAACGCAATATTGAGAAGACTATAAGCACACAAATTTGTTGATATCAATGTTGCAAAAGCCTAAATCTTTTGATATACCATATCAAAGAGCTCCTCTATAACAATCGCAAATGGTCAATAAATTAGAGGCACCATAAGATTTCTATAAAAAAAATACATGAAACCGTAAACAAGATTTTATGCACTACCACTTAGTGGAATGGATATGCTGTTAAGAGTTGAATCGTTTATTCAGATGGCCACTTACACCACAAACCTCAAAGGACAACTCATGGAATTCAAGTGGCAAGGAAAGAACTTTATATCACAAGGTAAATCCATCACAACTAATAAAAAATCAAACCAAAAAAATACACTCAATTACATATCAAGACACCATGTTAAGAGGTAAAATACAACTCAAAGGCATTGTAACCACATCACAAAAACAAGCTTTGCTAACATTCAAGCTCAAAGCTAGGATGACCCTCTACAAGGGAAGACAAAGCTGCCAAGGAGAACAAGTCAAGAAGAGTGAATTCCCCGAGATAACTCTCCTTACAAATGCTTCCAGGACCGAGCATCTTAGGAGTAAATGTAACATACATATATATGTATGGGATCTAATAATAATCATAATAAAACACCAAAGGGCCATAGCCTTCGCACCAGTGATGAGAGATTGAATATGATCATCCCATTATTATCATTGTAATATACGCATGGAAGCACCCCTAGTGTTTCTTCACAGTAACCAAAAAAACATTGACAATGTCTGCGTTGAACAGTAACAGACATCAAGTCATTTTCAGGCCACGGCTCCCAACAATTTACATTGTTTTAGTTGATTACAGTATTAAGAAAATTAAATTAATAGGACCACAATTTCCTTCCCAGTGTGTTATTTGATAGTTGTGGAATATAAATTTATATTACATTTATCTTGAATGTATATAAAATGTTATTATCAACACATCAACCTCACAATGAAGGAAATATCACCAGGTCCAAGAGATCTCCTGTTCTGGGCTGTTACATTTAATTCCATATTACATTGATGAATGAAGATAGATGATGTTTTGCATAAGAAGTCGATGAAGATATTTGCTAAGCATGGTCAAACCCCAACAAAAATTTAGTTAAGTGTCCTGCAAAAAGACAAGGGTGGCTTCCAATAGCCAATTAAATTACATATCAATATACTCATAACAACCGATACAGCTAATCAGTCACAAACGTGACTTGGTCCTCCAGCTTCTATTCCTTCCCAGAATAATCCATTATTATTGCCTTTCAACATCAGAGTGAATTGATTCATCGGCAATCAAATTGCTTGAATGAATAAGAAACTCCGTTCAAACAAATAAACTCGTGCCTTGTTTAGAGAACCATAGCATAAGACTCGGGTCATGCAAAAAAAGCAAAGGAGTTATCCACAACCACTGGATGTGATAAGGATAATCATAGATTTGACTTCGGGATCCAACTCACAGTGCACGAGCAAGATTTCTAAACTCATTCAAGCAAGATTGCAAAGTCTTCTGACGCTTTTGCATGACTTGGCGTTCATTCCTAAGAAGGTCCACAGCACCAGGTGCAACAAACATATCCATAAAAGTTGCATCAGTCACAGCAAACAGCTCCAATCCCAGTGCCACTACTAATTTGTCTCGACTATATCAACACAAGACAAGAAAAAGACAGTTCTCATGAGAGGTGCATATAAAAGATGTGACACAACATAAAAAGAAAGACTGCTAACAGAAATGCATTTATGCTCTAGGATAAAATCATTTATTCTAATTTCAAGACCATGAATGAGAAGAAAATGAAAGAGACATAGGACCTAATATAGAACATGCCCTTACCAAGGAGTTAGAAAGCCAGCATTTAGAGTAGATGGCACACTTTGTTCTATGAGGGCTTCACGGATACTCCCAAAATGCTGGGCAGCCAAAGAACAAACTTCAGTGTAAGCTGATGTGGAGCTGTTGTTCCCAAATAATACATTTGAGTTTGAATGTTTAGGCTCCTTGTTTTGACCTACACGGGCATTAGATACTGATGGCATTTGCCTCTTCCGCCCTCCTAATTCAACTCCATTCGCTGATACAATACGCCCACTGGCAATTCCATATTCCTTTTTCTTTGCTGCGCCGGTCTCACCGCTTGGTTGATCCGGCGAAGGTGTCTCAGGGATAGTCATTTGACTTTCTCTAAGTGGATCTCTTGAATCAGACCCTCTGCTTGGTGTTGCATGCAGGTGCCCTGGCGGTGGAACATTCTCATGTTCCTCATCCAATCCCTCTTCTTGGAGTGATCCTAGGCCTTCAGAGAGGTCCATAAACATTGAAGCAGATGAACGATTGAATCTGTATCCTGTATTTGATGCCCCAAATCCAAAAAATCCATTTCTCATGTTGTCTTCTGGCCCATAAACCTGAGAATAACGACTTGTAACAGAGTCCAAATGGTGCCTCACAAGTTCCTTGCATTTCTTTGTCAAATTTCGGATGAACTGGTCATAGGCCCGCCTCAAAGCAGCATGAAAAGCAATATAGCCTCCAACCCCACCAGCAGTGCTTCTCTCAGCTAGATATCAAAACAGCTAAGTAAATTTAGGACAGCACTATTATCCAGGTGAAAAATAGATATCATGTTGACTTAAAATTTGGTTTACTGACTCCAGATAAATCATTCAGTGATTACCACACATAGGAATCACAACATTCAAGCCCCAAGGGGTAGGGCTGATTTCAGTACCACGCTATCCTATTGCCGACCCGGGTTCGATTCATGTGGTAAGGGTTCCAGGGTTCAGTGGCAGTCAGTGGTGGGGATGAAAGTCTGCAGATTGGTCCCGGAGGATAAGGCATTCTAGCCTACACCATGTCACCAACAGGTTTATTATGGACGTTATCCATGAATGTCGGTTCCCATAGTGAAATTGTTTCCTTGAAAAGGAAAGAATCACAACACACAATTCTATTGCAGAAGAAAGCACATCAATGTCCATGAGCAACAAACTTTGAAAAAATTAGAACAATTGCAGACACCTACTAAAATGTTTCCTGAGAAGAAAGGATTTATTAAGCTGTCGATAAAATCCTAACTTAATACTTAAATCAACAGATTGGATTAGCAAATTTCCCTGTGAAGATTAAGAACACATTCAGCCATGTTTAGCAAACTATTAAGCATGCAAACGTTTCAGCGTGTCCATAACTGTAAGCAACTGCAGGTCTTACTAGGGAAACAGATGATTCAGAAACCTATATGGTTTAGAGTCGTAATGGTAAACATGCAAAGTAATATTTCAAGGTGAAAACAGTATATAGACAGCCAAAGAAAATATAGCAATACTATGTAGATGAACAATGGCAGGGGTCTCACATTCAGAAGAGTCTTCAATACTTTTGCGCTCAATTGCAAGTTCAAATAGGCTTCTGAGCACAAAAGCAAGGCGGTCACAAGCTGCATCTAAAAGGGGTGCCAACCATGAACGAGCAGATGCACGGGCTATTCCTGCTGCTGCTGCTGTTAGTCCTCCCCCACCACCTCTACCAGAATATGCAAGCAAAATATTAGCAACCTGTCAAATACAACAAAAGAAAAATGTGTATCATCACTCCATACTAAGCCTCTTAAGATCAATTCTTGCGATGGTATGATCAACTAAACCCAAATACGAAGACTTCAAAAATCCCAGAGGATTGATTACCTTCTCTCTCGACACTGGTGGGCATTCTATGGAACAAGTAGCACACTGAAATTCATGCATTACCCTCTCAAAGGCAGCTCCTCCATGCAGCTTCAAACTAGCATTTGGAGGCTTAATATCTACAGTCAAACCAGGCCAATTTCCAACACCACTCTCTGACCTTTCTTCATCGGTTGTCTTTCCCCATTCCTCTGGATCTGGATCTGCAGCTCCATCTATAAGTGCGCCCTTCACAATTACGAAAAAACCCACAAAGCCCATATCATATATAGTGTAATGAAGTGGTCCTGCATTTACAAATTTTGTTTAAGATAATCAAGTATCAGAGAAGAAAATAGCAAGAACATACCACATGTCTAGCCATAGCAGCTGCATGTATCATGGCAGACCTTCTGAGCACAGCCACATCAGAAGTTGCTTCAAGTTTTGCATCGATTTGAGCTACTTCAGATTCCACTTCACTGCAACGTTGTTCAAGCAATGCAAGTGTTGCGGGAGCAGCTTCTCTATACCTATAACAATAAAATAAAATGGAAAACAATCTTAGATATGGTCTCTTTTTCTCTTTAAATCAATGGCATTCATCTTCTTAGTCTTATCCTCCAAAGTGAACTGACATTTCATGGCCCTTCTATGAATTTATTATTTATCCAATAAATTTTACATTTATTTGGTCCATTTTGCCATCCACTTCACTAAAAATTATTTGCTTAGCTTGTAATTTGTCATCTACGTAACCATTTGTTTGGTATGATTCCTATATGAATTATTCCGCTGCACTGATAATTGCTTGCAAAATGGTAGATAAGTACCTGCGCTGAAGTTCATTTTCCAAGTAGCGTCTCAGGCTTCCAAAACCAATATAAGGCCCAAACTGCTCTTCGTCAAATCCACCATTTACACTCTCCCGTAGATGGCGAATGACTTCAGCATCCACCTGAGAAATTTGTCTTCGAAATTCCTCATTCGTGATGTTCCCTCTATCTTTAGGTAGAGCAACAAAGAATGGTTTTGTGTTCTCACCAAGATAGCCACTAGCACTGAGATACCGATCCACCTCCCATCTTTCTCCAAATTCCTACAGAGAAAGCAATACAGCTATCTGGCGATCAAAAATATTTGAATGAAAGAAAGTAAAAAGTTCTCAAATTTTAATCACCTTAAGACGATTATCAAATTTGGAAACAACGACAATCGTACGCCTCAAAGTAGGATCAACTGCACGAATTGTGTCCAGCCAAAGTGAAGAGCACCACTCCACGCTACTCTGTTGAAGGAATAGAAGTAAACGGTGGGTAGGTGCTGCCAATGCCTTTACCATGGCTAAAATATCATCTGGTGTGCTTTCTGGTTCACCCTTCTTTGCCTGTTGAACACCCAAATAGAAACCCATCAAGAAACTAACATAAATTTACATCAGATCTGACTAAACTTGCTGGACCCTTGAACTTCACTATCTAGCAAGACACGGGATTGTCTTCTGTAATGATGGAAAAGCATAAGTTACAAGAGTGTTTTCAAGTATTAGACAGAGTTCAGAGAGTTTGTTGGTAATCTAAATCTAAACATGAGTCTCACCAAGATCAAAAAAATATTAACTGGTGTGTAAAACCAATGAGAACAGTAAAATACAAAGATGTTACACCTTGCTGACATCAAAAACGAAATGTTGTCCTCTTGGCATTTGAACAGTAGTAGTTTCAAAGGCACAACATAAGATTTTGCCCATAGGTTAATCGATTTCACAACAATGCAATATATTATGAGCCACACATCTTTTCTCATTCAGAATAAATACAATTTCTTCGCTTGGTTTTTAACATACTAAGCGTGTTTCAAGTAACTGTCAAAATACTCAGCCCTTTGGATTAATTGCGCGGAGAGGCCCTTTCTACAGTCTAAGTGAGTGAGATGTGACAAGTCTATCACATGTAGGCTAGAAAAAAAGTATTAAAAAGAAAAATTATAAAACCAAGAACATGTTGGAACCAAATTTAAATTAACTAAATTGCAAAACAAATATCATGTATTCTTCTCTTTATCTATATATATAATCAAAATCATAATTTAATAAATACATCACACAAATTCAACAAATGACTTATCACCTATTTATATATCTTTATTTAAAACTTACTACTTCAGAACAATTATGTGTGTTTTATTGCGATTTGATTTGATAACAGTTAAATTTACTTAATTTATGAAGAGATATCACTGTGAAATATTATATATATTCACTGTGAAATATTATATATATACTTGTACCATGGCATTATACATCTCCAAGTATGGTTTTTTGTATCAATTATATATATAGATAGATAGATAGATATTGATACAAAAGAGTATTAAAAAGAAAAATTATAAAACCAAGAACATGTTGGAACCAAATTTAAATTAACTAAATTACAAAACAAATATCATGTATTCTTCTCTTTATCTATATATATAATCAATCAAAATCAAACTTTAATAAATACATCACACAAATTCAACAAATGACTTATCACCTATTTATATATCTTTATTTCAAATTTACTACTTCAGAACAATTATGCATGTTTATTGCGATTTGATTTGATAACAGTTAAATTTACTTAATTTATAAAGAGATATCACTCTGAAATATTATATATATATATATATACTTGTACCAGGGCATTATACATCTCCAAGTACGGTTTTTTGTATCAATTATATATATAATTGATCTTATATAATTCCATGAACAAAGAATATGTTTCAAATTTTCCATGCTTCCAAGCAGGCACATATTTATCATGCACGAGTTTCCGGAACACAAGAACGTTCGAAACTTGAACGGCAATAATATATATTAAAAAAATATAAAAATTAATATAATCAAAAATTAGTAAACAAAATTAAACTGGACAGTTGTTTGAGCAATGGCAATAATTCGTTCCTAGTGTGCTATTTTATAATTTACACAAACCATGCTATCCCTGAGATGATTTTCATGTTCTTAGTAATATTTAAAATCTGAAGATGTCAGTGCTTACTATATCGACAAATTCTTATTTTAAGGGTCATGGTAATGCTGAAAATATTCCACCGATCAAAAGAAAAATAGCATTTGCTACTTTTTTTTTCATTCTCTCATTTATATTCTTTTAAAATATTTATTCACAATTAATTAAAATTAAAAAAATAAACCTTTTGCAATATGAAGTCGCCTCTACTCACGTGCTGCCTTTTGAAGCTTGTGGAAGAATCGTGTGAAGAATTGAGCCACACTACCATTTTAAAGACGCTCGCGGCTCTGAACGAGCCGAGCCACAGTAAAGAAATAAATAAACCCCGAGTCACCGAAATCGAAGAAGTGAACTCTGAAGAAAGTCGCCGTCGAGGAGTCACGCTGTTGTCAAGATCCGCCAATCAAAGTCATCGCTACCGTCGAGAAGATTCATCGCTAGAGTAAAGTTATAACCGCGTGAGGAGAAAAGTCCGCGAAGTTGCCAGTCGAGGAGGAAATTAGGACCCGCAACTCGCTATTTGCGCCAAATTCTCAACTTGCAAATCATGCCAATTTCATGAGACAACCCGTCGAACATTTCCTGCTCAATGAAGAGTGTGTGGGTGTACCTCAACTAATACGGAGCATGTAGAATCTCCACGTTCCAAAGCTCCCATATTTTTGTCAACGGCGTACCCTATGTTGATGTTTTATGATTTTTCAAAAATTTAACTAACTTGTGCAATAATTCAAACCAGTACTCATAAGGATGAAGTAAAAGTACAGCAGTGATAATGCTACATAAATTTAAAACATAATTTTCATCTCTTTCAATTTTAAATTTCACAAAGGTCGCTGTGTTAAAGTTGAAACATACATTAACAGTAAATAACAACAGCAATAATAAAATAGGCTAATGAACAAGTTAGACAAAATTATCAATCAAACAGTACTGGTTTAGACCTTCCTTATACTCTAGAATATCTTTTTTGGATCGGACCTTGTCTTTTAAAGACATATCTAAGGAACAGTGGACATTACTGAGAGAGAAGATGGGTAACTGTAGAACAGAGTTAGACAAATACAAACCTCAGAAAGTGAACAAAAACAGTCCAGAAGTGAAGATGAACCTTCAGACCCTTGCTACAATAAATGACAGTTTACAAGACAATCATGTATACAGTATTGTCCAAATAGTAGCACCTATCATATGAGCAGAGGCAACCCTATTAAGGTCACGACTCAGCTTTAGATAGCAACAGCAGCTTGAACAGGATGGCGACAGCCCTAGATGGCTAAGGAAAAGATCGCGGCAGCTCAACACTAGCAGCAACAGGTTGAACAAAAGGATGACATCCCTAACAGGGCTTAGATATGGTGCATCCCAACAAGTTCAACAGCAAAAACCCTAGACATCGTGCCAAGAAGCAGCAGCAAACCCAAAGGACAGACAAAGAATCAGATCTCCCATTTTCTCTCGTAGAGACACACTAAAATGAAGTTTAGGACTTCAATTTATAGTCTTGGCATGCCTTCTAGAAGGGTCACTCAAGTGGTCAAGTGGTAATACAAAATAAAAACAATAAATAAAGTTAAGTTGACTTAGAATAGGGTACCAATGGTCAAGTGGTCATTTAAAATAAAAACAATAAAATTAAGATGACTTAGGATAGGGTACCAATAGTCAAAGTTATACAAAATAAAATAAAAAACAATAAAAGTAAGTCATCATAGCAAAAGGGTCAAGGTATCACAACCAAGATGGGCGCTAGGACCAATACAAAAAACATAGGACCACAAGTGAACAAGAGGGATCACAACAAAGTGGGATTACAAGCACTTCACCCACAATACCAAGGTGTACCATCAAGGTGGGGAAACAACCCTTCTACCCACAAGACCAAGGTATAGGAAACAGCCCTTCTAACCACAAGACCAAGGTGTACCATCAAGGTGGGGAAACAACCAAACTTTTATCTTTCTCTTTCAAGGTATATTGTCCACATGTGTTCCGTACAATAACTGTGAGTTTTATCGTCATCATATAAGGAAGGTCCAAACTGGATAATGTGATCCTTTGGTCCTCCACACTACTCGTAAGGGTCAAGTACTAGCTACATCATCAAGGGGTGGCCAGCCCCTTGAGAAAAATCCCAGTAATAACCATTTAGGAGAAGAAGACATCGTCATCTTGGCCAACTGACCAAGATTCACCTGGTTAACTGACCAGGTATGTACCTGTACGAGCTGCTTGGTCCCAGACCAAGAATCTGCCTGGCCCCAAACCAAGAATCTGCCTGGCCCCAGATTTAAATACCCTAGAGGCATATAGGGGCCTTAGCCACATGCTAGGGACTTTGCCATGGCATCAACCTGCTTGGTACCAGACCAAGAACCCGGAAGACTACTAAGGGCCCTAGGGTACCTTCTAGGGACTTACTTTGCCTAGTTAACTGACAAGGGCCCCTAGTTAATCTAGGTACCATCCTCCCTGAGAATGGGTCTCGCAACTACACTATCTTTAACACCCTAAACATTTCTAAGTTCCCGAAACCGTTCCGATTAGTTTTGGAACGTTTCATACTCGTTTCTAAGTTCCCTAGAACATGGGAACTTCAGGAATGAGTTTCTTTAAGGTCGAGAGCGCTTCCCATGCAACATAGTATATATATATATATATATATAAACACGTAGATCCATCTTAACTCTGGGTCTATCTAACGTAGAGATAGATCAAATATCTTGAGGTGCAACCTTTTCTCAAGTGTAGCACTGTAAAAAGGGTTTGCACCTCAAGCAATTTGATCCCTCTCAACCTTTCGTAGAGACAAAGTTAAGATGGATCTATACTGGTACTCCCTCGACAATATTATATTTAATGATGTGAATCCTTCATATAACAAACCTTAAAAAATACTATAATAATAATGAAAACATGTAGGCACCTTATTAATACTAGATAATAGTATTGTATTAAAAATAAAATAAAAAATATGTAGTCAGTATTGAATTCATTTTATCAAGTAGATTACTCTGATAACAATAATGATGACCTGTATATCCTTTACTTCATTGGTGTTTGACCCTATGTTTGAAACAATGAAAAAATAATTAAGTTAGAATATGTTGTTGTAGTCTGCATACTTGATGTAAGATGGAAGTAACAGTTAATAAGATTCACTTATAATAAGCTCGGTGGGATAGCTCAAGTGGTTGAGTGTTGTAAGTTGTGAGCAGAAGGTCTCGGGCTAAGCTACGGGGAATCACTCCCCCCCTGATGAATTGCTCCCAATTCGCGCTCCGGGAGGAATCAGCGCTCCAGGAAGAATCAATGAGGAATCACTCCCGGAATAGCGATCCCTCGTCGATTCCTCCTGAGAGTGTTTTTCACAATCGCAATTCCGTAAAAAAAATCGCTCCCTGACTTTTTCGGAATCGCAGAGGGAGCGCTACCGGGATGATTCCGAAGGGAAAAAACGCTACCGAAATCGCTCCCTGAGCGATTCCGTGTCATGAATTTTTTTTTCTCATTTTTTTTGCAAAAAAAAAAAAAATTGATGGTTGCCTAGGGTTTAATTAGTGTTTATAAACACTATTAGCCTCCATTTGGACTCATTCTATTCCTCATTTGCTTGTTTTCATTTTTCTTGCTAGGGCTTTGAGTGGCTTTGCTAGTTGTTTGAGAGCAAATTTGTAGAAGCTTGGAAGGGAGATTGGAGGGGAGATTGAAAGCTTCTATTTGTGAGAGCTTGGAAGGAAGATTGAAGGCTTCCATAGAGACATTCAACCATCCTTGAAGAGCTAAAGAGGTAGGCTCTAAAAACCCAATCTTTGTTTGTTTTTGAAAAAAATATTTCACTATGTTAAAATTTTAAATCTTGTATGTGTTTTTTTCCTACCCTTTCCAATTTCTTCTTCTCCATCATTCTATTGTAGGCAAGAAGTGATTCTCATATTGAATCAACAAGCATGATGGGTATGTGGTTTTTGTGGTTGGTTCCAATTCTTCTCATAATGGTGGTGGTGGGAAGTAGATTTGGTGGTGGCAATGATGAGGATGAAGAGATAGGGAGCCACATATACCATGGAGAGGAGAAGGAAGAGGGAGAAGAAAAAGAGGAGGAGGAAGAGGAGATTGAGAGTGATGAGGGGCCAAAAAAAGACACAACACCTTTGTGGAAGTATGTGACAAGGCTTGGGGGAGGGAGAGGGGGTGGAACCACAAAGTTTACATGCCTCCATTGTAATGAAACTTACGCAGGTTCATATGCCCGTGTGAGAAAGCATTTGTGTGGGATTATGCCATGTGACCAAGGTAAAGCCACTGGAGTCAAAACATGTCACAAAGTGTCAGGTAAAGAAAGAAACAAATATAGGATGGAAAAAGAAGCCGCTCAAAACAATTCCAAGAGATCAAGGGTCAAATCTAAATCCCCACAGAGAATGTTTAGTGGTGGATCTGGATCATCATCCACCCATGCTAGTGGATTCTCGCCTATGCGAAAAACATTATCAGATTTCCTTGACCTTGGTTGCAAAGATGATGTGGATTCAAAAGTTCACAGGTTTCTCTATGCATGTGGTGTGCCATTCATTGTTCTTCGCTCACCCTATTGGCATGAAATTGTACAAGCCATCAATGGTGCCCCTAAAGGATATAGGAGCCCTGGGTATGACAAAGCTAGAACCATGGGACTAGACACGGAAAGAGCCAAAATCAATAGTGCTCTTGGAAAGTTTACAAATGATTGGTCGTTATATGGGGTATCCATTGTATCTTATGGGTGGACAAATGTTAAAGGCAAGCCATTGATAAATATTCTTGGTGTGTCTGCTAGTGGTGCGGTCTTCCTTTCGGCTCATGACTACTCAGATCGCTACAAGGCTGGTATCAATATTGCAGAACCTTTACTTGACACCATTCAAACGATTGGGCCATACACTGTCATTCAAGTGATTCATAGCAGGGATTGAAAGACAGAGTTGTAAGCGCATCTAATAGACATGACTTTCAGGAGGTGGAGGACATCGTTCTTGATGGTCATTTCTAGACACAAGTTAAGTATGTTCTACAGTTCACCAAGCCCGTTTTTAATATAATTCGTTTTGCAGATACAGATCAGTCGATGATTGGGGAGGTGTATGAGCAAATGGATAGCATGCATGGTCATATCAAAGACATTGTTGAGAAAAGAGATGCAATCTTGTATGACCATATTCATAAACATGTGGTCAAAAGGTGGGATAATTTAAATGTTCCACTCCATGCCCGTGCACATGTCCTTACCCCAAAATATTATTCTCCATCTTGGTTGGCCTAACCTGCACCTGGCGGTGGAGTTAGGAAAAGACCACACACAAATCCAGAGGTGCAAAATGGGTATATGCTTGCATTAGACAAGTTGGTCCCTGATGAGGAGGAGTGCTCTCAAGTACGGAGTGAATTGAGCCAATACATCAGTGAACATGGAGCCTTTGGTACCTTGCATGCAACCAAAGATCGAGGGAGGTTGGATCCTATCTGTCGGTGGAACATGTATCGCAGTGGTGCCACATATTTGCAAAAATTGGCGGTGAGGGTGCTTTCACAGGTTGTCAATAGTTCTTCTACAGAGAGGTGTTGGATCACCTACAACTTCATCCACAACGTCAAGAGAAATAGTTTGAATACAGAACGGGCCGAAAGTTTGTTTTATGTGCACTACAACTTGAGGTTGTTGTCCCATTATTGCGAAGCAGCCAAGAATGATAGAACTTTTTTGACTTGGATAACAATCCAGAGGAGGCTAATGTGGAGGATGGAGCCATTGCATTAGAGCGCTTGGAGGATGAACTATTGGGTGATCATGAGGGTGATCCTCATCCGATTCATACATTAGAGATGCCACCCCCAACCACCAGCAGGTTTACAAATGCAGGAGTTTTGCCTTTAGCTTCACAACGTTCGACAATCCGTGGGGGCCATTCATCTTCTTCTCGCGTTCCACGATCACTTCCAGCAGCTCCTATTCCACCTAGAACACGAGAAAAAAAATTGGAAGTTTCTCGTGGCAAGAGGAAAACTTAGTAGATTAGTAGATAGTATCATAATACTTTGTATTTCATGTTTATTATGGCCTACTTTGAAGTTAGAAGTTTGAAATTTAAATTGTTGAATGCATCTTGATTCTTATCATCTTATGATCTTACAACTCTTTGGTATTGAATATGATATTATGATGCTTTGTTTCATTTCATGGTTGATCTTATATGTTAGATTGTTGATGGCAAATATTATATGTTGAAATTTGAAGATCAATGTTGTTGATGATTGATCATTTGATGGCAATGCTACAAGTCATAGTTCCTAGATGATTGATGTTATATGTGACATGTGTATTAATAGTTATATCTATGTTTTCTATAGCTAATTTGGTATAATACATGTTTTTTTAATATATATGCATCAAAATATATAAAAATATATATTATATAAAAAACGCTCCCAAATCGGAATCTTTTGAAAATTTCGTTTTTCGCTCCCGCTCCCCACTCCCAACAGCGTAGGTCTCGGGGTCAAATCTTCAAGTGGATATACATTGCTATACAAGGGCCTCATTTGATGTCCCCATCGGGTTAACTCCGTAATCAAAGCAAACAACGTGCAGTCCCTTCGGGTGGGCCACCTATGATTTCTTCTCGTGGACATAGCAGCCCCATTGAGGGGTTTGTGAACCACATCATAAAAAAAAGATTCACTTATAATGACTTCGGGTAAAAGGATTCACTGATAATGTCACAAATAATCATGCTCAATGTGTATGCCATTTGCTTTACAACTAAATAAACATAACGAGACATCCCAAAAGTATAGTGGGTGAACTGAAGAACATATGGAGACAAAATCATTAACTCTCTATAACAACACAGAAGATGAAGCAATCACAGAAGAGAATGACCATTGAGAGTGATGTCAATTGAGTTTGAGTCAATAGAAATCCATTTGAACAAAAACTATGAACAATGTTGCACATTAGCAAACTATGAATTACTATTGATAATTAGAACCTTCTATTTCCAGATGATGTGTATGCAGCTTCCACTTACAGTTGCCATTTATATGGATTTTACTTTCAAGCATATCACAACTTTAGTTGGCACATTTCTTGGTTGAATCTCTATCTCTCACTTGATTGTGTTTTGGTCAACCAATTCCCTATTGACCTTCATTTTCATAAACTGCCAAGTTCACATTCTTTATTCTAAGCATTGAGATGCACACTTATAAATCCCAGATGATGATAGAAAAATAACAATGTTACTATTGCTTTTCACCTCCCACTTTATCTATATAGTCTCCTCCATTCATAGTTCTTGGATTTCTCTTTGTGCATTTTATGTGGGATTTTAGTTAGATCTTAATGAGACACTTTACAGACATGTATAATAATTATAGTACGTATTCTTATTATCCCTATGAATACAAATAATAAATCGTTCCTAGCAAGGGGCCAACCATCTTAATGGTGCCATGAGATGTGATCTTAGTGAACTAAATGTATCGAAATTCTTCATTTTCTACCAATCTACCTCAGTAATGCATTATAAGCAATTGCTTTGCATTAAAGCTATGGAAAAAATAGCATAATGCTATTATACCTTGAATTAAGAGGGTTTATCAAATTTCCTTGAATTAGAAAGCTTATCGAATTTTCTGTGTGCATATTTTGATCATTCTAAGAATCCATCAAATTGACAATTTACTATGGAATTTATTTTGGAACTTGGACACACAGAAATATAAACAAATATATGATTCCCATACTTGTAGATTTTGGTAAACTAGTAGGCTCTTAAGGGGGGTCAATATAAAAGGCGAAAGGATGTGCATACAAGCAAATATTTTTTAATATATAGTAAATATATACATATGTAGACCAACCTCTATGGCTAGATGAGGGCCTTGTTTTAACTAGCAAATACAAAAAAATCTGAATACTTGGTTGAGAATTTGTTTGGTACCACGCTGATCAAGCTTTGCAATTCTCAAGATCTAATAATTTGCAATGGTCTTATGAAGTGGCTAAAATCCAAACAAATGACTTGTATCCATGGACTTGGTAGTAGTGTCGCAGATTATGTGATTTCTAATATTAAAGACTATAAGCCGACTCTTCAGTCTGACCATAGACCTTTAACCTTAACTCTAAACTTTGACAGGGTTAACAAAAAATTCTTATAACTAAAATCACTTGATCTTCGATAAAAATAAAACTGATATTTTGATAAGAGAATTAAATAATGAATTATATATGGCAAGCCTTGGAAAAACTCCAAACTAGACTAATTATCATTGAACGTGAATGACTTACCAAGTTATAAATATATGAAGAGGAGTGACTTTTGGCCTTTAGCTTCCAAATGTATGTGACTGCTCAGTTCATTCTCTATTAACTAAAAATTTAAATATTTACAATAAAATCCATAACACCCATGGATTAGGTCTCAACAATCCCGCCTCCCTAAATCCGAAGTGGCATTTGTGAATCCAAGCATCTTTCTCAACTTTTCAAGCTTTTCTCTTTCAAGAGCTCATGTGAAGATGTCTACATTATATCAAATCAGATGGTACTTTGTGTTTATGCGCTTAGTTGGATCATGGAATTCGGGATTCTTGGCCAACTTAACTACAAAAGTATTGTCAATCAGTAGAGGAGTAGAATCCACTTGTTTCTCTTACAAATCTTCAAGTATCTTTCCTAGCCACGCAATCTCTTTAGTTGCTTCTACAACAACCACATGTTCTACCTTCGTTGTGGAATCTATTGGAACAGACTATTTGCATGATCTTCAAGAGACAATTATTGATCCAAGACTCATGAGGTAGCCTGAAATTTGAAATAGACACTCCATTCTCTTTGTTTCCATCAAAGTTTGACTTCGAATATCCAATCAGGTTGAAGTCGTCCACCTTAGAATATTTGAGTCCAAAATCTTAAGTTCCCTTCAAGTATCTTAGAACTCTTTTTGCAGCAAGCCAATGCCCTTCACAGGGGTTTTGCAAAAAACTAGAAAGGATCCCAACAACAAATGAAATATCTCGTCTAGTGGTGGTAAGGTAGATACGACTCCCCACAAGTTGTCTATACTTGGTTTCATTCTCAAATTCATTTCCTTCTTTTGATGTGAACTTTAAATTTTGTTCCATTTGAGTAGAGAGAGGGTTACACTCCATCATGCCAAACCTGTTCAACAACTCTCCAATATAGTTCTTATGGGAGACGAATATGTACTTTGGATTCTGGGTCACTTCAATTCCCAAGTAGTAGTGAAGATGTCCCAAATTTGTCATCTCAGAGCCTTTCTTCAATTCTTTCTTTATGAATGAAATGTAGCTTTCATTATTCCATGTCATCAACAAATCATCTACATATACTACAAGATATACAATAGATCTTCCAATTTTCTTCACAAACAATGTTGCATCATCAAGATTAATATGTTTGAAATTCAATTTCAGAAGATGCTCAATTAGATTTATGTACCATGCAAAAGGTGTTTGTTTCAAGCCATACAAAGACTTAATGAGTTTGCATACCTTTTGTTCTTGTCCATTCACAACAAAACCTTATGCATGAGACATGAAGACAATCTCTTTCAAGTCTCCATTCAAGAAAGTAGTCTTCACATCAATTTAATGAACTTTCCACCTATTTTGTGCAAACAAAGCCAATAGATTATGAATGGTAGCCCATTTTTTTGTGGGGAAAAAGGTCTCCTCATAGTCAATTCTTTATTTTTGCACAAAACCTTTTGACACAAACCTTACCTTATGCTTGTCAAGTGAACCATCTGGTTTGTACTTCTTGTAGATCCACTTGAAACCAATTGGTTTGGTTCCAAATGGAGGGTCCACCATGGTTTGGTTCCAAATGGAGGGTCCACCAACTTCAGAGTCTCATTTTTTATTTGAGCATCATATTCATTATGCATTGCTTCTTTCCATTTATCATGAGAAGTAGCTTCATCAAAGGAAGTCGATCCAAGGTTAGCAAATAAATTCAATTAACAGTCATATGAAACATCCATATCATCTACATCACCTGAACTTGAATCATCTACATCATCTTCACCTTCTTGTCTTGTCGAACTTCTGGTTCCTGTCTTTCCAACTTCATCAAAATGAACACTTTCAAGTGTCTTCATGACCCACTTTGGAATTTGTTGTGAGGGTCCAAGTTGCTCAGCTGGTGATGCTTCATTCTCTTCAAGATTCAATCTTCCAATCCTTTCAATCACATCATCCAATTAAACCTCTTGTTTTGGTGAAGTGGCAAGGACTTCATCATGAGGGAGAGATGGTGATGCAAAAGGATATTCCAAAGATTGATCCAAGAAAGGGACCCCCCTTCAATATGTGGAATCTCATTATCAAATTCATTAAACATCATTACATGGATCAATTTATCCAAACAATCAAACTACCTCTCAATAGTCTTGTCATTTATTCATTTCAAGAAAGATGACATCTCTAGAAAATATAACCTTTTTGTTTACCTCATCGTAAAGATGATATGCCTTGGTGGTGTTTGAGTACCCCAAGAAGATGCACTTTCAACTCATTGCACCAAGTTTTTTTCTTTGTTCCTTTGGAATTAACTTTAAGGGATAACAGGTGGAACCAAAGACCCTGAGATGCCTTACTGAAGGAATGCAACCAAACTGCATTTCATATTTTCATATGGAGCCTTGTTGACAAGAGCATGAGATGGCCTTTGTTTCTCAAATAGACTGCACATAGAACTGCATCATCTCAAAACATCAATTTTACATTCTTGAAAAATAGCATGGAGTGTACCATATTCAAGAGTGTCTTGTTCATTCTTTCTGCTATACCATTCTATTGAGCATTATATGGAACATTGGTTGATGCATAATCCCATGTTGACGAAGATAGTTTTCAAATTCAATAGAAGTATGTTATTTTCCACTGTCACTATGAAGAGTGCCAATATGAGATTGTGCTTCATTTTCAATCCATTCATGAAAGTTTTTAAACGTTTCAAATGCCTCATATTTTTGCTTCAAATATTTGTTTGTGTTTCTAATATACACGGCTTCTTAGTTTTGATAAGAGCTATCACCTATGTTGAACAAATTATTTAAACCTACACAACATTATTTAATAGATCCCCAAATGGATTCAAGTTATAAATTGTTTCTAAACTATTTTCCAAAAATAACTAAGCAAATAAAAGAAATGGCATGTTTGCATCCATCCCAATGATGTAAAGTAATATCCATGCAAAATTTAAAATTTATAACTAGCATAGATCCATTTATCAAGCACCAAGATACGATAAGATAAGATAAGATTATTAATGTATGATTAGTGACCACAAAAGTAGGTCAAAGGAATTGTTGAGTACAATGTGTTAATACAATTCAAGAGTACCAAAAGGTCTCCTATAAAAGGCGAGATGCAAAAAGTAAAGTGCCATAAGGTAGAGTAGTAGGATCTACCCCAGGGCATGAAGAACCCTTGGCCCCGAGCTCAAATACCTACACTAATGATGGAGTGTACCATCAAAGAAGAATATCCTAGGACAAGAGGAACCAAAAGGAAGGAAACGGTACATCATGGAATGGATCCATCTCTCCTACAATCCGAGGCCAAATGAAGAAAGCTAAGTATAATCAATTGTTCTAAGAGGGACCTAATGGGGTTCCTACATCATCCATTGCACTACTGACTGGTAGAGATAGTGCACCATCAGAGTCTTGGGGACCTCATCCGTCTCGTGGGAGGAGATCTAGTTTTTCCATGTCACTGAAATCTCGTGGGACGAGGGAAGGTCACACAAGTCTGCACTAATCTGGAGTCTGAGGCTGTGATGGTATCGGCCTGCTGTGTTACCAAAAACGTGACGGTGGTCTACATTTCTCACAGAAGACGTTGTAGAAACGGTGACGAGACAGAAATCGTCGTTTTCTACGACCGTTCTCATTTCTGCAACCAAAAAATTGTTTCTTAAAAAACACAGTGTTTCTCCTAGCGGTTTATACAAAAACAAATTTCTGTTTCTTTGGGAACTGGTTCATTTCAAGGTTTAATTTTTAGATGTTTGGTAGGTGGTGAGGCAAGCAAGTGTGGAAACCTATGTCACAGGGTTCGTCGTTTTTTATTCTTCATATTCGAAATTAGGCGAATTCAAAACAAATAATTGCAGTTCGATGAGGTTCGATGTACTTATTCCATCAAGTTGGTCCCTTTCATCGCTTTCTCGAGTCTAGTTAGCCCCTTCCACCGCTTTCCCTTACACTTATTCCTTTGAAGGTTCGTATTTCGTTGAAGGTTAGTTGGAGGCTCAGCTCTGTAAAGGCAGCTATGATTCAGCCAGGGCATACTCGTTTTCTATTCAGCTCCATAAAGGCGGCTCTACTTCAACCACGGGAAATTCATTTGTGGTTCATCTCCGAAAGGCGACTATGCTTCAGCAGCGGAATACTGAATCTCTTAAAATCAACACTTCAAACATTCACTTTTTGTGGAGAATCGGGATAGCACACTGCATTTCCTAAACTCTTTATAAGTAAGACTTTTAGGATGAGTGAAAGATTGTCCATGTCCCATGGTTAAGAGTCCAAGAAGTAAAAGACGGGAGTATATTTAAAATTAAAATGTTTTATAGAATTATATTTAAAAATAAAATGTGGTATTTTTTATTTTTTTAATATTTTATATATTTTTAAAAAATTTATAAATATGTTTATTGGCGAATTTAATGGCGAACCTCATTTTGAATCTCATAACAAATTTTAAATTCAAATCGAATTTCAAGGTTGTCGAATTAGAATTCAAACCCAAACCATGTGACAGGTGGAAACCACGTAAATGTTGACAATCCTAAAATTGTATGAGCATTAAATGATGTGCAGTTGTGGTAACTTTGAAATGAAATTTGTCGATGCAGCCTGCAACCGGTCCGCACATCGACAAACTAATAGTATGTTTCCTGCATTAAAGTGAGGATAACTGGGTGGAGCAACGTGGAGTCTGAACCTGAGTTTGTTAGTCTCTCGCTGCATTGAAGCTAAACTTCGATGCATTAAAGCTAAAATTAACTGTGTGGGGCGGGTTCGAGCCTGGAGTTTGAAATGTCGAGCTAAGCCCAGTCATTCCTAAAATCTATAGATTGTCACAATATTCAATTTATATATTTTGATTAATTCATTTTTTTTTGCTTTTCTCTCTCCTTGTTTCTTATATGTGCAAAAAACCTAGAAACTTCGTTTCTCGTTTCATTTCCCGTTTCTCCTTCCGTTTCCTGTTTCTAGTTTCTAGTAACATAGTCAGCTTGTCTCTCAATGCCCCTTCATGGAGGTAGCACTGCAAAGAAGGAGGTGATCCATCGAATAGGGTCAAGTCTCGTAGGAGGCTGAAGAGTATGGACTTAAAGCCTGAGGGCCTCCTGTATGTGACTAAACATCATTGATCCAGATACCTGAAGAAGCCCATGAGGATTTGAGTCCCCCTGAATAAGCAATGAAACCTCCCTTGATCTCATAGTACATAGGGCATCGGAAGATGAAGTGCTCCTTAGTCTCGACCTCTTGTAGTTGGCATAACTAACAGATCATGTCTGGTCAATCAATCCTATGGCTTGTATCTACCCAAAGTCTATGAGAGCCCACTCTGATCAGCCAAGGAATGTGAAGAGCATGTGCCCAGTGTCGAAAAGTATACTGTGGTCAAACGATGAACCCATCCCTAAGCTTCAAGAAGTGCTCAACATAAAAGGCCATCTTTGGGCGTAACCCCATGGGGGTTAAACCAAGTGATCTAGATAAATTGCCTATAAATGTCATCTCTGGTTATCTTGTTCAGCACCTGTCTAATCGATGTGATTTTTTACATGTCCCAAAAATAATTACACCTTAAGAAATTTGATCCCTCTCTGTGCTTGATAGATTCGGTTTAAGATGAATCTATACTAGTTTTGATTTTTTTATTTTATAGGCCGCCATGGATTTTTTTTTTATTACTTTTCATTTGGTTTTAATTTTTTATTTTATGAGCCGACGTGAATTTTTTTAATTACTTTTTATTTTTGGTAATGTAACATTACATTGTGTGACAACATCTCCCCCATAATGGGTCGTAGAGCACCTCGCTCCTCTCAGTGCAATTACCCTAGGGATTGTTATTCAGCATAATTTAGAATTCACCTAGCTTTTGAAATCAATGGATTATGAATCACCCCACTTTTGAAATTAGAGTCTGAAATAGCAAGGTAGAGTGTTTTTTTTAAACACAATTCACATATTTGTTTAAGTATGTGTTCTACAATCTAGCCAACCTAAAGGTCATCAATACAGGGTATTAATAAATTAGATAACTATACAAGTCACGCAGCTTAGAGGTATTGGTTCCAAAATATATATGGAGTTTGAAAATAGTATAAGCCACGCAACTTGGTAGAAAAAAATTGGTCCAAAATATATAGAATTTGAAAATAGTGTTTTACAGTATATGCAGAAACATACACAACTTTGTTTCAACCTTATCATACATTGCACCAAAATAGAGCCCATCTACAGAAAATATGTGTATGGTTTCCGTTGTTTACTTTCCCAACCCATGCAAATCTTTGATGCATAAGAAAAAAAAGCATGTGTATGGTTTTCGTTGTTTACTTTCCCAGCCCATGTAGATCTTTGATGCATAAGAAAAAAAACAATTGGACGGCTGAGTAGATGTTTCAATATTGTCATCAGCAGGACATCTTAAAATGTTTGCTTCATTTTCTAAACGGAAATCCATACCTTGAGAACGAATCCAGGTGTATCAATGATTGTCAAATTGGGGCAGTATGCATACTCTGCCCGCATCACAATAGGCTTTGCAGAGACTGCGGCTCGGATTTTCTTCAAATGCTCCTCTGTTCTGATTTTGATGGCATCAGCAATAGCAGAAGACAATGCAATAGGAGCTTCATAGTCATCAGAATCCTCGTCCTGAAAACAAATCAGAACCAATAAAAAATGATGCAGATATATAAAGTTGATTTGAAGAAAACGCAATTGGAGATTCACAGTCATCGGTATCCTCATCCTGAAAACAAATAAGAACCCACACAAAATGATGCAGATATATGAAGTTGATTTGAAGAGAAAATAGTCAAACAGAGAGCAAGGCAGAGCAGTTCTGCATCTTTAAGGAGAGAAAAGTGTCAAACAAAAAACCGAGAGTAGAAGCAGAGCAGCTCTGTATAAAAATTAAAAAATTAAAATAAAAATCTTACACCCTAAACTCATAAAATATCTCGCCCAGCGACTACATTTAAAATTTGTTCATCCACCACGAACCCATAAAGGCAAAGAAAATGCCGAATCAAATGCAACCTAACACTTACTGAAATCAGATTCCAATACTCCAAATATGACGCTTTAAACCCAAGATACAAACTTCAAACCCCAGTGGGCCTAACCCACCTACCGAAAACATACCTGAAACCGGCAGCGGGGTTCTAAAGCCGAGGGGTCATGCACCATTTGCAGCATCAAAGGCCTTCTCGTTCCCATTTCGACTTCTCTGACATTGAATCTGAAGCCCAGAAGAGCTTCTAGCAGTGAGCTTTTTCCATCGGACTGGCCACCGAGAGCAACGATCTCGGGAATTGGGAGCTTCTCACCAAATGCCACGGCGCTAGCCTGCAGCCGATTGTAGGCTTCGAAGCGGGATCGAACATCCGGCGATGCATAGAAGGTGTCAATGAATTTACTCTGCTGTGATTGAGACTGAGATTCCTGCTTCCGGCTTTGGCTGGGCGTCGTCACGGCTGCCTTAGGCCCGGGCGTGTTGTGCAGACTCATCCTTTTGATTCTCTAACGAATTGAATCCCTCAGCTCAACTGAGAAGAGGATCAAAGCTGTTTAGCGGAGGGATTTCCAATTTTTGGCCAGAGCAAGATTGAAACTCCTGTCGCTTCCGGGATTTTCAGGTTGAAACCATAAAGATATGAACCGAGAATCAAACTACAAACCCCAGAAACAACTCAGCCGACGTAGAATGTTTTATTCATTAGTTCAGGAAGTTGGAGGAGCAGGTTGAAGATTCCCAGATAAGAGGCCAAAAGTATCTGCTATGGCCAAGAGCAAACGAGGGTTTGAATTTTGAATGGAGAGAGCTGTTGAAGGCAACCGACCCAGGCGGTGTGAGATACCCGTTGACCCGGTCATTTGCATCCGATAGCTTTGTAGTTTGAATTTTTGAATTCGTTTAGACTTAAATGAAATTTGGATGGTAACTAAGTCTCTTGTAAGTTGTAATATATTATTTATAAATAAGATATTAAAATAAAGAAATAAAAAATGTGTATCATGATGTCGCATAGAAGAGCCGGTGACCGTGTTTAAATAATGAAAGGAAAAGTTGCATAACATTTATTTTTATGGTTAACTCGATGGAAGCTTAGGAAGCTTAAGTTTAGATAAAAAATAATGGCAAGTTCATACGACCATAATGAATGGATAAATCGTTCTTTCATCTAAATAAAGGTTGGGTTTGGCATTAGTTTTAGTTTTCACTTATGTTGTTAAATAGAATGGTTTTCTCAATAAAAGATTATGTGGGGTGATTAAGGTTTCATAAATTGTAAGAAAATATTAATAATAATATTAAGATTTTTTTTTGTGACTCAATATAATACCAGCTTAGATCTAGCTTTATCCGGCTCTATCATGCGTCGAGAGGGATCAAATATTTCGAGGTGCAAACCCTGCTTCAACAATTGCACTCCAAAAAAGTGGTGCTTTGACGGTCAATGCCAAATACATGTAGAAAGTTGTAGAGATACATCCATCGATTTGAATCGTTGTTGAAACTTGATACCGAATTCCTAATCAGTCGGGGTCCAGGACTTAACTCCTCTATCCGTGCATCACCCGCATTCTGTTGGTTAGGTGGAAACAGACTTTTAAATGGTGTTTTATGTGAAAAAGTTATGATGATATCCGAAGGTACGTTGGTTTGAAATAATTTGCCATGAGAAGAGTTAGGGTTTTCATGATTTTGTACCCGAAATGTTCCAACGTCACCTAAAGTCAATGAATTTGAAATTATTTCAGAGGAATATTGCTGAGCTTGGAACAGCTGTACACAATTCCTGGGATGACGACAACAATGGAAGCTGAGGTCGGTGATAAAGAAAAATCGCGTGCATAATGATCTGTATAATTACAGTAAATGAATCAAAGATTGCGGCGAGAGCAAATGAGGAAATAAAAACCTGAATTGTTGTACAGTTGTTCCAAGCTCAGCAATATTCCTCTGAAATAATTTCAAATTCATTGACTTTAGGTGACGTTGGAACATTTCGGGTACAAAATCATGAAAACCCTAACTCTTCTCATGGCAAATTATTTCAAACCAACGTACCTTCGGATATCATCATAACTTTTTCACATAAACCACCATTTATATACAATCTTTTTCTTGACAGAAAAAGACTGTATATAAAGAGATAAGCAAATTTATATAATTTCTCTTGAAGTGAAAATCGCAGATTGCAGATAAAGAGATAATGTG